>OX457042.1:22436994-22472133 GCA_949752735.1 Lumbricus terrestris
AACCGCTGGTGCTTTATCATATCACGTCCGCAACAGCCAAAGCTGCCATGTTCGTTCCGGTGCCAGGTCAAATCCGGGGAGGTCAGGCCGAGGAAACAGCGTGGTACTATACGGTGGTAATCGGTGATGATGGGGGTAGTGGTGATAATGGGAGTTGCAACAGCTGAGAACTTGAGAAGTGAGTATTGAGAGCGTATAGGCTATTATTGAGGCATCGGTCATCCACTAACTTTTTCTTTGGTTCTCTGTTTCTAGACAGGAACTGGTTCTTACTTGTCACCATTCTTCTCAGTGTCCATTTCTCTCCTTAAGCTTGCTGTAGACCTCCTTCATCATCCATCCAATAAATTCATTTTCTATCTTCCTCTTGACTTTAAACCTCTCTTGTCAATGAAACGTGGGCTTAAAACTCTGAATAAATTGTGTCTTAGGCTATTTGTTGATGGTATACTAATACAATTTTTCATTACCTTTAATTCATTACCATTATTTGTAATTTAGCAGGCGCTCATTTCACACCGAATTCCGAGATCGCCTCTCCTCCGGCCTACGGTGAAGTAGTTCTCTACAATAACCAGGTAATAATAATAAAAATTTTATAAACAAAATTGGTGACTGTTCGACTAAATCGCTCTTGTGTCACAATTAAAAAGCATTTAGGGCACACACTGTGCATGCGACTGAACGCTTGAAATGCTAATGCAATCGCCATTGAATGCAAATACAAAGTCCGTTGACCAAAACGCATTTTTTCAGTACTGGTATAGGCCTACAAATGATATTCTTCCAGGTCGTCATAATGTAAACGATTGCGTGAAGGGTGACGATTCCAACAAAACTGTTAGACTAGCGAATGACAATGTACAAAGGTTCTTGCAGTTGGAAATTCCCGCAGCTGAGCTGATAATAGGCACCCTGTGGGGCGGGATGGTGTATTGGGTATGTTCGTCGCCTTGCAGCCAGAGAGTTGCAGGTTCGAATCCACCTCATGCCGCTTCGTCAGAACCTTGCAAGTCCTTCACTCGCAATTGCTCAGCGCTTCGGCGTGAAACTCCGATGCAGTGTCCGCTCTGTAGTCGGGAGCGCCTCTGAGTAGGGAGCTTGAAGGGGCGCTATGACAAGTGCGCATACAAACAAACAAACAAACAGTGATATGCAGAGGAGTCACGACCATGCGCCAAGTTGATGCTGATGTTGTTGAGACGGATGTAATAAATATTTTAGAATATCAAGTTCAAGCAATGGTTAGTAACTGAACCAATCTTGGATTAGCTTCAAGATATTTCTTAAATTTTCTTTAAAGAATTTATCCTAACAAGAACGTTCTACGCAGGCCTGATATTATTTCTATTAGGCCTAATATTATTTCTATTAGGCCTAATATTATTTCTAGTCTGCCTGATATTATTTCTATTACGCCTAATATTACTTCTATTGGACCTAGTATTATTTCTATCTGGCCTAGTATTATTTCTATCTGGCGGCTCTGGCCTAGTATTATTTCTATCTGGCCTAATATTATTTCTATTAGGCCCAATAATATGTGAACTGAGCAAACATTTTCCCGAATATGGATTACTGGTATTCGTTTGAATGCTAGTTGCAGCAAATTTATTTATTCAGCCATTCACTGACTGGTTACCTTCTAATTGCTTGATTTCTTGATTATGCCAATTGTATGATACGTGGATGAATTGACTGCTTTCTCAAGGGTTTCGTGACGTCACCAAGCCAGATCGCCCCACCACCGTACGAGGAAGTTGCAAAACCACTGCCGCCAACTGAACCACAAGCTCCTCCTCCACCTTATCTTCTTTCAGACGAAACGAACAGTGTGCAGCCACCTCAAGAGAACAGAGCCAGCCCACGTCGTTCTGGCGAACAGAGAACCAGTCCACGTCATTCTGGTGAGCAGAGAACCAGTCCACGTCGCTCTGGTGAGCAGGGTACCAGCCCACGTCATTCTGGTGAGCAGAGAACCAGCGGGTCGACTGATGCGCTGATTTCTGGTACTACCGAGATTTGAACTCGCATGAAAATATCAGTTACACCCTTCAAAGAAAGGCAGTTGCAGTGAGGCAACGTTATTCAGGTCTTCAGAGGAACCGGTTCCTGTGAAACCGTCGATATGTGTTTGCTATTGCTGTGACCAGTGTGGAATAGTTTCTCACGTTTAAATTTATCTTAGGTTTTATAGAATTATGTGTGTCCTAATAACGCCAAGCATTTCCAACTTTCTAACACTGTTGCCGAGTTCGCTGTAAATACGACACTTCCTCAACTGTGTATTTAATCGTGTATACATGTACATGCAATATGAGTTTATCTACATCTGTTTGTATGTTTCGAAACGCAAGATCTATGTCGTCATGCAGAGAAGCGCATCAATACAAGAAGTGTGTCACCATATATATATATATATATATATATATATATATATATATATATATATATATAGTTACAGTAGCCTACATGACATTATGTGCATTTTAGTTATTTAAATTCAATTTCCTAGATGTGTTTCGAGCCTAGATCTGCTTTCTACTTTGATTAGAAAACCGAATTTTTTAAATATAATTTCGTAATCATAATCGTAAACTGCAGCTGATGTCTAAATCGCTACTCTGAAGATATATGTGCAGGGCACAAGCTTATACACGAGGACTGCGTCGTATCACAGAGGTTTCCTAAAGTAACAAAACTAAAATGATTTGTCCAGTTTGGGTTACTTAGGGGTTGATGCGGAAATTGTCGTCCTTACAGTGTAGGTGAGGTTCCTGCAACCGAATATGGACAACGTTTTTTAGAAAGCTTGTTGCTCTCTTTTCAATCGACATCTACATGTATAAGTTGACTTCCAGACCACTGAAGTCGACGTTTCTTGAATCAAATGCTACGTTTGAAGGTCATTTTTCAAATAAATGTTTTATAAATGAGTGAATATAACCTACTCCATCGGATCGATGCTGTCTTAAAAATTTAATTATTCATTGTAAAACGTTTCCTCTCTGATGTTGCTGGGAATGTAGATCAATGTGGTTTCAAGGGTTTTACTTCTCTGGGTGTTTTATATGGGGCATATTATATATATATATATATATATATATATATATATATATATATATATATATATATATATATATATATATATTGCCTTTGAACCTGAGTTTGGGATACCAGTGCGTAATCTAACGAGCAGCTGTACAAAGGCAGATACGACTGAGATCACGCGCGGTCATGCATGCCATCTATGAACGGAGATGGAGTCATAGTAGGCCTATAAGCGGAGGCGGTAATGCCGTTTTAGAATTGACCATATAATTAGCAATGCTGAGCAATAGCAACTCTATAGGCCTACAATCAACTGAAACAGAATAAAAGTTTTCAGTCAAAATTCGGTTTTTTCTATTTAAATTTAAATTCAACAGCAAGCACACAACGGCAGAACACAAAACTTATTCACAGCATATATAATTTTATATATATGCTATATATAATATATATATGCATATATATATTACAAGTATCAAGTGGATGCTACATAATTAATCCATGAGACACGTAGCCTAAATAAGGTAATTTATACATTCAATTCAATTCAATTCAATTCAATTGGTTTATTGATCCACCAAAAACAAACAAAGACAAGCAGACAATTTTGCTTGCAAGATAGTACACACAGTGATTGATTGCGAGTTAACATTTGCGATGATATGGACAGGTGAGCAACCAATACTGAGTGTGGCAGAACCAATAGGCTACCCGAAGGGAATGATCCCGCTAGTGGGGCCTATTTACCAAAAAATCATTGTGGTAACAATAGAATATAAAAAGCAGATGCAATATTAATTAATGGCGGTGCTTTTGAAAGCAAGTGAACAGTAGCAGCGGGATACTTTCCCTCAAAACATATATCAAAACATAATAATAAATAAACATGAACATAGGTTAAGTAAGGGAATTCATTTTACATTTTTTAATGTGTATGCACGGATTTGAATTTTAAACTGAGCGAGACTCCTGGATGCACGAATACTTTCCGGTATGTTATTCCATAAAAGAGGACCCTGATACTTAATAGAAAACTTTCTAGTGTTCGTTTTTGCAAAGACACTTATGTAGGCTCTATTATTTCTAATGCCTTTAGTGTTCAAGTTAGGTACATAACTAATGCAATGTTAGATACATAAGGTATTCATAAGGTCTCATGTGACACACTGAATTCTGTTCATCTAAGTTGATAGTGATTTAAGTAGCGAACATTCCAGCCTGCACTAGATAGTGGATGAATTGGTTGGATAGGCCAAGGACTCCTATATCTTTAGCGCCAGACGAGGAAAGTCGATTAAGAACAACTCGCATAAGTTGAAGGTCGAATCAAGGCAAGGGGAACAACCTCCGTCATTAACGGTTGGCCACATAAACGGACATGAGACAAAAGTGAAGCTTTCTGGAGCTGGGTCTTCACCTATTGTAGGCCTACTCCGCAACATCTCGCTTTGACTCTTGGCTGTAGTGACTCTGAGAGATGACATTGTTTGACGACTGCTATTTTCTATTAGAGGCTTTATTCAGATCATTGCAGATCTGTCGCATCACGTGATGCTTTCAACGTTCAATCTCCCAATGGGCGGGGCAAATAACGTAGCGTTGAAATTGCATATAATATATATATATATATATATATATATATATATAATTATCCGATATAGGCTATTCGCTTACCGGTAGGCCTATTGTGCCATTGCTGACATACCGCAGCCAGTTACAATCAAAGAACTGCTCAAAAAGAGGGTAGTGATTCGATCGGTAAAAGTCAGTTGGAGAGGCCGTTGTTAAGTGATCTATCTCCAGCATATCTTTAATTTGACACAAGTATAAATAAATTCCAAAAACTGGCGGAGTTATATGCATTCAAAGTTGGTTCATTTATGCTGGACCACCCTGTAGTTGCCTGGACGATTCAAGGACTGTTCGTAAAAGGACTCTTCATCAAGAGACTGTTCATCATGGACACTTCATTGAGGGATTGTTCACCTTTAGCTTTGCTGACCGTAAAACAAGCGCAAGCGACAGTCGCTATGTTAACTACCACAAACAGCATATAGCTACAGGTTTCTCTTCCTGTACAGCCACAAAGTTTGTTTACCTTGAAATGCTTCGGACGGCCATTATGTAGTGAGGTCCAGGCAGTTTACAGCTGGCCTACAGCCATGAGCTGTTGCTAACCGTTTTCCGACTGTATTTTCGTTGGCGATTGTACAGGAATCAATAGCCTTTAAAGACACACATGTCAGGTAAGCCAACGAATTTGTCTTTCTTTGGATGTGGTGATTCTGCGGTGTGGATTCATCAAATTGTAAGTTATCAAAACAACAAGCATTAATTTTGCTTAGTCACCTATTATAATACCGTCCGTTAACTGGTTGACTTCTTTCTGTCATAATTATCATCAATACTGAGGTGTGATTTTGATCCTGTAGTGTACTATGTACAACGTGAGTGGCATCAGTGTTGTAAGCTGTTGTGTTCTTAGACGCATTAAATTTTTTATTGCGTTGTTAATTCGGAGCTGTTGCTTGTAGAGATGTGACAACTGACAACTGACAACTGTAATGATGCGTAATGTTTTTGAGCGTGCAATATGTGTGCTATGACTATTGTATTGGGTTGTGGATGTGGTATTGTACTAAAGTAAATTGGTATAGTTTTGTAGCTTTCAGCTTAGCTGGGTTGCTGGGGGTGATCTTTGCCGATCCTGGTAGCTTACATGTTAGTTGTTGCTGGGTTGTAGTTGAAGATGCGTTTGAGAGTTCTTCTAAATTCAAAACAGATATATAATTAATTATAGTGGATTTCTAAACATATCACAGCGCACTCTCGCACAATTTACGTCACACCCTCTTCCTGGCAACGCTCTTTTAAACGCGTCATATAAGTCTATCCGAGTTAAGACAACTAAGACGGTTAGTTGACAACCGCTTCTGTATTTCATACAGCGAAAAACGCATGCATTCCCTATTAATAACTCGCTCGCGTAAAGCCTGAAATCAGGTTGCCTTCATGTTTGCTAAAATGAGTGGGTCAATGTAATGTCTTGCTATCTGCCAGCCGCCTGCTGGATTCGACCGAGACATCAAACACTGCGTCGATAAAGGCAGTGTTCATAGTCAATGCAAAAGCAATGGACATTAGCTATAGGCTACATGTATATAAGTCTACCAATACTTAAAAGTTAAAACAATACTGTCTTATATTTTCATAACTCACAAATACGAAGGTGACTGAATGATAAAAAATATTTTCTCTAAATTTACAACGAAGTTTAATTGCATTTAATTCCTAAATGTATTTTTTGGGCCGTGTGAACAATCTGAGCAATGATCACTAGCATTAGCAGCGCCATCTATTGAGTAAACTATCAGTTATAACCACCTAAGACTACTTATAGTGATTGATGTGTAACATTGTATTGAAAGAAAATTTCGCCCTCATTAGAATTGTGTATGACATGTATGTATTTAATAATATTTTATTGGCGGAAAAATATGTCGGAAAGTTTCCGGGGAAAATACGTCGGAAAGATATGCAGCTATCCGGTGAAAGTTTCTGCCTCTCAACACTAATAGGTGACGACATCATAGATACCTGAAGTTGATGGGGTCTATCATGTAACGAGGATCCATCTCGCTCTTAATTCCCCTACATCAATTGCTGTGCATACTATCTATTCTAGGCCTAGTTTTTATTCTTTGCTACAGCACCTGCAACGAACTCACCTGTGGCCTCAACGGCGAACACGACGACAGCGTGGAGCAGTAATGCTGACAATAATTATTCAAATGGCCATTATTTTCTATCAGTTGTTTTACCGACACTTCTGCCGTTTGCAATCGTCATCATAGTCGTAATCGCGATCGTCCTGTGCGTCTACTGCCCTCGGAAGTGCTGTGGTCCACCAGGACGTCCGGAGGTGGAAGAGGACGAGGCGGCGCCGACGTCGGACGATGGAGACAGCGGCGGAAATGCAGCGTATGAAATAACATGGGATGTATTGCCAAGAAATGGTAAGTTAAGAACATGTATGATGTGGGGCTGCGCGGGCGGTGGTGTATAGGAGCATGTTCTGTGCCTTAGAGCCGGAAGGTTACGGGTTGGAATCAACCTCAAACCGCCGCGAAGGACCTTGAGCAAATCCTTCACTTGCAGTGGGTCTAAAGTGGTTCCGAAGACGTGTAGTCAGTGTTAGAACTTCTGTCAGTTAGGCTGTAATGCTTAATGACCCATATCTCCTATAGCTTCCTCTTATACACTGAATTATCCCCAACATGTAGTCTTCATGCACTTCGTGTGTTACTGAATGCATTATTTCATTTTTACATTATTTCATTTCTACATTATTTCATTTTTACATTATTTCATTTTTACATTATTTCATTTTTACATTATTTCATTTCTACATTATTTCATTTTTACATTATTTCATTTTTACATTATTTCATTTTTACATTATTTCATTTTTACATTATTTCATTTCTACATTATTTCATTTTTACATTATTTCATTTCTACATTATTTCATTTTTACATTATTTCATTTTTACATTATTTCATTTCTACATTATTTCATTTTTGCATTATTTCATTTTTACATTATTTCATTTTTACATTATTTCATTTTTACATTATTTCATTTTTACATTATTTCATTTTTACATTATTTCATTTTTACATTATTTCATTTTTACATTATTTCATTTTTACATTATTTCATTTTTACATTATTTCATTTTTACATTATTTCATTTTTACATTATTTCACTTTTACATTATTTCATTTTTACATTATTTCATTTTTACATTATTTCATTTTTACATTATTTCATTTTTACATTATTTCATTTTTACATTATTTCATTTTTACATTATTTCATTTCTACATTATTTCATTTCTACATTATTTCATTTCCACATTATTTCATTTTTACATTATTTCATTTCTACATTATTTCATTTTTACATTATTTCATTTTTACATTATTTCATTTTTACATTATTTCATTTCGGGGCAGTGTTCAAATGCCCAAAACACCCCTCTAGCTAAACGGCCATGTATTTGACAATCATTTGACAAGTTCACCCATATTTGCTGCTATGTCGTCTAAAGAGCAATGTATCTTTACACTGCAGCAGGTGAGCGCAATCTGACTACTTCAGTGATGGACATGTTACCGCCAAATCACGACTTAGTAGTATATGACAACCCGGTAAGAAAACTATGCAGAATAATTAGTTAGTCAAATGATTTAATACAGGCCTACGGTAAAACGTTCAGATGAAGGATAAAAATTGAGCGAATGTGAACGAGAAACTGCTGTACTGATAATGTAATTTTAAGCATACATGTATAATATGTGGCGCCGCTCACGCTGTGACCATAATATAAGTATTCTTATCCTGTATCGATGTCAGTGCAGGCTTCAATGCATCGCAATAATTCTATTACATACCTGGTTCTGTGTTCATCACCTCCTTCAAACGCGTTGGCTCTCCTCGGTCAGCTGTACTGGGCTCCTGTAGACAGAGGCGTAGCGACCGCCCTCCGTACCCTCCGACCGAAGGGGGCTCCGCACGGAAAGGGGCCCCTAAAAGTGGCCAAAAAGTTAAGGTATAACTATAGGTAGCTGACATTATTGACGCTATTTCACATGTCATGTCAGCTTTACTGATAAAACCGTGAAGCACGGAATAGGGTCTGCATTAGTGTGGTTCACAGATACATGGTAAAAAATAAAGTTCAAGCTAAAAACCAGGGCGCCCTCCCAGTTTGTTAGACTTATCAATAGTATTATTGAGACAAAATTTCAGCTTCCTATTCCAACTGGAAGGCGGTGCTCAACGACTGTCTTACTTTGCATGGGCCAATGAAAAGACGTTAATTGTAGAAATAAATGTGTTGAGCATATATTCCAATACAGTTGTGCTTTATTTCAAGATAGATCATACAATACTGTAACATGACAATATGTGTGACACCTAAACAATTGGTGAGCTTGAAATATAAAATTTCAGTAGGTTTTAAATATGGAAAATCTCAAAAAATGTCAAAAACATCGTTAAATCCACGAATGTCTATGATTCTCGTTTTATGACTCCAAACATACGATGACGTCTACACTGTAGAAGGCTTTGCAAGCACAGTGTCAACAGCATATTTCTTTGTTGATTGAGTGGGGACAGCTTTCCTATTTGCCTCAACCACTTGGAGAAAATTCTGCTTTCTTCTTCATCAGTGATGAGTCAATTTAATTCCTTGAACAACTTCACACTTCTCTCAGCCATGTCGTTTACCACTCTCAATTGCTGACTTCAGCCTCTACCCTGCTGATAATCATCATCGTCAGGCTATTGCACTGGTGTAAGTATAAAAAGGAATCACCAAATTTCAGGCGTGGCAGTAGTGTCAGTGTTCATTGGGTTGCAAACTCGCCCATGGCAGGCAATCCCCTCCTTCTGTATCGCAGCACTACCGTCAACATCCTTTCACTAGGATTTGCAGTCCTTCCGTAAAAATCTTCACCTTATCTGTACCATATCAGGCAGATGGCAGCATAACAGTGTCAGACATTCAGCCTCATCTGAAAGGCACTAAGTATTGATAATTTTCTATAACATTCATGGCAGCAACGTTGAGCTCGTACAAATAATAGTCACCTGAATCAAAAGTCCTATATCAATCAAAATTGACAGATCTTGTCCTGGAGTTTCAGCAGCAAGAGGATGCCTTTGAGTGAAGGAGGGCACCCAATCAAACAAAAGGATGAATCTGAGTTTTTCTTTTCCTTTAGATTGAATACTTCACGTTGATTGCTAAATCGTAAAATTATTTTGATGGTATGCAGTAACCTGGCCATTCAACGTGCATGGTCAATTGGGCTCTCCAGTTTCTTATTGAGGGCTGACTTCCAAGGACAACCATTGACACCTCAATGACTTCTTGGTAGTCGCCTCTGAAATTGACTTTAATTTCAGCAGTCTACTTGATAAAACTGATCACTCTCTCATGGGAGGCTTCAGTAGCGGATACGACTTCCAGTACTCGGATGTTGTCACGTGTCACACCATCCCACCCATGCAGCTTTAAGTCTCTTTAAGATTGGATTCTATTTTGGATTAGATGGACAACAACACAAGATGAAGATTTTGACTTAAATCAACTCCATCACAATGACGACAGCAGGCCAACCACAGGAACATTTTACATATCCTGTTTACCCGAAAAACGTACACTCCACTAAAACGTCCGGTGTTGCGTCAAAGATCAAGTCTTAGCCATTAACAGCGAGTCTCAATAACTTCAGAAAATGATGAATGACCTTGGATTTAAATTATATCCTGTCATAGAGGGACATTTGGGCATACCAAAGAGTTTAGCGACACCATCACCTGAAACTAGCACTCACGGGCAGTCAACATTTCCAGTGTACTGCAAGTGGTTAATATGGTACAAATTCAGATCTTACACCTTCAGCATGCTCCATCTTGGCTTCTTAAGCACTCCATATGAATGGTTTTTCGTGAAAATGGCAGGACAAAAGGATCGCACATAAGTGCTGCAGTAATTGTGACCAACAATCTCAATGCTTCATGATCAGATCATAAGGAGTGTTATTGCTATCAAAATGCACTTGTCACTTGATGGCTAAACAGCTGTCAAGTAGTTAGCACTGACTGTAATAAGTATGATAGTGCAACAGAATCTATTTCAAGTTCATCTACATGACAAGGGTTGAGGTTTTTGATCAAGCTAAAAGGCATCAAGATTTCTTGCTAATACAACTACATGGTAATATTTCGATGTCGTTGAGCACCGCCTTCCAGTTGGACTGGGAAGCTGAAATTTGGTCTCAATAATACTATTGACAGGTCTAACAAACTGAGAGGGCGCCTTGGCATCTAGCTTGAATTTTATTTTTTTTGGACCACCCTAGTCTGCATGTAAACTGTAGGTCTATACAATACAAACCCTGTAGCCTATATTGCATGAAATAAATGCCACATTTCAGTTTCTGCATTTTAAAGGGCCCCGCGGCCCGGACATATGTTCGGATGGGGCCACGCTCTTTGTTGCTACGGCCCTGCCTGTAGGATTCAGAATAAGATTAAAATTTGTCTTGTCTTACCTATTAAGCCCTATAACGAGCACTTCTGCCCACCTGCGTCAGCTTCATGTCTGTCGTCATCCCGTGGAATTTCACCGTGCATGCAGTCTGCTATCTTCGAATAGACAGACCTTTGGGTTATCTGCAAGACTGGTAGCCGCCCTGTCGTGGGCTTGAGTGCATTCCATCTTGCTGTCGTTAAAGAATCATTATAACCGACTACTAATGTTTGTCCGAAGCTCGAGCAATTTCTTTAAGAAATGTATAAATAGGTCTGCACTATTCTTCACTGGCTTATAAAGCTTGATTATACTTAAAACCTAACGACTTAACCGGGGGTTTTGCATTTTTTATGGCCTTGCGCGCGTTTAAAAGTTGTAACAACAACAATGACAATGAAAATGATAATGACAATGATTATTATAATAATAACAATAGTAATAAAATAATACTATTGATAGTGATAAAAGTAAAAATAAAAATAAAAAAAAGAATTTTGCTGATTATAATAAATATGAAAAACAGTACAATAGCCTAATGATAAGTGAATTGAATTCTTGATTGAATGATTTAGGTATTCACGGATCTAGAAGCCCCAGATCCTCCTCCACCTTCCTACTCAACGGTCGTTGGTGCTCGTGGTGGAAGCCAGTACCCGAAGCACGACGACTCATCTCCTCATCCTCCTCATCCACCGCCGCCTCCGCCATACTCCTCCATCTACATTCTATCGACCAGAACCCATTCGTCTTCCATCGGTTGAACAGAGAATAAGATTAAAATAGACAGACAGCCAACCACAGACACAGAGAGATAGACAGGCAAACACAAAGACAGACGCAGATGCAGACATAGAGACAGACACAAAGGAAGAGAAAGACAGAGGGAGAGACGGAGACGGGGAGAGCGACAGGCACAGACACAGACACACACAGAGAGAGAGAGAGAGTCAGAGAGAGAGAGCGACAGGCACAGAGAGAGAGAGAGAGAGAGAGAGAGAGAGCGACAGGCACAGAGAGAGAGAGAGAGAGAGCGACAGGCACAGACAGAGAGAGAGAGAGAGAGAGAGAGAGTGTGTGTGTGTGAGAGAGAGAGAGAGAGAGAGAGAGAGAGAGAGAGAGAGAGAGAGAGAGAGAGAGAGAGAGAGAGAGAGAGAGAGCGACAGGCACAGAGAGAGAGAGAGAGAGAGAGAGAGAGAGAGAGAGAGAGAGAGAGAGAGAGAGAGAGAGAGAGAGAGAGAGAGAGAGAGAGAGAGAGAGAGAGAGAGCGACAGGCACAGACAGAGAGAGAGAGAGAGAGAGAGAGAGAGAGAGAGAGAGAGAGAGAGAGAGAGAGAGAGAGGGGGGGAGAGAGGAAAAAGACTGGGAGCGCATACGATTGCATTAATTTTAGTTTCAAACGATGTTTCTATACCGAATATATCGACCATAATCAACGATTTTCATCGGTTAGACTTTAGACATCCTGAAGATTAAATTAATTCCAATTGTAATTGTTAGTGAGCAGTTACATAGCGCCAGTCACAGAACAAAATTAATTATAGGCCTCCTGTGCGACAACAGCCTTGATTGGTGCTAAATGTCGATGAAAACGATGCTTAGGGTAAGGTACCCTATTATGGGCACCTTAAGGACTTTTGCCTGTAGTTTATGGTCCAATGAAGGTCAAGTAAAAATAATGTTTGTCAAACTAATCTTCAACACTTTAGCAACTAGAAACTCACTGAAATGATATTAAAATGTTGAGATTTACCTACAAAATATTGAAAATACCAAGAGCTCTGAGGTGCCCATATTAGGCACTGGTGTCCTAATGATGGGCACCCATCATATGAAGTTTACACATAATGTAGTCAAAGTCACATGTA
This sequence comes from Lumbricus terrestris, assembly GCA_949752735.1. NCBI lineage: Eukaryota > Metazoa > Annelida > Clitellata > Crassiclitellata > Lumbricidae > Lumbricus > Lumbricus terrestris. Next base: position 22,450,024 of record OX457042.1, read on the forward strand.
AATGTCATATAGTTGCTCTTCACAATAATATTCCAAAAGAAATTCTTAGTTGTTCATCCGCTACTAGGCCCACACAATACAGTTGTAGTCTAACACTAGAGGGATCTGAAACCTTATTGAAAAATTTAAACCTAAATGTGGATGACCCAGCAAGGACTTGCTGTCTATTCAACGTATTCATGTATGCATGTATGTGTGTATACGTACGTCGTACACACATAGAAAGGTTTGGTTTAGCATGCCTTAATTTTATATTTGTAATAGTACATGTATTTATTCTGTTACAATATACCTATATATAAAATAAACAGGCCATAATATTGTATATTTTATATACAATATATGGCCTATTGGCAACAGACTTATTATGGGCATGCCCATATTCGGACCTATGTTCAAGCCGTATATTAGGTGCTCATATTCGGGCAGGACAAGTGTACCCATATTATGCTCTCACCTATGACACGCTTCAAAGTCGGCTATACAAATAATGCATTACAGGAATCACCTGTCAACGCACACCAACCTGATCACAATACATTAGTCAAAACAGAAAAATTTACCTTCAAAGAATCGACTCGGTACACGTGATACAGTACACGAAAACAGAATTCTGGAAATCGTTAACGTTTTCGTTAAATTTGATTTATTCTTGATTAAATTGTGTAAAAAATTACACAATCACAATCCAGATGAAATTTTTGGGTAAATCCAACGATGCACTGCAGTTCTACTGGAATCCAAGAGATGGCGCTATAATAACATGTTATATATACTTTTCTTCGGGGTGCCAATATTAGGAGGGTGCCCATAATGGGCTACCTTACCCCTACAGCCGAAAAAGAAGTGACAACGTTTTCTGAAGATAACTTTTCTGAAGATAACTTTTTCTGAAGATAACAACGGTGTCTGATGATAGATCTAACAACGGTGTCTGATGATAACAACGGTTTCTGATTATGACAACGGTTTCTGATTTCTGATGTCAACGACGGTCCCCTCGCTAATATCAGTTTGCGAAGAAATGCGAGGTCAACTATAGAAGTGTCGCCGGCAACTGAACTGGTGAACCGTGAACTCGCGCAGGTCGAGCTCAAACCAGGGACTAGGTAGGCTACCAAACAACAGTGTTAAGACTTCACTGTTAATTAGAACAATGTCAAGTATATTAGATAACAATAATTATTGTATTTTACGAAGTCTTTCTGCCATGGCGTTTTGAATGGTGAATTCTATTCGCATGAGACGGTTTCTGTATATATCTTCGGGTGTCATAAGATCTATTGGTCTACTTATTTATTTCTCCATTTCTATAGCGCCCCTTTCAAGCTTACTACTCAGAGGCGCTCCCGGCTACGGCGCGAACACTGCATCAGAGTTTCATGCCAAGGCGCACGAGCAATTGCCAGTGAAGAACTTGTTCAGGGTCCCTACGCGGCGGCCTGAGGTGGATTCAGACCTGGAACCCTCCGGTTCCAATGCACCGACGCCATCATTATACACCACCATGTCCCCCAAATGTTGCTGTGCTGCAGCTTAAATGATATAGATAGAGGTGCAAACAGTATCATATCTCATCCATCCATGTTTTATTTGCCTTGGCGCCGTTTCCATGATACGCAAGGCATCAAGTCTAAGGAATGCTATATAGTAGACTTTTTCTTGCAGTTTTATGGCAGAAAATGGCATATTGCATATTAATAGCATTATCTCAAAACGTCGTAATGGTATCTCTTAGATATTTTGCAGAATGATAAAATGGATAATTATGTTCAATCTGATATATTGGACAAGACGCTCAGATAAAAAAATTGTTCAAGTTATAAGGCGACAAAGTTGTTGCATTTCTATTGGCCCACCCTGTACATGTACCTGCTCGTTTAACTAAGTGAATCTATGTGACTAATCTATGTAATCAATGTAACTGGTGTTCATTTTTAATAAATCATGTCTCGTCTATTTGTGATTGGCATTGTCTTTGATCGCCTGCCGTTCGTTCGAACTGTCTTCGTCCTGATGAACGTTTCTGCTGCAGCATCTCTTGCATGACTGCCTCAGCTTCAATTGTCTCTCGTTAGAAGCAGAATTCATGTCACGCTCCAGAGCACTTCGCACCTATTGACGAAAATCAACAATGGTATTAAAAGCGAGTCTATAAATAATGCAAGATGTATAATTTGTAATTTGTTTTCAGTCTGATTCAAGTCACAGCTTCAAACTCACTTCTGGAATCATTGCCTTAAAGTGTGGACTACAGCAAGCTTCTCCTCTGAGCTCAGTTGTGCTGATATCATTAATGCCACTGGCCTATGTACCGCGCTATGTATCTCGTTATGTACCTCGTTATACACTTCGCTATGTACATCGTTATGTACGTCGCTATGTACCTTGTTGTATACCTCGTTATATACCTCGCTATGTACCTCGTTGTATGCCTCGTTATATACCTCGCTATGTACCTCGTTGTATGTCTCGTTAATCGTTATATACCTCGCTATGTACCTCGCTATGTACCTCGTTGTATACTTCGTTATGTACTTCGCTATGTACGCAGTTAGGTAGCACGTACCTCGTTAACCGATATGATCCCAACCAGTCGACCATCTTTAGTGACGAACGCATGTTGCAGACTCAAGAGAGAAAACATCGAGTGAACCTTGGATCAGAAGACATCAAAAAAATTAATAATAACAGTGCGGATCATGCACAAATTTAGATAGTAACTTCGAAACGGTCAGACATTTTATATCATTATTTTTATCATCGGTATCATTTAGTAACAGTAGCAGCAGCAGCAATGGCACTAGAAGTAGTAGTAGCAGTAGTAGTACTAGTAGCAGCAGGAGTAGAAGCAGCAGTGGTAGCAGTAGTAGCAGTAGTAGTAGTAGCTGTAGTGGAAGTGGCAGTGGTAGTGGTAGTGGTAGTGGTAATAGTAGTCCGAGTAGCAGTAGCAGTAGCAGCAGAAGAGGTAGTAGTAATGGTAGTAGTGGTATTAGTAGTGGTAGTAGTGGTAGTAGTGGTAGTAATAGTAGTAGTAGTAGTAGTAGTAGTAGTAGTAGTAGTAGTAGTAGTAGTAGTAGTAGTAGTAGTAGTAGTAGTAGTAGTAGTAGTAGTAGTAGTAGTAGTAGTAGTAGTAGTAGTAGTAGTAGTAGTAGTAGTAGTAGTAGTAGTAGTAGCAGTAGCAGTAGCAGCAGTAGCAGCATCCGCAGCAGCAGTAATAGTGTAGAATTCCAGTAACCTGGCGCCATATAAATATAAATATATGAAGATGAAAAGCTAATGGATCATCCGACCTTAACGAGAGATGTTTTGTCGACGAGTTGAAAAGGCGCCTCATCGACCGGACAGAGACTGAGGTCGATCGTCTGATTGAGTTGCCACTCCAACCATTCCATATCCTATAAAGTATCCACATCAACAAGATTATAATAATGATGATGATGATAATAATAATAATAATAATAATAATAATAATAATAATAATAATAATAATAATAATAATAATAATAATAAAAATAATAATAATAATAATGATAATGATAATGATAATGATAATGATAATGATAATGATAATGATAATGATAATGATAATGATAATGATGATAATAATAATAATAATAATAATAATAATAATAATAATAATAATAATAATAATAATAATAATAATAATAATAATAATAATAATAATAATGATAATAATAATAATAATAATAATAATAATAATCCATTGCCATTCTTAGTAATTATTCTTTCATTGAGAGGATTTATAATTATAGATCGATCCTTCAAGGTTACTGCTCATGAACACCCCCGACTCAACCTCAGCTATCTACTAATTATAGAGATCAGTGCCACGATTGCTATAATATACAACGCGTCAGATGGGATCCTTGGTAGCAGGCGCACGTATGGTGTTAGCCCATTCCAGACCACAGGTCCAGCAACAGAGAAGGCGCGTTATATGTACCATATGGGCCACCATGGACTACTCTTACGGACATTATTACCATTCTGACTCAACGCATTTGATCCTGATCCTATGGTAACTCGACCCGGACCACCACGGACTACTCTCACGGACAACCCTTCTAACTCAACGCAGCGCTCGTGAATAAGCCGGTGCCCCACGCTTGGCTTTCCAGTGGCGCTTTAGAAATTAGGAGATTACGATTACGATTACTAAGTTGGTCTCTAAGTTCGAGCCTAGGCTACATAATTTTGCAACCAAGTAGATTAGGCCTGGTAAGGCCTACGTGTCGCCACATCACTCCTAGCTGTCCTGTCATCCATGGCTGTTTAAAGGAATTTTTTAACTGCACAATTAGGCCTAACTCGATCCTTCTTTCCTTTCCCATCACCTATAGTAAATTACTTCCAGCCGGGAGGATAATGATTTAATTTTTGCTAGTTTTAACTATACATAAGTGATTCTACAACCGCACATTTTGTGTACAGCTGCACGTTAAAAAAGCCATATGACGGTCATCAATGAGTCCCTATCTGTCTTCTGTCTGACTCTCCGGACTTGACCTGCTGCCTATCGATTTTGTTTTGATTGAGTGTCTGTGAATATAAGCTGGTTCCAGCGAATTCACCTTTGTGGGTGCTGCAGAAGTCTCGAGATTACGATTACGATTACGATAGGCCTACGTAAGAGGGTTCGTCTCTTTCTTTCTATTCAGGGCGAAATTTGCAGCCGTTTAATAATTAATACGAAACTTTCTTCTTAATGTATCATTATTCTTGTTAGAGCTCCCTAATTATCATTATTTTTGCTAGGCCAGGCTCGCATTAATTAAGGTGGGTAATATAATCTAGTTCTTACAATTATAGTAAGTGTAGTTGTAAATTGTAATAATCGTTTGTGGCCTTTCGAAATAGCTGTGCTATAAAAGTTCGAAAATAGGGATAATCCATAGACACAACCGATGACGAATAACGACGCCGCTGATTGGCTGTCTCGATTTAGCGCGGCCGATCAGTGATGCCACAGCTGGGTTTTTTCCACTAGATCTGGGTTTTTGGCCTTCGTCTGGGTTTCTGGTTTTTTTGGGCAAAATCTGGATTTATTTTGGTGAGTTGACATTTTGCACTTACAACACATGAATATTCTGTGAAATTCAATGTAAAATGGTTGTGATACATAATTTTTCCACTAATTTTAATTTTGAACTCCACAATCAAGATCTCATGTTGTCAATTCACAAATAATTTAAAACCTGAAGCATAGTTCTGCACAGAAAAAAACCATTTTCACATTTCAAAATAGGTCAGGTCACTCGTCTCTTTCCTTGTTAAGCCGTATTACATCTATAACATGCATATGCAGTTATACATTGTAGGTCAGGTCAAACCTCTAGTGGTATAATCTGGGACTAATATCGAAGGTATAATAGCCAAGTTGTTGCAGAGTAGGTATTTTAATGTTCTAGGCGGCTAAAAGCCTAAAACGTCGGATTGTTGGTGTATTAAGAAAATTTGGCTGGAAACCTCGGACAACTTTAAGACTTCCTAAACTTAAGCCACGTCACCCACGTGTGTTAGGCCTATCTGCTTACAATTTTGGTAGACTCGACCCGCTGTGCATGCGAACACGAATATGTTATATCGATTAAACTTATTGTCAGTATGGATCCCGAGTTTATGACAACTTTGACAATTGATATTTTTAAAGTTGTAATTACATTTTATTCGACTCTTTTGACGAACATTTAGTTAATCCTCAAGCGAACAAGTGAAAAACCAACTTAGTTTGAACAAAGGGGGTCTAAAATAGCATATATGAATAGTCTGGGTTTTTCTGTTTTTTTTTCGAAAGGAAGTCTGGGTATATTTCAGAAACCTCAGTGGCAACACTGTGTTCGATTGTCTGGCTTAATATTGTGGGAGTGGCCGAAAATGAAGTGTTGAACAATAATCTTAAATTAAATTCATTTTAAGTCAAACTTTTGTTGGGAGAGGTTGACCGGAGCCAGCTCTACACGACTACAAAAGTTCGACGCACGCGTGGAGAAGTTTGGAAGACGTCGGACCAACTACTCTTCCTGCCGAAACGGGTGAATTCAAAATTAATTTATGTTCAAATACTAGCCTATAATATAAATTTCACAATTAAATTTTAAGTCTAAGTACTTAGGCCTATAATATAGCGTGGATTATAGGAATTATGTAATGGGCGTAATTACAGTTTCGGGGACCGTGTGTGTCGGTTATGGTCAGGTCAGGCGTCGTGAGGGTCGGTTAGGGTCAGGTTATGCGTCGTGAGGGTCGAGTTAAGCGTCGTGAGGGTCGGTTAGGGTCAGGTTATGCGTCGTGAGGGTCGGTTAGAGTCGGGTTAAGCGTCGTGAGGGTCGGTCAGGTTTAGTGTCGTCATATTGTGTATGATGTGGTCCTCGATACTGTGATTTCGCCGTGTAATGTATTCAGTGGTAGCCCTTTCAGTATTGTTCATTTATGTAATTCTAGCCCCTGTTTGCCGAATTGGCCTAAGTGTTGGCGTTCGCGTTAATGCTAATTTTATTTTAATTCGTCTAGACGGCCGACCTTTGTAGTTTTTACAGGCTTGTATGTATGCTCTTTCGACTTTGGCTTCGTGCAGAGGTGAAATCTTGTCATTTTCTGGTCAAGACACGATTAAAGTCACTTGCCCTAATAAACTCTGTCATAATCTCGTCGACTGATAGCTCAGTATCTAAATAGTTCACCGTGCAATGGACAATAGAGTCCCACCAACAGTTCCTAGATTATCATCGACTCAAAACTACCTAGGTCTGCACTATACTCCCTTTCATGCACGGCCCACAGTCGTAATTTAAAATTTGAGTGCGTTGCATAAATTGCATGTACAGTTCTTGGGTATATTACTGCTCGTCGCACAGTCAAATGATAGATTTCTCTCCTATGCTATCGGTAGTTGAATTCCGAAAATATTTCAGTTGGATACGACTGCCTCCGCTAACCGCCAATGTTGATCTGGTCATAGATAGGCAATGATTTTCCAAATTTTACATTATTTGTCGGCCAGAATGGCGACACATTGCTTAAATTAAGGGTAGCCTATAATAATATTATATTCAAAATTTAATATGCAGTGAATGTCTCCCTGTTTCCCTTGTATGTTTTGTCTGTATTCGTTCTGTGTGGATATTATGTCGTATTTAAGTAATGCTAGTAGCGTATTGGTTGGTACGCATAATTGAAGTACTTAAACAGTCAGTGCCTTATTTAGGTAAATCGTATATAACTTTTTGTTAAATGTAATTCGTCAAAATAAGATAGAATATTTAAACGTAATCACTGAGCTTAAAATCGTCACACTTCTTGACCTTACTGTGACACTTGGTCACTACGTCTTCTAGGGATGTTGCCCCAGTTTTTTAAGAAATAGAGCTCTGTTGATTATTAATTAGCATGCTATTTAATTTAAATGTTTCTCCTGTATATTAAGTTTGCTGAACATTGTTTATCATGCTGTGATTATTATAGTTGATATTATTTATCATTAGTTATTGTAGGCCTATTGTTGATATTTTTGCTATTTTTCTACTTTTCTTAATTAACTTACTCTATTTTAATTTGTTAAATTATTTTATTATTGTCATTATATCATTATTGTTTTTATTATTAAATAACTATTATTATTATTATTAAGTTTTTAATTGTAATTTTTATATTATCATTATTATTTCTCTTGTTATTATTTATTATCATTATTATTATTATTTACTTTTATTATTTGGGTTACTTTTATTGCTATTATTAGGGTCTACTAATAATGCACCTGCTATTATTTTAATCCTGCACGATTTATAAAAGTCCCAAGTCCAATCTGACCATCTCCAGATCCATTGCTTAGATGTTTTTTCTGCCCGTCCGTTTAGACCTAGCATATTGCTTTGTCAGTTCCCCTGTATTTTTTATATCCTGCCAATGGTTAATACTTCATGTAGCTGACCATTGGATTGTGTGCCCTGATCCCCAATCCTTTTACCTGTCGTTAAGCCGTTTGTCCCTGAAATAAAAAAATAAAATTATGAAAATCAAAGAATTAGTAATAAAACTGAAAAATGTTAATTGATTGAATATGGTAAAAAAAGGGATTGAAATATGGGGAAAATCGGGATGGGATAAATTGGGATGGGAAAATGGGGATGGGGTTGAAAATAAAAAGGGAAATGAAACTAAAATCAAAATGGGGAAAATTGGGATGGGGAAAATTGGGATGGGAAAATGGGGATGGGGTTGAAAATAAAAAGGGAAATGAAACTAAAATCAAAACGGGGAAAATTGGGATGGGGAAAATTGGGATGGGAAAATGGGGATGGGGTTGAAAATAAAAAGGGAAATGAAACTAAAATTGGGATGGGAAAATTGGGATGGGAAAATTGGGATGGGGTTGAAAATAAAAGGGAAATGAAACTAAAATAAAAACGGGGAAAATTGGAACGGGGGAAAATGGGACTGAAAATGATTGGGGAAATAGGAAAACATGAAAATGAAAATAGCAAAATGCAGTAATCAGATAAATAAAATGAAAGTAAGCAAATCGAGGGCCCCAAACTGTACTCCCCCTCAGCCTGCCCATTTGTATCCGTGATTGTTGTTTCCCTTGTTTGTCAATAGGCCGATTTGTATTGTGCTGCATTGAGATTCCTTTAGTCTCGTTGCCAGCTTAGCTCCCTTCTACTTTCCCGTAGAATCTTCATTTTTACTAATCCTGCTGGGGTTATTATTGCTTTTAATTATTATTAATATAGTATTCTTATTATTGTGGTCTTTTATTATCTATTATTAATTATTATTAACATTATTATTATTGCATATTATTGTCATTATAATGGTTATTATTATAATTATTTTTGCTACGATTTTTTTTGGTTATTAAAAATATTATTAGGCATAATGTTGATATTTTGGTTGCTATATTACTGCTGCCATTTTTTTATGTAACTGTAATAATTAGATACTATCTTGATATAGGGGCCAGGTCAGTTGCAAGCCTAGCTTTCTATCTGGCTCCTGTTCTTGTCAGTTTGTTTTTTTCTGTAATGATGTTGGCAGGCCTATTGTTTTGGTCTAAGACCTAATGGCCTACCATTATAATTACCATTTTGTCCATGTTGCTTAATGTCCACTTTTGATATTAGTTGGCCCTTGTGTCTTCTGCATACTATGTGCAGGCTGCTTTTTTGTATAGACTTCATTGATGCACTGATTGAAACATACATAGTAATTTAAAGCTTGTGAAATAGATAGCAATTTAAAAAAATAGATTGTAATTAAAAATTAGAAAATGTATAGCAATTAAAAATTAGAAAATAAATAGCAATTAAAATAGACAAAATATAGCAATTTAAAATTTATAAAATAGATTTAATGCCAGCCATAATAGGTAAGTTGTTCATTGTATGCTTGTTGACTCTGTATTGACGAAAAACAGGGAGCCAAAATCTGCTTTAATTTAATAATAATAATTATAATGTAACTAAGTGTAATGTGTACTCCATGTGGCCGATAACTTCTATAAAACTTTGGCAAAATCAACCTACGCGACCAGATGAACATTGTGGGTTAGTGGAGTTGGTCGGCTCCAAATGAAATAATTTTCTGAATTCAACAGCTCGTAGCATCGCAGAGCAATCCATGGTTTGATTGAGCAATGATCAGTAATGTAACTAAGTACTGTACATGCGATGGATCAATGCAGTCAGCATCTATTGCGACTATTGACTGTCCATGAAATTGATTATAGTGCAGTCCTAATTCTTGTTTCGAGTCGATGCTAATGTAGGAACTGTTGGTGGGATGATGTTCTCCATTGCACGGTGAGATCTTTAGAGACTGAGCTATTTGTTGACGAGACTGTTATGGAGTTTGACATTAGAACAAGGGACTTGATACATGTTTTGACCAGAAAATGACGAGTTTTCAAAACTGCACGTTACCCGGGTTCGAACGAGAATACAAGGCTAAAGAACTTAAACAGTAGGTCATCTAAACGACTGAAAATAGAATTAATTAATGCTGATGCAGGTTAGGTAGGATTTTAATGAACTAGGTCCTTGTATATTAGTGTGTTTCTGTATGAGCTTTGTGTTCTTGTAACGGGTACTGCCCAAGTTCTTGTTCTTTCAAATTCTTTTGTAGTCGGATCTTGGAAGACCTGACGACGGACTGGTGGAAGGTGGAGAAGGCGTGGAGTTTCTGACTACGATTGTCTGGATTCTTCCTGGTCATCTCGACATCATGCATGGGTCACGAGGTAGGAGGGTTAACGGTAAGAGTGGGTGATCTGTTTTCGTTGCACTATGTTAAATTCGTTCAGATTCTCTCTTGCAGAGATCCAGACCATGGAGGACGAAAGGTCGGAAGGTGGACTGCCGGAGCTCGGAAGACCGGATGACGGACAGGGAGGAGGAGAAGGCGCGGAGTTTCCGACTACGATCGTCTGCGTTCGTGGTCATCTCGGCATTTTGGGTTGCGAGGTAGGGTGGGTTGCATGCAGGGTATTGTTCTGTATATGTATATCGCTTCGTGGGTTGCATGCAGAGTATTGTTCTGTATATGTATATCGCTTCTTTGCACTATTATATCGTTCTTTGTCTTTCAGATATTTTTAGAGACGCAGAACCTGGAGCAGCACGACCACTGGATCGTGGAGGACCGGGGTGGGAGGCTGGGAAAAGGTTAAAAATAAAATGAATGGGTTAAAAATTAAAATGCTGAAAACTAAAAAGTGAAACTGATAAAATTGAAAAGGGGCATATAATAGAAAAATCGAAATGTACACGTACAGAAAAGAAATGTTCTAACGAACAGAATGAAAACTCAAAATATAAAAATTCAAAATATAAAAAATTAAAATGATAAAAAATGTACACGTACAGAAATGTTCGAACGAACAGAATGAAAACTCAAAATATAAAAATTCCAAATATAAAAAATTAAAATGGTAAAATATTAAAACTGGGAAAAGGTTAAAAATAAAATGAATGGGTTAAAAATTAAAATGCTGAAAACTAAAAAGTGAAACTGATAACATTGAAACGGGGTGTATAATAGAAAAATCGAAATGTACACGTACAGAAAAGAAATGTTCGAACGAACAGAATGAAAACTCAAAATATAAAAAATCAAAATATAAAAAATTAAAATTGTAAAATATCTTTTTCTTAAAAGTCCCTCCGTTCGTTTTTTGTGGCCCCCTCCGCTTTTTCATTTTTTCGAGATGTACGTACAGACAGAAAACGTTCGAACGAATCGAACGAAAACTCAAAATATAAAAAATTAAAATATTAAAAATGAACGACGCAATTGTCAGTTCAAAGCCATTCATTTTTTCTCCCTCCGGCTTGTTCGTCCCACCGTTTTTCATTTTTTCAACTATGCCACTGTTGGCAAAAAAAAATGTTCGAACGAACAGAATGAAAACTCAAAATATAAAAAATCAAAATATAAAAAATAAAAATGGTAAAATATTAAAACCATTGTTTTTTGTCCCTCCGTTCGGCTTTTTTCGGTCCTCCGCTTTTTCATTTTTTCGAGGTGTACGTACAGAAAGAAAACGTTCGAGCGAATCGAACGAAAACTCAAAATATAAAAATTAAAATATTAAAAATGAACGACGAAACTGTCAGTTCATCATTTTTTCTCCCTCCGGCTTTTTCGTCCCGCGATTTTTTTAACTCCGCCACTGTTAGCAATCTGACGGTGCCAGTCCCAAGCCTGGATAAAGGAGGAGGGCGTCGTTAATGATTTTTTATCACACAGGTTCGTTTACAAGTGAAACTACCGCTACGTTCGACCGGCCTTCACATCCTGGAGGGAGCACTTGACGTGCCACATGGACCATGGAAGCTCCCTGATGACCAACGTTTCATCATTGCTTGTGGCAGATACCCTGCTGGCCATTCAGATCTCGATGGGAATTGCCACAAAAGCTAACATGTGCTCCATGTAGTAATTTCAGATTCTGATGTACAGATTCAGAGCCTGGAGCAGGAAAGTCTAAAGCACGATGTACAAATCTCTGATGACGGACTGGGAGACAGTGGAAAACGCTTGGAGACTCGGACAACGATCTGGGTGACGTCTCCATCTTCGGTAAACTCTTGTGATGTCCACGGATGCTACCAGGTGAGTGATGGATCGGTCTGGACAACTGAAATGGTGGCCATTGAGATGTGATTGACCACCAAACGCTAATATGATTTTCTTTTTCTTTCTGAATTTCTTGTAGTTATCCAAAGCGTGGAACAGTGAAAGTCCGCTACACGACCTACCAGAGCTGGGGCAGTATTCGAGTTGGATGGTGAATCCGGCCTATCCGACGGTGAATCCGACCGTGCTTGGTTTGACGTTCCATCCATCCATCGGAGCCTGGAACGCGCAGAGACGGCTCAAAGACCTGGACGGCAATTGTGGCGGTCAAGACAGAAATCAGCATTAAGTCGGAAATTGCACAACAGAGATATTTAGGTAAATAGTGTGTTTGTGTTTTTTTCTATATTTGCATAAAATTTAATTTAAAAAATGTTAAAAAGACGTTTTAGATCCAGTCTAATTTAATTAATTTAAGTAATTAATTAATCAATTTAATTGGATCACTTTTTGCCCTATGTGATGAGTTAGAATAAAGCTATAGTAATAATTATTTGTTTCATTTTGATGCCTGAGACGAGACCTTTGAAATGATGTATCGAGCTCCATATGTTGCAAAATCACCATACTGGTTTCACTGCCTTTTGCCGAGTGCCTTTCGTAAAGCAAACCTTTTTGAACTTAATTGAGCGTTTCTTTAGCTCTGCTGCACAATTTAAAACGTCCAGGCTCATTTGACTATCAGGCAGTCATTTTTAAAGATTGCAACTCTTAAAATCAACTTTGGCTTATTGTTAACTTCTTGGAATTGATCTCAATTGTAGGGAATGGGAAAGGTGAAAAAGACGGCTACAGAAGAAGATGTCGCAAGTAGAATGCAGCCCTGAAGAACGTTCAATCTTCATCGACTACGTAAAGAAGATGTCGCAAGTACAATGCTGTCCTGAGGAACGAGCGTTCAATGTTCATCGACTACGTAAAGAAGATGTTGCAAGTACAATGCAATCCTGAGGAACGTTCAATGTTCATCGACTACGTAAACAAGACCATCGCAAGTGAAATGCAGTTATGAAGAAGCTTTTCAAAGACTGCATCATAAAGAGCATTTTGGATTTGTTTTCAGCCTTGACATTTATGGACACCAATTCCGAATTACATTGACAATGTTGAAAGCACTAAATCACATTCTGTAAATAAGCACTAGGCAAATTTGAAGAGACTTTGTTGTTGTATAGACCACATAAAGACCTTGCATTTGATTTTTTCGGCAGTAAAGAAACCTTTGAAATTCGGAGAACTTTTTGATGCACCGATTACGTAAAGAGCATTTTAGTTATTTTTTCGACAGTAAAGAAACCTTTGAAATTCGGAGAACTTTTTGATGCACCGATTACGTAAAGAGCATTTTAGTTATTTTTTTGACAGTAAAGAAACCTTTGAAATTCGGAGAACTTTTTGATGCACCGATTACGTAAAGAGCATTTTAGTTATTTTTTCGTCAGTAAAGAAACCTTTGACAATTTTGAGTAACACGTAGATTACATAAGGAGAATTTTAGTTTGACAGTAAAGCTAGTTTTGTTTTTGGCTTTCAAAGAGACCACTTGAAAATTGGCTTGACGTGTAATTGGATGCTAAGAACTTTTCTTGTAGGCCTATAATATAGACTTTGTAAACAACCTTTTAGCTTACTTTTTCACATATAACCTATAGGCTTAAGAAGAGCAAATCTTGACAATTAATTTTTAACAACCTCTATTGTATAGTATAGACCGCTTCCAAGAATCCACAGGGTATACGTCGTAAAAAAAGACGCCCCCTACGGTTTCTTGCCAATATCTTTGCTAGAATTGAAGTTTAAATCCAGTTTTAAAGGGTATTTATATTTACGCATGATGACCAGATTACCATCCACTGTTTTCTGACAATTCAAAAACATAACCAGCTAAAAGTAGCCAAAAACGATTTTAATCTCAAATAATTGTTTTCAAATCCACTTGATAGTGCTTCACAACTAGTGTTCAATGTGTTCACGACCAGTCAAAAAATATCTCTGAGCATTTTTCTTGCACAGCATTTTTTTAACGACATTGTTGATAAACATAATGAACATATGCTCATCTTAATCTAGTTATCCAATTCATGAACAGTCTTGGCAGCAAGTTTACAAAACATGCATTTATAAAATGAGATATTTATTTCTCCATCTCATTTTATAAAGTGTTTCTGCAATTTGGTCTGGAATGGCCTTCCTTTTGAGCTACGCCTACACCCTGGGACTCTACCAGGATCCTTCCTTACTAAACTTAAAACTATTCTTTTTGGGCGCGCTGGAGTCGGGAGCGCCTCTGAGTAGTTTTTCTTGAAGAAGCGCTATATAAATGTCCGAATGAATGAATTCAAGTCAAACAAACAATATTGACATAATAATGTCCATGTCACCTTGGACATATGGTGCTGAGTAGCTTAAGTATGTTTAATGCTGATATTGAGTAGCTATGATGCAAGATATAATCATATAATTATATTCGTGTTAAAACTCTACATTGAGCAGCATATAACAGTGAGTGTCTGTTGCACAAATTTTACCTTGTGGAACATATAAAAATGAGTTGCCATCGTTAATTTCTTGCTATAATATAGGTGGTATGATAAATTAATCCTTGTGGAACATATAGAAATGAGTTGCCATCGTTAATTTCTTGCTATAAAATGTATGATAAATTAATCCTTGTGGAACATATAAAAATGAGTTGCCATCGTTAATTTCTTGCTATAATATAGGTGGTGTAATAAATTAATCCTTGTGGAACATATAGAAATGAGTTGCCATCGTTAATTTCTTCCTATCATTATATGTGGCATATGCAAACGTACACAGACTGCGTACCTTGTTCAATACCTCATCTAGATTCTAGATAGTTATTTTAACAAGGCCAGTAATAATCAATCTCATCAAATACAGGCTACAGCCAAACCTATGCACATAAAAATAATTATTATGAACAGTATAAGATAGATAACAATATTACACGTATACTGTATACAGCATCAATTGTCTTGTCGACTTTAACAACGCCAGTTTCTGTAGAAAGCCCATGCAGATTGTGGTCTATGCTATAGCCTACACTATAGGCAAATTAAAGTATAATTGGCCGTAAATGACTATGGCTATGCTCAGCGTGTATAGGCTACACATCATAGACCAACACCCAGGCAAAATAAGAAGTCTACGAACCTCGGGTGAAGCTGACTCCTCTGACGTTTCGCCATCATCAGACATAACTGGTTGCTTTGCTTCGTCTAAAACGGCAAAATAGTAAATTAGTTAAACTTATTAACGGACATCGTTTCGATCATAAAATAGTTTTATTAGCTCTGCAAGATTAAGAGGCAATTATGAAATGCGCTCATTGCACATTCGGCAGCTGATTAAATGAAACATTGGCAAATAAAATTTCCACGAGCTGAGTCTATCACTGTCTATGGCCTATACGTGTATTCTGAGCCTGTTCCTCAAGTCAGAGCCTCAGAGGCTTGGCCTATCGCGGTCGTTGTTATCTACTTGCCAATCGAACAAGCAATACACAACATATAATATCTAATCTAATATAATCTAATATAACATTTGTAAAGCGCTTTTCACAGCAGAGTTGTTCAGAAGCGCTCTCAGCGTGACAGACCAATACATGAAAAGAGAGCGGTCTTCAAGCAGCGAAAGATGCAGTTGAATTTTCTACCAGAATCCTGCCACGAATTTCAGAGGAAAAGTGATTCCGCACTGAGGGACCCACAATGGCAAAAGCCGGATGCTGGGTTAATGAGTTCCTGATCTAGGTACAAATAGATCAAAGCGGTCAGCAGAACGAAGAAGGCGTGAAGATCTTGCAGAAAGAGGCTTGCACATTAAGTCGCACAGGTATTTAGGCGCTATAGTCCTGCAGGGACTTAGTAACTAGGAGCAAGATCTTGTAATATAGGCCTAATAATAGGCTATATATATATATATATATATATATATATATATATATATATATATATAGTAGTCTACCACTGAACAAAACTATATGCACGTTCCTGAATTTTGACAAGTCGCCGAGGAAGCTTATGGGAAAAGATTGAATTCAGCCAATTCAGAATTTGATGAGTGTGTTATTTTTATCTTATGCAAGACTAAGAGCAAAAGTTGAAATGCGGATTGAATATAGGCCTACCTTGTGTCTCCCGAGTTACATTGTTATCGTTATCATCAGTATCAATCTAAACAAAAACAGTCATAAGCAGTTAAACATGATTATGGTGCACTAGACGTCTTGACACGTAGACCCTATTTTAAGAATAGAGAGCAAATTACATTTCTACCGGAAACTTATACGTGCATGGTGCCAATCCAAGATTAATTTATCCAATCCAAGATTAATTTATTCAATCCATCATTCATTTATTCAATCCATCATTCATTTATTCAATCCATCATTCATTTATTCAATCCATCATTCATTTATTCAATCCATCATTCATTTATTCAACCCATCATTCATTTATTCAATCCATCATTCATTTATTTAATCCATCATTCATTTATTCAATCCATCATTCATTTATTCAATCCATCATTCATTTATTCAACCCATCATTCATTTATTCAATCCATCATTCATTTATCAATCAACTCATCCATCCCTCCTGAAATCCATGCGCCCGTACATCATTCATGCAAGCATACATTCATTAATACATACATGTAGGACCTATCGTTTCCTTGCTTCCTACTTTCTGCTCATTTATTCACGCATTCAACTGTTATCTTAATCACATCGTACAGTGATGATGATGATGACGATGACGATGACGATGATGATGATGATGATGATGATGATGACGATGACGATGACGATGACGATGACGATGACGATGACGATGACGATCATGATGATGATGGTGCTCTGCCCGAAGGCAGGTTCATTGGCTTTACGCCCCTGGGGATGAGATGAGTGAGGTGGTTTCCCGTTGCCTTCCTCACAGACAATGATGGGTAAGCAACTTGCCCAAGGTCGCTCCGCAGGAGCTTGCGCCCCTGTGTCCCACACGTGCTAGCCCGAGATATCTAAATCTCTGAATGTCAACTCCCAGCCCGGGGCTTGAACCGCAGTTCATACACAATGCATAGCGTTTAATTGTCTTAAGAGCAATAAATTTGATTGATTTGATTTGATATAATTATATAATTATGCATATGGATGGCGCTTTCAAGAGACTCAAAGGTGGCGACGACTTTACATTAACATGACATTATAACATTAATTTTACATTATTATTACATCATTGTATCATTATTTACATTGCCATTGGCGTATAGGTAGATACTAACGATGTCTTGGTTATTCCATTCGTCGATTCTCTTCTTTTCTTCGGCTTCTATTGTCTTCTGCTCAGATTCTATTGTCTTCTCGGCGCCTTTGAACTTTTTGTTAAAGTAATTGAATTTATTCTCAAGCGATAGTTGCTTGTTGAGAAGTCGATCCAAGTCTTGACGATGAATGGATCCGAGAAGCATTTTGTTCTCTGCAACGAACATTGGTTACATTACAATCAGTTCTATGAGAAGCATTTTGTTCTCTGCAACGAACATTGGTTACACTAAATCAGTTCTATGAGAAGCACTTTGTTCTCTGCAACGAACATTGGTTACATTACAATCAGTTCTACAATTTCAACAGGTCGGGACACGGTTGTATTGGACAAGTCGAAAAAATAAAACGTAAAGAAGACTATAAAAAAATTCGAAAGAATCATTGACAGGCCACAAGGCAGGTCAATGGTAAAGTAGGCAATCGTTTGAGCCAACTATAGAAATTCCTAGTCGTTAAAACAAATTTCATAACTATACCTCACTTTCTATGGAGGGATGGCTACGCCCCTGAATGGATCTATGTTTCTAGTGATTGATTTTGAATCATGTACCTTTGCTTTTGATGAGTGGAAACGTTCTGTATGGAAATCGATCGAGTAGATCTTCAATATCTCTGTAGGTCGTCGCAGTCTCAGTGACGCTCTCCACGTCTCGTATCATGAACTCCTTGGCCGTCAAACTGTGCATCCTGCAAAATAGTCAACGTTCAAAATTTATTAGACAAAATAATACTTCAAATAATGACGACGAGACTCAAATTTCAACAGGGCTGTTTTAAAGGAATTTTTGGAACTGCACAACTCCTTCTGGCTTTTTCCATATTCCATGGCAAATTACTTCCAATCGGACCTTTTTTGCTAGTTTTAACTTACAGAAGTGCTCATATACAACAACACAAATCGATTTAGAACTGCACATCTTGTGTACAACAAAAAAGACCTGAATTTCAATCGTCTTTTCTTCTTATTGCTGTGAAAACTGGCAATCAGAAGAGTTGAGATGAGCCAATAATGGTGAATAGTTACAGCGCTCGTGAATAAGCTGATGCCTCTAAGCTTTTGACTTTCGATTGGCGCCTTAGAAATTTGGAGATTACGATTATGGTTAAAGGTAGGCAAAATAAGAGTAATTGTCTAGGCAACTGGCAGAGATGACACAGGACAGGGAATAAGTTGCAAACAACTTATGTGTTTCTGCAATTAAGCATGTATACCATTTGAAATGACGCACGCGATCAAGAGAAATATAGTCCTAGACTCCTAGTTGCTGTAGATCTTTAGGGCGCAGGCCTATACCAAAGTTTCATTATTATTGCAACTAATTGGTGGAATCAGGTAGGTCTGACTGAAACGTATACAAGACGGTTTACAATCAGAGTAGGCCTAATTGCTTACGCTCATTGGCATTTGGGGAGCCAGGTAAGAGCGATTGAACTTATTCAGGTATTTGGAACAATGAATAGAAATTTACGTTTCAGTGGCATTGATGGAACCAGGCAGGAACGGGAGTTTCTTGATTTCAACGATCACATCAAAGATTGATAAAGTCATCCTCCTTGAAATGACGCACGCGATCAGGACAGACACCTAAAGCAATCGATTATGATATATATTATATATAATATTACACACATCATGTATATAATATTATATATGATACCGTATCCAATGATTCCAATCCGCGCACGGCATTCCCGTTGGTCACATGTTGGACAGTACAGCAATAGACTATCGCGTACCCCAATTTTCACTGCACGGATATTCAATAAATAAATAAATAAATAAATCAATAAATCAATACTCATTCATTCTCAATACAGAATGGAAGACGCATGGCTGCTAATCATGTTATTGATCTGCATAGATCACAGAATGCAGACTGTCTCGGTTGTCTATTGTCTGCGGCCTTGCGAATCAATTTGATTCTATACGTGACGGTTTAAAAGCAATTTGCACGGAAAAGTTAGGTTCATGAACGTTTTATAAGCAGGCTGCGGACAATAATCTTGTAAACAACATCCATCATGTGTGGTCATGTTTTAAGTTTAATGCTGGAGCAGCGTCACTCGTGACAATGAATTGAGTTCAGTAGCGTAACAATAAAAGAAGTTCACTTTATAGCATCATGACGCTGTAATTTCATGACATTTGTGCTCTATTATATTGTATTGTATTTTTTCTATAAATTTATAAAGCTCCTATCACAGTGCACATGTGCACCAATCAGAGATGCTGCATGCCAGTGTAAAAGATCCAAAAAAGTGGTTTTGAGGCGACAAAAAGACGTGTATCGGATACCAGTTAGTAACAAAAAGCGAGAGAGAGAGAGAGAGAGAGAGAGAGAGAGAGAGAGAGAGAGAGAGAGAGAGAGAGAGAGAGAGAGAGAGAGAGAGAGAGAGAGAGAGAGAGAGAGAGAGAGAGAGAGAGAGAGAGAGAGAGAGAGAGAGAGAGAGAGAGAGAGAGAGAGAGAGAGAGAGAGAGAGCTGATTCCAAAATGCAGGGTCAATGTTCAATGACCTGTGTTATGCCATAGATTAATGCGTAGCACCCATTGAACTCGCCATCCTATCTTCGAGTGCTAACTAAAAACCCTGAGAAATGTCCAGCGGCTTCTAAAGCGCCTTGAATGAACCGTATACATGTACTTATAGGAAGCACACTGTGTCTTACGATGCAAGGCAGGACTTGTCCGATCTGTCCGGTCATTTCAAAGGCAATGACGACGGTGGAGACGGTGTGTGTGACACTTCCAGCGAACGCCGCTGCTCCCACGATGGCATAACCACCTGGAAGAATGGCATTACCACCTATTCCATCTGGAAAACAGATGACGAGCAGTTCGCCGATCAGACGACCCAGACCAGCGCCTACAAACAGACAGAGACAACAACTATCTTCAAGATACAAATAACCCACATCCCTCTATTCTCTTGAAGGGAAAGAAATAGTAGCCTACACGAATGACGAGGATTCGTGTTATGTAAAAGTCAATGCATCAGGTTGAAGAAGATTATATTATTAACTAGCTGTACCCGGCCACGCGTTGCTGTGGCTGAAAAGACTGTCCAACCCTCCCTTCCTACGTCCCCCCTTTCTCCTTCCCCTTCCCCTCTCTTTCCCTCTCCCCTTCCTCTCCTCGCCTTCCACCCCCGTCCTCTCCTCCCCTCCCGTCCCTCCCCTTCCGTCCCCTGTAGCCACTGTAGAAAGACGCGCGGAAAACGGCCGCAAATGGACGATTTTGCCAAAACCGACAGTTACATATAAAATTGCGCTATAGCAGACCGTCAGCTACACGTTTTGAAGAATGCTTGCGTTTGAAACGCGCCCGAAGAATATATATGAAGGTTCAAACTCGAAATGGCTGGACTCCATCGACGTCAATCGCATGGAATTAAAAGTTGTGTTTTTGGGTCGTAATTCCTCCCTCTCCTCCCCTCCCGTCCCTCCCCTTCCGTCCCCTGTAGCCCCTGTAGAAAGACGCGCGGAAAACGGCCGCAAATGGACGATTTTGCCAAAACCGACAGTTACATATAAAATTGCGCTATAGCAGACCGTCGGCTACACGTTTTGAAGAATGCTTGCGTTTGAAACGCGCCCGAAGAATGCGTGAAGGTTCAAACTCGAAATGGCTGGACTCCATCGACGTCAATCGCATGGAATTAAAAGTTGTGTTTTTGGGTCGTAAAGATTGCGCTTTACCCCAAAAGGCATAAAAAAAACCCGGAGATGTTCGAATGAAACGGTTTGCGAAAATTTTAAAAGGAATCGGTTCAGAACTCTCCGAGAACCGATGTAGGCTAACAAACTGTAACTTTTTACATTTTTATTTATATAGATTATTTAACGCGGACGGTTTAAAAAATAGAAATAAGTCTTGTCGAAATATTTTCTGCTCCATGCACTTGCAGCTCTGCTAAACAGTTGGACTTGGACGCATGCCCGCCCCGAGTCCTTGGTTACCAGCTTACAAAGGGATACAGAAACAATAAGTTCGCTGTAACTTGACAGAACAATTGTTGTGAATGAGAGAACTTACCGAGAGTAAAGGATGGAATGAATATTCCAGCTGGAATTGGGAGAGTCGTTGCTATCGCGCACATCAAGAACTGAAGAAAATACAATTCGTATATGCAATCAATTCCAAAAACAACCATGGAAGCATCGAAACCGGTTAATTGATATGTAATCAGAATAAATTGTATTCTGTTCATTATTAATTATATTGATACGAATATCGGTGACGTCCGCCAGCGATTAAATATAAAGAAGATATTAAAAATAGAATTTTTTGGGTAGGCCACAAGGCAGGTCATGAGTAGCCTAAAATAGGCAGGTATGGGAGATCGCCACCAATTATTTTTAATTTACTATTATTGTCATTGTTATTATTGTTTTCGTTGTTGTTGTTGTTGTTATTATTATTATTATTATTATTATTATTATTATTATTATTATTATTATTATTAATCATGCAGTCGAAGATGATTTATTTATTACTTCGACGATGATGATGTAGGCAATGCCGACAAAGATAACAACGACGACGGTCTCAACGACGACGATGATGATGAAGGCGATGATGTTGCAGTCGTTGCATATG
>OX457042.1:22472333-22887333 GCA_949752735.1 Lumbricus terrestris
ATGATGACGACGACGTCGACGATAAGAATAATAATAATAAATAATAATAATAATAATAATAATAATAATAGTAATAATAATAAAATAATAAATAATAATAGCAGCAATATAAATAAAACAAATTAAAATATTACAAGTATAATATCTACATCGGGGTTATAAAACTAGCAATAATCGTCTTTATAGGCTATAACCAATTAAACATCACTATAATATGTTACATGCTGTCCTATTGCAGATCTGATACACATCGTACATGCATGCATGTATGCACATACAGTATCTATGTCTAACAGTGCATGTGGTGAAATTTAGCGTCTTGAAAAAAGCGTTACACAGAAATAGCAACACAGCAATCCAGTTGGACGTAGGGATATGCCTGCCCCGAGTCCTTGGTTACCATCTTACGAAGGGAATACAGGAACAGGAAGTCCGCTGTAACTTGACAGAACAATTATTGTTGTGAAGAAGAGAACTTACCAAGAGTGAAGGACGGAATGAATATTCCAGCTGGAATCGGAAGAGTCGTCGCTATTGCGCACATCAAGAACTGAAGAAAATACACTTCGTATATGCAATCAATCCAAAACCAACCATTGAAGTATTACAATATTATGTCTACACCGGTTAAATGATCTCTTATCAGCATAAATTTATTGTATTCTGTCGATTTGTCAACTTATTCTCAGCTTCATAACCCATCTCATAAAGATGACCAGAAAACAATTAATCCTTTTTAATACTATTTTTATATTGATATTTAGTATTAGTTACAACAACGACGAAGACGCATAAGGATGAAGGTGCTGAGGGCCATTGTCATTTCTTTTATTAGACACATCGGTGGGGCAAGCGATGAAATTTAAGGAGGATATTAAAAATAGTATTTTTCCAGACCACAAGGCAGTCAAGAGTAAAATAGGCAGGTATGGTAGATCGATGCCGATTATTTGACATATTATTATTGTTGTCATTATTGTCATTAGTAATATTATTATTATAATTATAATCATCATTAATTATTATTATTATTATTATTACTATTATTTTTACTATTATTATTTTAATCATCATCATCATCATCATCATCATCATCATCATCATCATCATCATCATCATCATCATCATCATCATCATTATTATTATTATTATTATTATTATTATTATTATTATAATCATCATCATTATTATAATTATAATCATCATTAATTATTATTATTATTATTATCATCATCATCATCATCATCATCATCATCATCATCATCATCAAATCGAAGATGATCGATTTATTGCTTCGACGATGAGGATGTAGACAATACCGACAACGATAACAACGACGACGACGATGATGAAGACGATGATGTTGTAGTCATTGCATATGAGTTACCCTGACGACAAAGAAGAAGAATAGAGTGACGAAGACGTTGTTAAGCGGTCCTGCCCATGACTTGAGTAGAGCATCGTCTTCGTAATTCGATGCGATTCCGTTGTGCCAAGTTATGTTGCTGAACAACTGACGAACGGCGTCGGGATTGGTCAACTGCAATTGAACATTCGGTATCATATGTTGTTCACTTCAACTGAGTTTCTACTGTATATATAGGCCTATGATAATCTATATAATATATAGAGGTCTTAGTATATTGTATGCTATGGGATTATATATAGAGAGGGAGAGACAGACAGACAGGCAGGCAGACAGACTGACAGAGCCAGCGAGACAGTGAGTAAGAGAGAGATCCACAGACAGACAGACAGAGGCAGAGACAGAGAGAAAGTGAGAGATAATGAGGGAGAGAGACCCACAGACAGGCAGACAGAGACAAAGACAGAGACAGAGACAGAGAGACACAGAGAGTTAGAGAGATACCCACAGACAAACAGACAGACAGACAGAGACTAGCGTAAGTATGTGTCAGTGATGTAGTACTCAATCCGTTCAAGGACTCGACTCCGACTTTAGTTATCGCGGCCATCAACGAATTTGACTCTTGCTGGCTGTGTATCCGAAGCACGATTTCTGGATAGAAGAGGCAACCGTATGTTGCCATGGAAATACAGATCGTGGTAGTGAAAGTTTTTAGACTCTTCCTGCCATTCACTCATTAGCTCATTCATTCGACATTTAGCACGCTCCAGATTTAGCAAGTGATTGAACAAATTGTCTTATTGTAGGCCCTTCCATGTGGAATGACCTTCCTCCCACTATCCGTAGTAAGATCTTATTGGGGGTGTCATCTTCAGCTCTTCGCTACTCGAAGTCTTTTTTATTTCCACGGGGACTGTCAGGCTGAGAGCGCTTCTGAATACAATACAATATATGTATATGTATGTATATGGATATATACAGGTGGCTCAATAAAAAATGTACCACCGGATAAACGCATTATCTTCGCAACCGATTGAACTTTTTCTGCGAAAATGTCCCAGTTTGCAGGGGAATGAATTTCCAACAACCCCTGAAAGTTTCACTTGAAATTTTTCCTGTTTGCAAAAGTTACAGCTGTCTAAACTTTCAACTCCGTTTTTTTCGAATTTCCACGGAAAAATTAACGTCACTTGTTAATTCCATGTCTGAAATTTTCATGTTTGAAATTATATCACTTTTCACTACGACCTCAGAATTCCGTTTTGCAGTTTATTGTAAAATATGATGGGAGTGTCCACTCCCTGCTTTATCACGAACTAGAATTATTTTTGTGAAGCTCAGTATGGCCTTGTTGATCGGGTCCTGCGGCAACTGATCCCACATTAGCAGCAAGTCTTGCTTCAGCTGGCCAACTTGGAATGAAAATGTCTTGCAGTATTTGGTGATACTATGTTGCCTAGGCTGGGGCGCATAGCTCCCAAGACGTGAGAATTAAGTGGGTCAAGGTCTGGCAAATTTGTAGGTCATTAATCTTTGTCAAATAAATTTACTGCAGTTGATCACAATAAGGTAGCGTCATCATAATCAACCTTGCCCTGCGAGCAAGCAGGCGCACCGTCCTGCTGGAAAATAAAACCAGATTTTAAAACATACATGCAGTCTTCAATGAGTCTGGGTAAGAAAGTTCAACGATAAGTTTGATATTTTAACCTGCTGAATAGAATGAAGTTCAGTCTTTTCTTGCAGCCCTGACACATGCCAGCTGATCTGATGCAGAAACCATAATGTGCTTTGCAAACTTGACCCTTTCGATTATCAAGCTAATTTCGTGAAAATCGCGCTTTTTTCCGTCAGACCAAACGACCACTTCCTGCCTCTCTTCCGACATCTGATCTTCGTTACATAAATACGTTTACAAATAGCCTTCAATATGCGCAGGCTCTACTTTTCACTGGGTATTTTGCTATGATTACGCGATGTCCCAGTCTCTGTTCACGCAACGTCCGAGTTCCCATTTTAGCTGCCACAGAAATTTTGCTCCTGATGCTCAGTTATGGATTCACGAATTGAGACCTCAATTTATAAAATATTACCAAATACTAAAAGCTTGCTTCATAAACAGCCTCTTTACAGCTCTTAGTGAGGTCGTATGACATTATCATCAATTTGTGTGTTGCAATTTGCAAAAAATCTTAATGAAATCACATGTATTGGAGCATGATTCTCGGGATATTTGAAAAAAAACGGAATTGAAAGTTTAAACAGCTGTAACTTTTGTAAACATGAGACGTTTCAAGTGAAATTTTCAGCGCCTGTTGGAAATTCATTCCCCTGCAAACTGGAAAATTTTAACAGAAAAATGTCAATCGGTTGCGAAGTTATCGCATTTTATCTGGTGGTACATTTTTATTGAGCCACCCTGTATATATCAATTCCCTGCCACTGTTATCTACAAAAATAGACATTTGACCGATGCTCATGAGTATCTTAAAGGCAGTTGCATCATACTGCAGTGACTGAACTTTACACACCAATTTCTCTGTCGCAGCAACAGTATATATAAGTCCACTCACCATTCCGCCCATGTATTGTCCGAATCCAGGAGGAAAGAACAGGGACAAGACGACCAGAGTCACGAGACTTGGGTAGATCAATCGACTGTTGGCAAGAAAAGCAAATCATTTCAAATTGCAGGTAAAAATTCGAGGGTTTCCGATATTGACAATATGGTTTTTAAAATGGCGCGATAGAGATCCACTGTTATAAATGTAAATAGGGCCTAGAGATGTAGGTCTACACGATTTTATATAACGTGGCGTCGACCCCATTCATTTTTCAAAGAATTGATCGGGAGATCCTTCACCACCGCTCGTCCAATTGAATGGACGCCAAGCCATTTAGGTCCCCGTGAACGGGCCGTGCATGCTAGCCCTGGCAAAAGCCATATTCGATAGGAGATCCTCACTCTCTCTCTCTCTCTCTCTCTCTCTCTCTCTCTCTCTCTCTCTCTATCTCTCTCTCTCTCTCTCTCTCTCTCTCTCTCTCTCTCTCTCTCTCTCTCTCTCTCTCACTGTCTGTCTGTCTGTCTGTCTGTCTGTCTGTCTGTCTGTCTCTCTCTCTCTCTCTCTCTCTCTCTCTCTCTCTTCTCTCTCTCTCTCTCTCTCTCTCTCTCTCTCTCTCTCTCTCTCTCTCTCTCTCTCTCTCTCTCTCTCTCTCTTACGCAGAGGTGTAAGGAACTCAACCAAATGTAGGCTAGTGACCAGGGTCTGGTCAGTATAAGATAGCACATTCATCGATTTGCAATGAGACTACAGAGCGCTTACTTGGTTTGGATCATGGCTTTGCATATCTTGTTGTTTCTAATGAACAGAACGATTCTTTTGTGCGTGTATATAAACAGCACTCCACCGAATCCACAGAGAATTCTGTAGAAAAATAATAATAAAAAGGAAAAAATTACAAATTATAGACAATCGTAAGACTTAGTTGCTGAATAGCCTGTCTGTACATAAGTCGCTTCTTGATTCATCCGTAATCCATAAAAAACAATGATAATAGTAATAGCAATAATATTAATAATCATAATCTTCGTCGTCGTCGTCATTGCCATTTCCTGTCGCCACCCATTTGATTGGGATGGTTACGAATGAATTGTCTCCACTGGCATTTTATCCTCGGTCATCTGTCGTGTCATTTTCTTCTTGCGTTAGTCCAAGTGCTGCAACGGTACTAATTTGCGTTATCTTTCCAGGGTACCGTATGCGGCCTAAATATACGGTTCTATTATGTCTAAATATAGTGAATGACTTGAGTTTGAAGAATTAGGCCTAAGTGCTGCGATTACCTTATCTTATTAGACCTATACAGTGGCGTAACTACGGTGGGGCATGGGGGCAGCCGCCGCCCCAAATGAAAGAGCTGCCCTCCCCAGCTGCCCCCCCAATCCCTGCGTTTGTTTTACTTTTTACTTTTACGAGTGATAAAGAATTAAAGAATGTTATATAATTTCTGACTTATTTTATTTTTTATACAACTTCCTGTACAACTTCTTATAGGGTGGGTGATGGGAAAGTGGGACAGGCCACTATAGTGCACTCTGGGACAGACAAGCTAGTGAGGCTTGCATGCGTATTATGTCCAATACTGTAATACATCCAAAATCTAAAAATACATAGTCTATATGGCAATATACCAATGCCGATGCACGCTTTAATTGCCAACGGTAGCCACTCCATCATTTTAAGCTGCCACCCCACTGCCCCCCATGAAAACGTAACTGGATATACGCCACTGGACCTACACAGTTCTAATTTTCTTCAACACCTTTTCATCAAAGCACGGCTTCGAATTACTGAATTTTAGTGCTTGCAGGCAAACACGACAACCGTTAGCCACTGACATTGATCTGCAAAGGTCTTATATTCTTACCCAACAGCGGTGTATGGTAAGATTTCTCCAGGAACGAATAGCGTACTCTGCCGCGCTAAGTTGGTTCGAAAATAGGCCGTCAGAGTTACTGCAACAACGAAAATTAAATAATATTCAGGACCGTGGACGAGATAGATTTTATTATGATGTAACACATAAAATTGACGTTTCAGCAAGTTTTTAACCATAACGTAAGAGATACATCTCTTGCATTATGGTTGAAACCGACCCAACTCCCAAGCCACGCGCATCATTTTGTTGCTCATCTGTTTGACTGGCGCTGTGAAGTGTGTATGGTCGCGAAATAGAGTATCCCCCCGTATTAATCGCAGATTAATTCATCCCCTCGGATAGCTTTAAGGGGGGGATAGAATATCACGGGACATCTGCGTATCCCAGTGCAACCAGTGCTATCGTGGTTAAACCTGCTGGAGCAAACTGTTGTAATTATACCCAGCAGCGCATTTCGCAATAGCAGCCTTACAATGTTCTAAAGCGTCAGTCGAAAGTCAAGCTCGGGCATCAGCTTATTCACGAGCGCTGCGTATACCATACGGTTCGCTTGTTAAATACCTTCTTCGTGGAACCAGATTGCAAGAAAGCGGAACATGAATGCGCCGACGAATGCAGCGTAGAATCCGCGCCAGTAGTTCTTGACGGAGAAGTAGGTGGCGGTGACTTCGATGCTGAACAAAACACCTAAAGACACACAAACACCGTTCATATATAACCAGATACGAGACAGCTATAACGAACCACATTGGTCAGAGTATTGACACCTGATGACAACTGACATGATCAAATCAATCATCAGTTATCATCATCATCAACAACACTGTAAGAATAAAATTATAATAGGCTACGTACCATCGATAGTAGTATAGTTGTTGTTGCAGTGGTGGTAGTAGTAGTAGTAGTAGTAGTAGTAGTAGTAGTAGTAGTAGTAGTAGTAGTAGTAGTAGTAGTAGTAGTAGTAGTAGTAGTAGTAGTAGTATAGTAGACGAATAAGTAGTAGTAGTAGAATAAGTAGTAGTAGTGGTAGTGGTAGTGGTAGTGGTAGTGGTAGTGGTAGTAGTGGTAGTAGTGGTAGTAGTAGTAGTAGTAGTGGTAGTAGTGGTAGTAGTGGTAGTAGTGGTAGTAGTGGTAGTAGTGGTAGTAGTGGTAGTAGTGGTAGTAGTGGTAGTAGTGGTAGTAGTGGTAGTAGTAGTAGTAGTAGTAGTAGTAGTAGTAGTAGTAGTAGTAGTAGTAGTAGTAGTAGTAGTAGTAGTAGTAGTAGTAGTAGTAGTAGTAGTAGTAGTAGTAGTAGTAGTAGTAGTAGTAGTAGTAGTAGTAGTAGTAGTAGTAGTAGTAGTAGTAGTAGTAGTAGTAGTAGTAGTAGTAGTAGTGGTAGTAGTAGTAGTAGTAGTAGTAGTAGTAGTAGTAGTAGTAGTAGTAGTAGTAGTAGTAGTAGTAGTAGTAGCAGCATCCTAATGGCAAAATTATTAATAATTATCATTGTTATGAAGATCATAGTATATGCACTCTCCCTTGCACTGAAAAGCAGCCGAAGATCTTGTGCATGAGTGAAGTTGAGGGCTCTACAGGCCCGTACAGGGAATATAGAAAACCTTTGTCACTTGGATAGAACAATTATTGGTTATCATATTTTGATTTAACAATCATCTTGAGAAGAACCTTTAATGAATGTAATTACAATGATGGTTCATGATGGGGATCCTACCTCCGATTGGAGGTTCATTCTTTCGGGCCTCGACTATACATGTAGTTAGCGATATCATCATCCATCGTGAGTTTGTTTCAGACCATGCAGTGAGCACTAGGCTATAGTAGGCCTAGTAGTGAGCAAAACTTTGGTTCAAGCACCACTAAGTATATGGATCCTGAAATGGCGCAATTTAAATTCTGATTTATTGTTTTTTTTATCGCTTACCATAATTTTATACTTATACGATTGTTTATTCGTATACGTTCACTGAGTTTCAAATTCATCTGGATGATCTAGATCATCTTACCTCCGATTGGAGCAGCAAATGTACAAGCCACGCCAACAGCGCAAGCTGCTGCCAGGATTTCCGCGTTCTTCGACTCATTCTGTTGATTTAAAAGATATATTATAGTTAATTGATACAAAACATAATTTAACCGTGATATTAATAACCCCATCAAAGACATGTGTAGGCCTAAGCTACTCTGGTGATGTTTGTTTAAAACTTAAATCAAATTTTACAGTTTTGCAAATCAGTGTTAACGAAAATACTGTTAAACTGGCCGATGTTAAACGACAAAGATTAAATAAAGACCAATTATTTTGTCCTGAAATTCTACTCAATCGTAGAATCATGGGCGGAGACCTGGGCGGAGACCTGGGCGGACGGAAAGACGCGAGATTTTTTTGACGGACGAATGGCTGAGTGTCGCCAAAAAATTTCCATCTTTTGCTGGCCAAAATTTCTGGTTATCCGTCGAAATCTCGAAAAAAAATCTATTTTCGCTGCCGAAAAGTTGATGACTTTTTTAGTCTTGACGCTCAACGATTGGGGGGGAACAAATGCATGGGCCGTCCCCCGAACACCTCCATTGGGGGGACCGTTCCCCCTATCCCCCCTAGGTCTCCACCCATGCGTAGAATGCTATATACTGGTAATTATCTTGCGTGAATTTCAACAATTTCAATTGACCGTTTACAAATGTAGCCTACATGCTAGAGAACTGTCTGACCTTTTTGGTGAAGCAGAAGAAGACCTTCGAGAGAAGAGCGGCTGAAATGCTGGCCACATGAACAAATGGACCCTAAAAGGAAAACAATAAACTGCCCTTGCACGCATGCACACACACACACACACACACACACACACACACACACACTATCAGGGTGATAATTGTAGGGGTTGGGTTTCAAGCCCCCTAATTTTTTCTAGGACCCCTACAAATAAATCTTCGTGCAGTAGTTTCGCTATAGCAATCAATGAAGAGTCTTAACTCCCTTTCCTGGCCAGTAGGCCTACAATTAAACCACCAAAAGAGAGCGTAAAGCAAAAGATGGTGCAAAGTAAAAGAGTGTAAAGCAAGTGCGAGTAAGCATGCTGCATACGAATAAACAAAATTGTCATGCGCCTCATATGACCGCAACAGGAGCCATAAGATGGTTTTCGTGTGTTGATCGACTTATTATAATTAATTAACCTCCTTTCCGATCGGTAGTCCGCTGCCGAGAGCTGTCGACAGGCCGACGATCTTGGCTATCAGTGTTCGCAGTGTTAAATATTGATTGAGAGGAGCACCTCGCATGATCGTCTTCACCTCCGGAATTCCGGATCCTGCATAACAGACATAACAGATATCCAACTATACAAGTATTGTATTGTATTGTATCTACACATTAATGTGGCGCCTCTCGCACTGCACACCGATCAGAGGCGCTCCCAGTGAGACATACCCCGAGAAAAGAAAGTGGTAACACTGCGCCAAAACTTTAACTAAAACGTCGTCCTCATTGGATGCTGATCTGAATTTTTTTATCTAGAATGCCAGCAACTGTTACGTGTGCAAAATTAATCATAATTCAATTATATTTTGCTCTTCTTCTCTTCATTCGAATGTTTGCTCCATTCTTTTTTCCCATTAGTCAGATATTAATTATGCGTGTTTGTTAAAATACTCAATAAATAAAAAATAATTAATATTCAAGCTATTTGCAATATATCGAGTATTGTATCAAACATCTCTGCATCTCTTAGAGTGTGTTGGTCTACGATCAAATCATTTTCAGATTCAAGAACTATAGGCGATTTAAATCTACTTCATCCAAAAACTAAACAACCTTATACTGCACTAGACCAGCGTTTCCCAAAGTGGGTTCCGTGGAACCCAAGGGTTCCGCGGGGCGAGCACAAGGGTTCCGCGAGAAGTTGAGAAAAAATAAATTTTTTGAGAAATTTTGCTGCAATATAAACTATACAACATTTCAAGCAGCTTTTGAAATACATTAATTTTAAGTTTGAAATTAGCGTCAGTCGTCTTTTGTGTGTTGTCCTCACCCGACCTTTCAGTGATTATTAGCAATCCAATAATTAACCTGGTATGCAGTTTGTACAAGCTTAGACAACACTGCTGAACGTAACCTGGGTCAGAGCTTTATTATAGGCCTTAATCTGAACAGAGATGCAGTCATCTTTGTTATCGTTATCTCGACGAAACTAGCCTCCTGAGCACCGTAAAACGCAAGTTTAAACAGAATCACCAAGTCTAATCTTGTAGCAGTAGCACTAGCAGCAAATAGTGATTTTAATTTGTTTGTGTGAAAATACGGAAATTGCAAATCATTTTCACGACCTGAAAGCGAACTTGGTTAAATGCTTTCTTTTCATGAATTGCATAATATAGGATACGAAGCCTCTCAATGAAGGTGAAAAGCAGCCAACTCTTCTAACGGGGACTACGAACATTCTAATTGACCTATCACGAATGAAGCAGAATTCCAATGAACCTTCCCATTCTAACCTCATGTAGGGCATACTCTCAGTAAGATCCACAAATCGTGGTTTTTCAAATAGTGCAATTTAATCTTTCATGATATTGTAAGAAAAACAGACTTTCTTTAATTTAATGTGTTTAATAGGCATGTATGCTGCATGCATACAATTATTAGTAGGCCTAACATTTGCATCCCATGCGTCCGCATGATTCGATGCGTTTAGTTGAGATTGGGGTTCCGCCAGAAAATAGTAGGGCGCGAAGGGTTCCGTGGCCCAAAAAGTTTGGGAAACGCTGCACTAGACTACTTAACAGTTGCACAATGCATAATAGGTTCATTGTTAAATCAACGCGAACTCTGTCTCAGTTGACTACATCCATTATTAAGTGTTTGTGGAATTGTTTGTCGGATTTGAATTCGCGGGACTATTGCTTCTGAGCAATAGATAGTTGCTGCAAAGTTTCTGTAATGTAGGTTTAGTTAATAAGTCAATCGGTTAATTGGCTTGAGCCGTGAGTGGCGGTAAAGTTCTGTCTTTGGTATATATAGATTGTTTACGTGGTGCTATAGGGCCTACTAACCAACGGCAAATGGTCCGACTAAATGAGTGAATCCAGCTGCAAAGGAAACCATTGCGATCGAAGTTAGAACCCAGACGAAATACTGGAGGGGAATGGAAAACGTCAGCGCATCAAACATCATCCGTCGACCTGTAACAAACATTCATGCTCACTGCTAGGCATAGGCGTAGGGGACATTTCGGCAGTGGGGGGAGGGAGGCAAAGATTTGACTTTTGCCCGAAAAGTATACTTTACATTTTTTGGGCGGACCGCGAGTCGCGCCCGACATTTTTCATCGACCAAATTTTCTGATGACTTTTTAAAGTCATTTCGATTTCCCAGCCCGAATAACGATTTCCCAGCCGACATAACTGAGGACCTTTTTTAGTCATTTCGTGCAAATCTTCAGAAAATTATAGCTGTTTACCCCTGTGTGCCCGAAAAATCCTCCCATGCCTGTTTGCCAGAAAAAAGGTTTGTCCACCCGTGCCTGCTTTGCCCGAAAAGCACATTTGCCCGAAATTTGTGGGGGTGGCATTTTGTCCCCCTGGGCTCTCGTCTCCTACGTCTATGCTACTAGGTGAGTCTATTGTTAGCAATCTATTGTTTGCAATCTGTTGTTTGCAATATATTGTTTGCAATATATTGTTTGCAATCTGTTGTTTGAAATCTTTTGTTTGCAATCTGTTGTTTGCAATATAATGTTTGCAGTCTATTGTGCTTTATCTATTGTTTACCGGTGTTGCATTTGTCCATGATGATGTCCATGATGAAACTGAAGATGGCAACAACGATGCCCAGCGTCGTCAGCAGAATCCATTCTCCTCCCAACCGATTGTACAACGCAAACCAAGCATACTGCACGCTCTCTGTTGAAAACAATCATCATCATCGTCATCGTCGTCATCGTCGTCGTCGTCATCGTTGTCATCGTCATCATCATCATCATCAACAACATCATCATCATCATCATCATCATCGTCGTCGTCATCAACATCATCATCGTCAGCGTCATCATCGTCAGCGTCATCACCACCATCGTCGTCACCATCAACGCCGCCAGGTCAGGGGTGGTGGTGGTGGTGGTGGTGGTGGTGGTGGTGGTGGTGGTGGTGGTGGTGGTGGTGGTGGTGGTGGTGGTGGTGGTGGTGGCGAGTGACATTTCCATCACGACCACCTTTGCTATCGCTATTGCTATCGCATTATGCTTTTCTCGATCCATCACCATTCACCATCTTCCGAGCTCACGCTGTCCGTAATATTAGTAGGCTATGAGTAAGTAAGTGGATCACAGTTTATGTTTCCTTGCATTGACTTCTAATCCTATCCTCTTTTAACTCTAATTCTCTGGTAATTTTTTATATTTTACACCACTCAAAAATACGGCACGGCAACAGTACTGGTATAACGAACTAATAGGAGTTGTGTAACAGGAGCCAGATAAAAGCTGAAAATAAGCTCATAATAATTATTACATCGTGGGTCCCTAGCTCTGTTTGGAACAGCCTCTCCTTTCACTTGCGTTCCCTTTCGCGGAACTTGTCCAGCTCTTTTGATAAACAATACTATTTGTTCGTGACTGTGTCGGGAGCGCCTCTTGAAGGGGCGTCATATTATAAATCCCATAAATATATAGGAACATTACATTACTCTCCATTATATATTACATTACACTACCACCTAACTAGTCAGTCAGTGGCGATCTACTGATCTACCGACCAAAGATGCGGAGATATTTCGGTGGCAGACGGATGTCAGTGAAGTTCCAGCAGCAGCAGCCGCCTCCATTCTCATCCGCATCATCCTTGGTGATGGTTGGCCTGGCAACCGTTGACGTCTTTCTTATGTAGCTGCGCGATATCCTTCGCAGTACGGTCGTGTAGTGACCGTGAACCTATGAGTGAGTGAAAACCAACATCAACATCTGTGTGTTGTTAAATGTTTAACGACACTGCCATATCAAAGATGATTAGTGTCGCCCTCCTCCTTGATCCAGGCTTGGGACCGGCACTGGCAGAGAACAACCAGTGGCGGAGACATTCCAACCTACATACAGGGTGGGCCATAAAAAAGTAACCCCCTAAGGTTTTTTGCCCATATCTTGCCCAGAAGCAAGAATTTCGAAATGAAATCTTACAGGCTTAAAGACAATTCATATTTACACATGCTGGCCAAATTTCATCAAAATATTTCAAACAGAACAAAAGTTATACCACTTTTAGTGAGGTCACCCCTCGTTTTTTGACGATTTAAAAACGAAAGGCCAAAAAATCAGGTTTTTTGATAATATCTTGGCCAGAAGTAAGAATTTCGAAATGAAATTTTGCAACCTTAAAGACAATTCATATTTACACATGATGGCGAGATTTCATCAAGATATTTAAAACACAACTAAAGTTATACCACTTTTAGTGAGGCCACCCACCGTTTTTTGACGATTCAAAAATGAAATGCAAACAATAAGTAACAAAAACACGATTTTATTAAGTCTCATCTCAAATAACTGTTGTCAAATGAACTTGGTAGTGCTTCACAACTTGTGTTCAATGTGCCCACCATCCGTGCCAAACCTTCTTCTGAGTCCATTTGCAAAGTTCTTGATGGACCTGTTAATTAATCTGACAGATTCCTTATTTACCAATTTGATTGTCATCTTGCTAAGTGACTTCTCAGTGACGTGCAGCTACGCTGGTACCCTGTTTCTGTTTTAAATAGTAACAATAAGGATCATCTGGCAAAATCAAGGCTATTATTTTGATAACAAATATTTGAGATGAGACTTAATGATATTGTGTTTTTGTTAATTTTTTTGGCGTCACCCTACTGAATCGTCAAAAAACGGTGGTGGCCTCACTGAATGTGGTATAACTTTTGTTCTGCTTGAAATATTTTGATGGAATCTGACTATCTGTGTAGATATGAATTGTCTTTAAGCCTGTAAAATTTCATTTCGATATTCTTACTTCTGACCAAGATATTGGCCAGAATAATTAAATTGGTTTTTTGCAACTTTTTGTTGCATCGCGTTTTTGAATCGTCAAAAAACGGTGGGTGGCCTCACTAAAAGTGATATATCTTTTGTTCTGTATGAAATATTTTGATGATATCCGGCCATCATGTGTAGATATGAATTGCCTTTAAGCCTGTAAAATTTCATTTCGAAATTCTTACTTCTGACCAAGATATGGGCAAAAAATCGTAGGGGTTACTTTTTTATGGCCCACCCTGTATATATATATATATATATATATATATATATATATATATATATATATATATATATATGCTACGACCTCCTTCAGACAGCTGTTTTCTGATAGGAAGCAACTCTCGTGAATAAGCTGGTGCCCTGCGCTTGACTTTCGAGTGGCGCTTTAGAAATCTGGAGATTACGATTGCGATTATAATTAGGCTACACTGTATAGGCTACGAGTTGTCATTTGTCTTCTCTAAGCGTCTGCAGTTGAAGCAACAGTTTATCGGATGTCTCTCTCATTTAAATTTCTTGTGCTTTATTGATCACCAAAGTTAGAGTTCAGAGTTCATTAGGCCTATTACAATTTTTTTACAACAGGTGGGTTATACCAAAAGGAGCAGTAGGGCCTATTGTTCTGCCAGCAGCCAAGCTCAAGAATGTGTGTAAGCTCAGAATTATAGAATCTGAAATAATTGTCCGTAGTTTTAAACCTGCTGAATGATTTATCCAATAAGTTCCTTTCCTTACTTATTTAGCCTATACTATTGAAAGACCCCGTCGAATGACATCTTATATTGTATTTATTTACTGTAATCTCAATCTGTTTGAGATTCTTAAGCTTGAAACTCCTTGCCTGGTCACTGTGTAGACCTAGATATACGAATAATCCACAGATGTAACGAATAGATAAACTCTTCTCTATCTTTGAGTTAAGTATTCCTACCTGAATGCTCTAATCAAAGGCGTTACGGTACTCTAATAGAAGTAGACTAATGGTAAAACAGCGGAAGAAGTAGGCCTATTCATTTCTAAGCACTTGCAAACTCAGTGGGGCTGTTATAAGAACATAGCCTACCACTTGTGGGGCGCGGTGGTGTAGTGGTGGCGTCGTTGCCTTGAAGCCGGAAGGTTCGAGGTTCGAATCCACCTCACGTCGACGCGTAGGGACCTTGGGCAAGTCCTTCACTCGCAATTGCTCAGCGCTTCGGCGTGAAACTCCGATGCAGTGTCCGCTCTGCAGTCGGGAGCGCCTCTGAGTAGAGAGCTTGAAGGGGCGCTATAACAAGTGCACATACAAACAAACTGTACTCGCACCAGACTGATAAGTGTTAACGTTGCAAATACGAGGCCGTATACATTTTGCTTAAAACTGAAGCCAATGGTAAATGACTGACCGGTGTTTCGTTATATCCGAGATGTCTAACTGTTCGAATACCACGAAAGAACATTCTGAGAGATGACGATGGTGTAACCAGATGATGTAACAAGATGTACGATCTGCAGAACGTCCTTCCTCTGCGTCGCCTTCTTTGCTCGTTCTCAGCTATCTTACGTCTCTGACGTCGTATTCGCTCAGTCCATGTAGTGCACTTGTGCGTCAATATTATTTAGTCTGCTACCCGCCTTCTGCCGCTCAACGCCAGTTGCCACAATAGACGTCGGTCCAGTCGCAGCCGGATCACTCTCACTGCGCTCCTTTCTTGACATTATTAAACAATCGCTCGGATTCCGAATAGCAAGACTTTAGAATGATTTACATAAAGTAGTTACAAGGACGAATGTCATTCATCCTTGCTAAACATTGCAATGAAACACACCATGTTAGAGACGAAATGTGACAAACTATTTGGGGTTGGGATGGGCGATAGCGTATTGGATACCAAACTGGCACTTACTGCAGTCCGTCTGTTCTGTTAGTATACTTAAGATTGATGTCTTCTGTGATTTGTGTTTTTGTCATTGATTTCAATTGCGTATAACCGGTTGCTGTCTGACAACTGGATTGATCAATAAATAAATATTATATAATATTACCATTATGTCTCGCATGTAGTCTATCTAAGCTGCCTGAATATATTAACATATAGCCTATAATTAATATATTAATATATATATAATTAATATATTCATATATATATAATTAATATATATTAACGGTTTCAGTTCTCAAGCATATGTACGTGCATATATATATTGTTTCGTTTAAATCAGTGGTCAGTCAAGTCATCATCTGGACCACATTTGGAAATTTACAATGGCTCGCAGACCGCAACATACAGAAGTAGAAGTGTATTAGGCCTACGCATGTGAAAATACATAGTGCCTATATAAAATTGATATAGCATTCTTTCATGGCCAGGTCTGGGTTGGGGGCGCCTCTGAGTAGAGAAAACTAGAGATCATTGATTGGTGCGACATAAATTTTTGAGATTGGTTGAAAATTTTATCATTTCAGCATACTATACTATGATAATGATATCACACTGTGAAATTTGCACATATTTACAGTGTGAATATGTGGTTTCTTACTACATACAAAATTGAAAAGTCAGAGTTACATGCACAACTGCACATTGTACAATGGCATAGGTCTAAAGTGCATCAATAGCGCCTTGATACCTAAAACAAAACTTGCAGCAGCTTACAACGTTACGGTAGTATCGTGAGTATAGTCTCGGAGGTGTGGCAAACGCTACTTTGCTTACATACCGGTAGTTCCCAGCTACAAAAGCATCAATGTTTGGTTTGTCTTCTGTTCCTCTGACCATCTGGAAGGAGCCTGACTAGGACTTCCTTCGGAACACCTCTCTGACAACCCATTTGACTCGACGCAGCGCTAGTGAATAAGCTGGTGCCCTGCGCTTGGCTTTCTAGTGGCGCTTTAAAAGTTTGGAGATTACGATTAACGATGGAACTCATGAGTTCTTTTAGGATTTACATGTACGACGTGCTCAATCCCCCCAAAATATTTTTTGCCCAGATTTGGAAGGAGAGAAAATTATGTACTTATTTCTTGACCATGCACGTTCATTAGAACTTAGAAGCACCCTCCACAAAATGGAAAACTCATCCTAAATGTCTTCCTGGCTGCGCCCTCTCACGACCCCAGTAGACCCATATTATGTTAAGCAAGAAGATTAACATCGCTTTTCTCCTTTATTACCTCTGCAGGCTTAAGACTGGCAGCAACCAGAAACGACATTGGTTTTGATGATTCCCTCCCGTTCCTCTGATCCTATGGTAGTCGGACCTGAACCTCCATTGAAGTTTGGACTAGTTTTCTAGTGGTGCTTCAAAAGACTGGAGATCACAATTACGATTACGATGCGATTTCTGACAAGAGGGTAAGCTTGTATTATAGAGACGAATAATTGCGTTGATCCGGTGGTTGGGCCAACATGGTCACGTGTTCAGTCCTTCAGTCGTCTGACAGCTAGATAAACGAACGCCGTTAAGCCAGTCAACCAGTTTCGTCCAGAGTTTTATAACAATACTTTCAACGCAGCTGTGTTTACATTTTTGCTCGGGAAAGCATTAAATTTGGTTTCATCAAAGCATAGGCATTCGACAAAAACCTGGCTTCGCATTCTTCACACAAGAGTTTGAAGATACATGTAATGAATTCTCAAAACATTTCTCATAACTGTAGCCTATAATATTCGTCGTAACCTAGTGCGAGGGTTCTAGATTAGTATAGACGGTTTATTATACAGTTCGTTAGGATTATTGTGTCACGAGAGTGCGATTGGATTTAAAATCATTGTCGTTCGTTGTTTTGCTGATAACTATCTGCGCACATTTTATTATAGATAATTATTCAGGTACCGGTAAGGAGCAATATTTCAAAAATCAATTAGGCCCAATATTTTAATAACGATTAGGCGTCTCGTGCGGGCCCTCGGTGCTGTGACTACTCTCCAATGGCCCTCTCTGACAACCCATGCACCGGTCCACCACGCACATATTTATACATGAAACTGTGGACCACTCAAAACTGAGGAGGTTCACAACATCTTTGCTGCAGCATCCTTAGTACCTACCTTTATACGACCATGCTCGACGTCTGATATGGTCTCACACACCTGATCTACTTCAGGACTTTTTTAACGTGCAGTTGTACACAAAATGTGCAGTTCTAAACAAATTTGTGCAGTTGTAGGAGCACTTTTGTACAGTTAAAACTAGTTGAAAAAGGCAATTTTCCTCCGATTGGGAGTAATTTACCATGGAGGTTGGGAAAGGAAAGAAGGAGGTGTGCAGTTCTAAAAATTCCTTAAAAACAGCCCTGATCTACTTTGACCCACATTCGTAACAGTAGTCAACTTGAATCCTGTTATAGTTCATAGGATATTGAGATCTAATCTTAGACTCAACCCAATCACTGCTTCTTCATTCTGTTTCTAGCATATCGAATTGAAGATGAACGGAAATGATTCTCCGACGAATAGCTGTCAACACCTGTTGCAGAATGCTGATGTCGACGAAGCGTCCGTTGTTCTTACTGTGGATGAAGACGATGACTCACATCAGCACAGCAGAACCAATCGTCTGGCTGATTCCTGTGGCAACGGTAACCATGGCAGCGAGACAAGACGAGCGACGAATGTCTCGACGGTGACCGCTGCGTCTCCTCTCAACCGTTGGATGACGTCAGAGAACGGCAACACAACAGCTGTGACCGATCGACCATCGGAGAAAGGCATCCGGAAACGATTAACGGTACTTGTCTAACCTATTAATCGGTACTTGTCTAACCTATTAATCGGTACTTGTCCAACCTATTAATCGGTACTTGTCTAACCTATTAATCGGTACTTGTCCAACCTATTAATCGGTACTTGTCTAACCTATTAATCGGTACGTGTCCAACCTATTAATCGGTACTTGTCCAACCTATTAATCGGTACTTGTCCAACCTATTAATCGGTACTTGTCCAACCTATTAATCGGTACTTGTCCAACCTATTAATCGGTACTTGTCTAACCTATTAATCGGTAGACTACTTGTCTAACCTATGCAGGCTATAGATTCATGCTGCCTTAGGTTTATAACCACTACATCAGCCCATTGTATTAACTCAGTTTCAGAAGAAGATCTAATATGATTTCTGAATTTCTATAGAGCCGTCATTTCACTGGAAAAGAAGTTGTTTCTAAGCAAAATCCTCAATCCGAATATACCACATAGTCTACAACGGTTAAAGCCCTGAGAGGTAGACTAGCTTAAGGCATACTTTCAAACATTATTAGCGAGTAGGCCTATAGCCGTACGTGTGGTGGCATTTGATGGTGCACGAACACGTGCAGTTGTCCAATTATTGGTGCTAGAATGAAGACATTTGGTCGGGTACTCCTTTTATTCGTCTATTAATGCAGAAAAAAGTAATGTTTCAGCATTTCCAAACAAATTTTATATAACATTAATTACCAACGCAAGCAGCTGATGCTCCAACAGCCTTTGAATTTTTTTGAAGTTGAAACTAACAAATGGACTCATAGTTTTTGTTTTTATAGTTTCATATTGTATCGTTTCACTGTATTGTTTGATTTGTTTCACTGTATTGTTTCGTTGTATTGTTTCAGTAGGCCTACATAATATTGGCCTAGCATTTTAACAATAGGTCACCTATAGGATGTATTGTATCATGAGTGTGATGTTGGGTTTAAAAAGTATGGTGGCGATATTTTTTCTATAATGATCGAAATAAGTTTCTTTCCAGGTAAAAGAAGTAACCATTGCACAACCGGAAACGAGACTCGACGACAGTATCATCACTCAAAATGTTGAAAAGGTGCAAACGAACGAGAAGACAATGTTGATATCCGTATTCTGTCTATTTGTGATAATCGTTGTCGGCTTAGTTTCAATTCACTACCTTCATCAGGAAGACTCACGGTACGTCTATCGCGATGGAAATATTGTGGTGAACAGGAAGACTCTGGATGTCACGATCAGTAACTCCAACGGTGAACCTGCTCTCGTCGGACACCTGTGGAGAAGCCGACCAGCTGGACATCTACCATACGATTGCTCGGAAGTAGACTTGGAAGGTCGTGGACTCTGTCTGTTGTGGAGACGCCTGGAACGACTTGAGATTCTTCCGAGTAGGATTGAAAATGCAACGTGTTACGATGTGCGGTGGTTGGCTTTGTCTAAAGAAGTGACGCAGTCGGATTGCTTTGAGCTGGAAGGTGCCAACTGGTATGGAGGTGGTATTTCCATGAAATTCGACGCTTGGCCCCTGGAGAAGTCGACCCTTTCCAGGCGACCTTTCGTCAGCAGCGCACTTCATGATGAGAATGGTTTCGGTCCAGTATTGGAACGCTACTGGTTGAGCTCCAAAGGAGTGGCCATCGTAGTTAAGGAGAATTCCCCGCTTCACGTCAGCGTCA
Organism: Lumbricus terrestris; assembly: GCA_949752735.1. Taxonomy (NCBI): domain Eukaryota; kingdom Metazoa; phylum Annelida; class Clitellata; order Crassiclitellata; family Lumbricidae; genus Lumbricus; species Lumbricus terrestris. The sequence goes on from OX457042.1 coordinate 22,492,536, forward strand.
ATTCATTCAATCCCATCTTTAATAAAACCGATCAACAACTTTGCATTTATTCCGACTTCAGTCATGCAACATATTCCAATTCTCAAGGTGGCATCAATGCAGACCTCATCTACACAATTTGTGTGGCAGATGACGTACAAAAAGCTCATTCAGCCGCATTACCACTGTTTACCACAAAACGTAAGGAACGTGTTCCAAAGGAACTATATCTCAATCCCATTTGGTCGACGTGGTCCTATTTCAAAGACTCGTATAATCAAACGATCCTGGAGAATTATGTGACGGATATAAAGAGGAATGGATTCAATCCGAGTCTTCTGATGATCGATGACGGTTGGGAGGAACAATATGGTGACCTGGAGTTTGCTGCTTCGAAATTCCACAATCCCAAGGAAATGATTCGTTACCTTCACGAAAAGGTATTCATAGTTTCAATATGGTCTCACCCACGACTGGACGTAGATACTCTTGCTTTTCGAGTTGCAACACGCAATGGCTTCTTAGTTCGAGATGCTAGTGGAGCCGTCCCTGGTCTTACGAGATGGTGGAATGGACCCCGCACGTCTAAATGGATCCGAGGTGTGGCTGGAGTCATCGGTGTGTCCACAAATGCCACCACGTGGCACAGAGAGCGTCTAAACAACTTCAAGAATAGCTATGATATTGATTCTTTCCATTTTGTCGGAGGAGACGTTGCTTCTCTTCCAGCTCATCCAACCTTTTCCGCTGAATTCTTTGATCCCAGCGATTACACGAAATGCAGCGCAGAACTGTCGTCTTCGTTTGGAAATCTCGTCAGCATCCAATCCGCCTACAGAAGTCAACAGCTTCCGGTTCTAGTGCGACTGGGAGATGGTACGTCGACGTGGAATCAGACTGGAGGTCTTGGGACCATCATTCCAACGGTCTTGACGATGGGACTCATTGGGTATCCTTTCTTTATCCCAGATTCAATCGGTGGATCAGCGTACGAAGGAATGCCATCGAGAGAATTGTACTTGAGATGGATGCAGCTGTCAGCCTTTCTTCCCATAATCCATTTCTCCATTCCTCCTCACCACTACGACGAAGAGATTGTCACATTGGCAAAAGAACTGCTGGATCTGCACAAGAGTCTTGTAGTGCCAGAGGTGATGCGAGTGGTGGATGAGGCGATTGATAACGCGACTCCTTTAATACGACCCATTTGGTGGAATGCTCCGAGTGATGATGAAGAGGCGCTGAGGTCATCGACTGAGTTCCTAGTTGGAGACAGCATCCTGGTGGCTCCTGTGGTTGTAGAAGGTGGAAGGCAAAGAGACGTCTATCTACCGGAAGGAATTTGGGAAGATAGATCGAATGACAATGCTGTTCACGTTGGTCCACGATGGTTGCGGAATTACGACGTTCCATTGGAAAAAGTGCCTTTCTTTGAACGAAAACATCCAGAATCAAATTAAAGAATTTAATTTGACAGAGGCTAGGTGATTGTTATTTTGCCGATACCGGTAAAAAATGTGCGCTGTATTTCGTTTTTCTGGCTTTGACCGTGAGCACACTCAAATTCTGTTTAATGTGTCTTTTATAATGAACTCGGGGGTCTATGTGGAGATGCAAAAGGAGGAAAGCTACTTCTTAAGCTAGGATTGGAATACTTTCAACAGAATCTGTAGTGTCAGACTGCCGGTGACGATGTATAGTCTGTAAGGTGGAGCTCGACAAGGCTCCACAGGGCCTACCTAAGGAATCATTAACTGGACAACGGTTTAGTCTAAACTAAACCAGCTTCGACTGCTACCGCATTCTTCTTCTTCCTCATCCTCTTCCTCTTTCGCCTCCTTCTCCTCCTCCTCCTCCTTCTTCTTCTTCTTCTACTTTCCCTTCAGGTTATAATTAATTCCTCTATGGCGAGGGATCAACCACTCTGATCTTTCGCCTCCACTTGTCTCTGCTGTTTCCAGTGTCCTCTTTCTTCAGTTTGAGCAGCTTCAGCAGTTCAGCTCCTGCTATATCACAGCTGAGCCTTCCCATCTGAATATTCTTTTCTCGATCGACCACATTGACCTGCATTGAGATTCTTTTGACAAAACGAGCTTCGAACGATTGCTATCCAGCAGTATATCGCATTGTTTAACTGAAATGATTTTGTGTGGGAATGAATCGCTTTTATTATTTTGATGGTTAGCCTGCAATTGTTAGCATATAATATAGGCTACATATTATGTCATAGATTATATATTCACGTTTTTTTTATTTCTGTATCATGCAAATAAAAAAGTTCTCCACGATTGTATTAGGCTTATATATATATATATATTAATGTTGCTTCTTTCATTGTTGAACTTGGCATTTGCACTCAACGTTAGTTCTCATAATTATAGTTCTTCTATTCACGCAATAGATCAGGCTAGGACTTATTAGAATCAATATTTGGTTCAATGTAAATCAGGCAAGACTGTAACAATGTGTAAGTACTGTAAGATGGGTCAAAATTCATGGTGCAGTAACATTGAGGCATTCGTGATATTATGCTCAAACTTCTGTAGGCCTTCATCTTCTGCATCATGGCTTTTATTGCTTCTGAGCCAGATCAGATGCTGCATTGTGCATGGATAATTCACCTGCATCTCGTCACAGCTTGAGGACCTTAATTTAATCTCTTTCATGGGCCTGTCACGCTGAGCGTTTCTGAATAGCTCTCCAGTGAGAAGCACTTTAGAAAATGTTCATGTTAGATCAGACAGAAGCGGATGCAGAAATTTTTGAAGGGGGGCCAAAGTTTTTTGCTCATTTACCCGGAAAAACTGATGACCTTTTATGATCGTTTGATCCAACTTGCCTTGAGATATAGGCTATATACCATGCCATTGAAACCTACTGTTGAAGGCTTGTTGAAACCAAATGGAGGGCCACGCTCTATATGGGCGTTTCTCAATGGGGCGCTGGATTTGCCCCCCTCTGGATCCGCCCCTGATATCAGATTAGATTATCTAGAGCTGAGTGTTATTTCTTAATCTCTTATTCAGAACCAAGAATGATGTAGAGTTTTAACTCTGAACTCCCCGATAACTTAATTAGCGTGGGCCCTATACCGTAATCAGCACTGGTAGTTTCTATAGCACTTATGTTCAGCTTTTCCACAGTTTGGTTTCAGTCACTGAAGTTATAGGCCTAGGCCTACTACTCGACGTATTGATATTCCCAGTACGCCTATAGAATAAAATAAAAGCCTAAAAGGTGAGAATTATTACCAGTAGAGATTCGGTAAACGGTCCCGCAAACTGCTCAGTACAACTTTTGTTCTTTGTTACTTGCTCACCTACTTCGACTTATAATTAGTATTATACGATGGGTGAGGCGACAATCAAATTTGAGAGCATCAAGAAAAAACGCGACACAGGAAATACAAATAACTGTTGCTTTATTACAAAGTCCATCGCCCCACGCTGATATAATCGATTTTATTAGCAAAAAATGTTTCAGTTTCGAATATATTGAAAAGTTTTTGTGTCAGGTCGAATCAGTGTCATCCTCGTTGTCGACTGAGTTGAAGTTGTCCTCTTGATGCCGTGTACGTCCGATGTTCCTCTGCGACCTGGCTCCACGTCACTTGCAAGTCTCCACGTCCACCATTTTCCCTCTAATCATTTCACCCATTCATCCCCTTCTCACCCCTCGGCTCAACAACGCACAACACATTAATAAAATAATAAATTTAAGATTAATAATATTGGGCTTGCGGGATTTTTAGCCGTAGCGTCCGCGCCAGGGGCCCTCCTGCCTTTGCGAGGAGCTTACGGGGTTTTACACCACGCCAGAGGCCCGGCAGGTACTAATACAAATAAATTACAAACACATAACAAGAACAAAAACAAAACAGAGCCACACAACCGTCACTCATCACAACCATCAATCCTGACAATCACCTCAGGCCAATCCTCCCAGGTCAATCCTTTCAGACACTCATGCAGCGGTTCCTAAAGGAACACAGAAAATCCACGAAGATAATAATACATGTTATTTAAGACAGATATAATTTTACCACTGTTGTGGTATCATTGTAGGCCTATACGAAGAAATAAAGCCTAGGCCTACAAGACTTTTCTGCTTGTTCCAGCTTGGGCGTGCCTTCTTTATTGTCTAATTGATCCAGCCGATAGATGAATGGATGAATGGATGAATGAATGAATGAATGAATGAATGAATGAATCAACAAGCAGAAGAATAAATGGATGAAATCAAATTTATTGCTCCCAGCAATCTACAAAATATGACCGCATAATATAATAAGTTTATGCATGATTCATTCAGTCATGCAGTAAGAAGAACTATAAGAAATTAAAGTTTGTGAACCAATAAATGTATCAAATAAGTAGCAGTCACAGGAGAGATAATGTCGCAAAGTCCCGCTAATTAAAGGTGGTCTATTAATCTTCGGAGAGGAAAAATAAAGATGACAGAAGCTTTAGCCTAAGTGAGTAAAATATAAGAAATAGATCAATATATATTTAGGCTATAATTTATAGCCAAAACGGATAAATGAATGAACAAATCGATTCTTGCCTCATGCATGAGCAATCGCGCTTCGTGCGTTTGACGCTCGCCTTTCCTCCGACTCCGAGTTTCCATCACGTGATTCAGGTTCTACCCAACTTCTGACAATATGGTTGCGACCCCGTCTTCAGGTAGCCTAATTTTCATCTTGTTTCCGAATGGTTTCCTATGTCTAAACGAAATAAGACAGAACAATTAACGTCCATGTCAGGTCACAACATGGATCTCCAATCTGCGGAATCGATAATCATTTAATTTGTGCGACCAAATACTACATGACGTCATAATGAGCTACAAAAATGACGTCTATGGTCCAAAAATGTAAATGACGTCAGGTTAGACTTCTTTGGGGGAAATCTACATTAATACGTCATAATTCTAGGTGAATTGAACAGGCTACTTAACAAGCTAAATTCGTGAACAGCTCATGCAGTAAAATAAACGGGAACGCCCACCATAAAATAAAATATTCCAATTTTTCATCTAGGAGGCCAACTTCTTTTTCTACTTTACTTTTTCATATTCACTTCTTAGAACTGGCATCAAGTTAATTTTTAATTTCATAAAAATATTTCATGTTTGACTAGACTTCTTTAGTTAATGAACGATTATTTTTAGATCATTGAAATGACGGCGAAAAAATTTCTCACATACATTGCAATAATTTCTTTTTCACTTCGATGATCGATTGCCGCTCAGTTGGGGAACAGTGTTGGTCTTGATTTTCCTCTTTTCCCACCATTTTTGTCGCCTTTCGTTGTCGTTTTAATCGTTTTGTCGTCTTCTTCTTCGGCATCGATCCTCACCGTTACGTCTTCAACAGAAATGAACACGATCGTGAAACTGACGCAACACAGAGGCAGCTACGTCATTTTGTGATGACGTCATATTTCAGAATTGTCACGTCAGTTAAGCTTTATATAAATAGGAAATCGCAACAGGTGCAGTAAGGATTACTTACTACACCTGTTGCGATTTCCTATTTATATAAAGCCTTCGTGACAGCTTCAATGCCCCGTCAATATATCTAAAGCCTTATAATCTAAGGTCGATGGCCTAATTTTCGCCAAATTCATACACTTTCGATATTTAGTCCAGTAGGCTAGGTGAAAATCAAAGAATTTGTCATAGCCTTTGCATGGAAGGATGCCAACAGAAAAGCAGCGTTGTAGAGAAGCGCTTCATAAATTGTCATATGCAATACAAAATACAGCCACTGAATAGATAAAGCTTTAGGCCCATCTATTCTTCAAATTACGTTTCTTATACTTAAGATTCTGTTTTGAATCTTCAAATGCATTTTTATTTTATAAAAATATTCACTCACAAATTTGTCTTGATAAACGTAATGTATTGAATGACTGTGTGCGACCCGGTGGCTGATTGGTAACGCGTTTGCTCACAGAGCGAGCGGTTGCGGTTCAACTTCGGGTAACGACCTTGGGCAAGTTGTTTACGCACACGTGCCTCTGTACCGGCGTAAGCTGGGAAGTAAACGGCAAGTCCTGGAAAACACTGGCCCCGTGTCCAGGACCTTGGTATTCGTCCATTGCCGGCTCAGGGCTAAGAAAAGGAGATGAGCGCCTTCTCCTACGGGCCTTCGGCCCATGGTGGACTTTACTTTTACTTTACTTATTGAATGACTCTCTTATGTAAGCAAAACGTAACCCCAATTATCGTCCAAAAACAACTCAATGTATTGAGTTTCCAATCCTATATAGAAACGATCCTTGGTTGAAGTCGAAACTGAATTTTTCCCAAAATTAAAAAATATCATAATTTACGAGTGCGCTTAAAATGGATCGCTTTCAAGCAGTAAACTACTGAAACCGACATTAGAATATAATTAATGTTGCGATTGTTAAGTCAATTAATGATATTAGAAGCCCTGGAACATATGTTGGAAAAATATAACCGTATCGATCAAGAAATAAACCAAAGTTGGTGTTCATCTGAACACTGAGTTATAAATGACAGACGAAATACTGCACAGAGATTTCAAAGTGCTTGGTAGTAGCATTTTAATAAATTGTAGCTTGTTAATCGGACTTTGTACGAACCATGCAACACCGCGTAAAGCTTGAAAACTACCAGAATAATTATGTCGGAAATGTATAGAATCTGACTGCACTTCAGTATCTGAAACGTTCTTAGTAGTTCAATCGAGAATTCAAACGTTACTTCTGTTGAAACAGATAGATGGGTGTAATCAGTCTTCTTGGTCATTGCCTCGCCAACGAAGAGCAATGTGTTGAATTTGTGGACCTTGTTGGAGTTGCAGCTTCTCGTAAGGATGGAATTGAAATTTTGTGTGATTTTTACTGTGTTGAGCACTTGCTGGTTTCTTCATTCTGGAAGAGTCTTTCCCTTGTCTCGGAGAATCCATATCTGGAACTTCTGGGAGGTGAATATGCTTCGTTGGGTGAATACATCAGCAAATTAATTGACGATTTGCGTTCACTTAACATAAAACTTGTGATGTTCGTCGACGGAGCAAAAGGGACTTCAGTGGATTCCTTCCAACAGAAGTATAGCACATGGAAGTCAAGACATTTTAGAGATCTGACGAGGGTTCGACAGAGTTTGGATGTTTTACATCAGCAAGGCAGATTTGAACAGTCGAAGGAAGATAGGATCCGGCCAGTTCTCTTGGAAATACAGATCCTAGAAAGTCTGCAGCAATGTAGCTGTGAAGTTGTGCATTGCACTTCCTTTGAAGCCGACTTTGTGATCGCAAGAAACTTCAAGAGTCGGCCAAATGCATTTGCTATTCTGAGCAATGACTCTGACTTCTGTGTTTTCGAAAACTGCACGTTTATTCCGTTTAATCTGTTTGATGTGAACAGCGACCTCGGTCTTGGGGAAAAACAGCGACTGCCGAGAAAACCAGAGCAACTTAAAGTCGGATTGATATCATCGTCAAAAGTCTGGGATTTGCTTGGTGTAAGATTTTATCTTGTTACTTGATGAACTGATTTCTTTGCTTGGGATCATCTGAGAAACTTATATTTTTCACATGACAATTAGGCTAGATTGGATTAAAGTTGTTTAACTTTTGCGTAACCTGTGGCATGTGTATGGACTTTTTGAACTGGCATCTGTGGGAATGAACACCTGGTGACAGGAAGGAAAAGGCATTTTGATTGTCCAGTTAATTAGCAATTCATGAGATAGAAATGCTGTGCACCTGGGGGCCCGGTGGGGCGTATTGGATAACACACTGGCATGGAGAGCAGCGGAGTTGAGTTCGAGTCTTGAAACCCTCTTAGGATAGACATCTAGTAGCGCCGGTCTTGCAGGTTGTGTGTTCTGTTAGTAGTTAAGATTTATGTTAATTAAGATAATTGTTTACTGTAACTGGATTGTTGAGTAAATGAAAATTATAATTGACTGCTTATGGCTGTGCAGTGAGCACTTGATTGTAACAGTCCAGTTTCAAAGTGATAAATGTATGTCAGACAGTTAGTTATCTGACAAATTCTTAACCCTTTGAACCTGGAGCTCCTGTAACTCTATGGATAACGGGCCGGAAAACTGACCCGTCGGGTTCAAAGGGTTAAATACTGCTACAGATCGCTGATGTCATGCATACAATGTGCCACAGCCTTCTATGTAATGTAAGGCAATTTAGGGCATAGCCGGGTGCTGACCCGGATACCCGGATATGCCGGGTATTTGACACCCGGCAGATAACCGGACCCGGTGATGAAAGGTCTTCCGGGCCGGGTGGTAATTATGAATAGCACATCAAAGGACTTAGCAGCTAACCGGAAAAATCTCTCAACTGCATTACATTGCAATGAACAGACAATCACAGAACAGACCACCTGCTGATGACTGCTTTATATTAGACTATCCTATTTCAAACAGCCTACCCAGCAAGAGGAAAAGGAAAGAGGAGGTGAAGGGTAGAGTTTGTATCACCCTCTTCCATGCTGTCTCTCCTCCTTCCTCTCTCTCTTCTACTACCCCTTCCTGAGAGGAACAGTGATAGACAATGAAGGAGAAGAGGGGGAGTAAATAGTATATATATAATTATATGTGTGACCTGGTGGCTGAATAAATATATATATATATATATTTAAGTATAAGAGTGGCAACCTCTTTGATGCTTTCTCTTCTTCCTTCCTTCTCTTTCTCTTCTAGTATTCCCCTTCCTCTTGCTGCTTGGCTGTTTGAAATATTTAACAGAGGAGAGAAAGGAGATGATGAAGGAGGAGGGGAGGAACAGTGGTAGAAGGTTAGGGAGTATAGGAAGGGGGAAAGAGGGTATGTGTGTGTGTGTATATATATATATATATATATATATATATATATATATACACATATGCAAGTGCTGCTCACTGACCATAGCTATATAGGTCGGCCAGTGGTCATCTGTCATTAATCCCTTATCTTTAAAGCCTGTTTGGTCTGTCACTCCCTCATTCAAGTCAGAGAGACTAGTACTTGTCAGAAGGGATACCTCCCACCTGTGATATGATTCTGCACAATCTGCAAGCTTAATAGGCCCCCTCTCTAAGACCACCATGTATACATCTCACAGATTAAGGGATGGTACACTTTGAATTATGTCTACATGCAGTTGGACTGCATACACCACAGAACCTCCTCTTGGCTGACTGGACAGAACAGCATTTCTATACTATAGAATGATTTTATCAACACAGTTCATGAACAGATATTACTGGGTAATACTGGCACCTCTCAATCAATAACCCTGGCAGAACCCAACCGTAATCAAACTGACACAGAAGAGATTTACTCAATTCCACCAAAGGTAGCTAACAAACTGAGTGATGTTTGCTTGACAGTATTCAAAGTGGGGACATACTATTCAGTTTAGAGATTAACGATTACTTTTAATACCCGGACCGGTACCCGGACCCGGCAGATTTTATTCAAACTACCCGGACCCGGTACCCGGTTGAAAAACGGCACCCGGCTATGCCCTAAGGCAATTCAGACAATTTATATAGCATCGTCAGTAGCAAGCCACTTCTAGGATGCTTTGCACGCATAATGTCATATGTCAGAGTAAATGTCCTGAGCTCGAGAGCAATTGCAGCTTCAACTGTTTTTTAAAAGTTGATTCACTCTTGATTTCCTGAATAGTTGCTGGAAGACTGTTCGAGGCGCGTGGGCCTGCGGTCCGAAAGACACAATCACCCATTTTAGTTTTCGTCGCAGGCACGGACACGTTGGCGGTCCGCGAGGTAGCCTGGTGCGCAATTGTTGAGGCATTTGTACATTAGGATACAAAGTTTTAAATTGATGCGATCACCTATGCTAAGCCACTGAAGCTGGTCCCAGATCGCGCTAGAAATGTGGTCGAATTTTTTCAATCACAGGACCAGACAAGCAGCAGCAGCATTGATGACCGCCTGAAGCCGAATGATACTGCACTGTGGCAAGCTTTTACTGGATAACTTGTTTTGTGTTTATAGTTTGAGAGTCAGAATCAGATGATAGAGCTGAGTATCGTCCGAGGAAATGACTTCACCAATTCTTATCTGCAGAAGTTTGGCGACAGCATTGGTCTTGGGAGACGAAGTCAACTCAATGACGCGGTGCAGTGGGTTAAAGAGCACCGTGTTGTGGAGAATCACCCCATCATGGCAGATGAATTGGTTGGTTAATACTCTCTCTCGTTACTGGGATCCTTCATTCATCCATTCCATCTATATGGAACCCCAATTAGTTGTGCAGTGGGTTAAAGAGCACCGTGTTGTGGAGAATCACCCCATCATGGCAGATGAATTGGTTGGTTAATACTCTCTCTCGTTACTGGGATCCTTCATTCATCCATTCCATCTATAGTAGACAGAATTAAGCGGTCACTGGTCAGTTTTTCCGATGTGGGGATCCTCCATTAATCGACTCCATCTGTTTCAAATGAAACTGTCTGTGGTGTGGACGAGATAGTTGAATACCGGTAGTTGGCTCCTCGGCTTAATTACTGGCATCTTCCATTTCCTTGTGTAAATGAAGTTTTTGCCAAGGAAGCATTGTAATATATATTAAAAAAACTAATTGAATGCAGGCATCATTTTACGATGGATTCAGATGTAAGGAGGTCAGGTCATCAACCCCAAATTTAGTTGACATGCAGATAATAATCTCATTATACATGTAAAAGTTTTTTTATCACGAATATGGTTGTTCGTAAGGTGCCAGAACTCAGCATTATAAATAATGAGTTTGCAGTGTCTTTATTGATTTGATGCATGGGAATTTGAATGTAGATAGTGAACCATCGGCATAGTTTGTGTTTATGGGTTCAAACCTCCAGATTGTTATTTCAAATTAAAAAAATTAATTATTTGTATTTTGAGATATGTCCTGAAATGAAAACCCAAATATATTTTCCTGGTAACACCTCTGTAGTGAAAGCTGTACTAAAACTTCTGGAGTGATTTTGACTTTCAGCAGAAGGATCGGAGATTTCAAGAGGCCGTGAATCACGCCAGGCAGTTCTACCTGCTGACTCTACCAGTGGATGAAGTAGCGCCTCAGGATTACCTAACGAATTACATCACTGATGGGGTTGAGAAAGGTCACTATCCCTCGAACGTCCTTGCAATGCATCATGGGATCTACTGGCATCGGATGCTCGTTGAAGATTTGGGCAGTCGTTATCCAGTTGCCGAAGTTGCATTGGCGCCATTGAGAAGCTACATCTATTCCATGGTTTTGAGTCCACGTAACCACAAGGTCGAAGAGTTTGGCAGAACACCGTACAGAGAGTTTGAGCAATGCTACGTAAGTCCAACTAGAATTGGTCCACTTAAAACTCATATGGCTTCGCTTGTCGTCCGTTCTTGTTTCTTGTCTATCTGTTGTTGCTTCTTGTTTATCTGTTGTTGTTTCTTGTTTATCTGTTGTTGTTGCTTCTTGTTTATTTGTTGTCGTTGCTTCTTGTTTATCTGTTGTTGTTGCTTCTTGTTTATCTGTTGTTCTTGCTTCTTGTTTATCTGTTGTTCTTGCTTCTTGTTTATCTGTTCTTGCTTCTTGTCTATCTGTTGTCATTGCTTCTTTCACTTTAATTATTTTTCTTAACAGCCTGACTCATCTCTTGCTTATGTTGCATTGGTGACCATTGGCCATCCACCTGATGCAACCAAGAATTGTTATAATTCTGCTGACTTGAAATATTTGCATATTAGCCTAAGATGCACCTTTATAAATTGGTCATACGGCCATGTCCAGCACATTGAAATGGTTCTAGGGCAATTACCCCCTGGACAATTAGCCCCCGGACAATTACCCCCCGACAATTACCCCCTGGACAATTACCCCCCAGGACAATTACCCCCCGGACAACTACCCCCCCGTGCCAATAACCCCCCGGACAATTACCCCCCGTACCAATTACCCCCCCGGACAATTACCCCCCGTGACAATAAAGAAGTCTATGTCGTGTTAAACGCAAGTTAGTGTTAAACGTTGAAGAAAAATATTAAATAAAATCCAATCTAACAACGGTTCTAAGCTAGTTGTAATGACTGCCTAATAAAATATTTAAATGTTATCGATAGAGGTCTGGATTAAGTTTGTTTAAAAAGCAAGGTTATGAGCAACTCCGCGTTTTGTGTCCGCATATTTCTTCCTTGTAGGTTGTGGTGGGTGATAGGCTTAGGCACAATAGGCAGCGCTGAAGGTCTGATGAATACGAAGACCATGACCATGGTAATGTTCGTTCCCTCACGTGTATCTTCGTATACGCGTGAGGGAACAAGCTCACACTGTGCCACGGGGGGTAGTTGTCCGGGGGTAATTGGTACGGGGGGATAATTGTCCGGGGGGTAATTGGCACAGGGGTAATTGTCCTGGGGGGTAATTGTCGGGGGTAATTGTCCGGGGGGTAATTGTCCAGGGGGTAATTGTCCAGGGGGTAATTGTCCTGTCACCCATTGAAATACAAACGAAACTGTGTTTATGAGTAGACACATGACAAGGGCACAAACAACTAAACTTTTGTACCAGTAGTCTTTCACTTGCGGCTGTAACCTGTTGCTGTATTAATGATAATATAAATATTGTCATAAGTTGTAAGCTTCTTCTAGGAGTGCTTTGTTGTATTGTATTGTATAAAAACATTTATAAAGCGCCTCTACTAGGGTGAATCGTTCAGAAGTGCTCCCAGTGCGCAAGGCCACGACAGAAGAAATAGGTTTTGAGAAAAGAACATGAGGAGGGATTACCAGCCAGAAGTTGAGACCGAGTAGATGGAGACAGCGTATTCAAAGAGAGAGGCCAATTGATGTAAAGGAATGGGACTGAGCCATAGCCGTTCTAGTAGGAGATACTAGAAGATCAAATCTATTTAAATCTTGAGCGGAGTGGACGATGTGAGGAGGCTGAAACTGGCCTGTGAATTCCATTTTTTTCTTTTATGGTGTAAAGTGTTGGTGCTTCTGGACTAACCTGTGTTCATCTTGAGTGATTGTTTAGTAACTGGGGTGTTTTGTTAGTAACTGCGGTGTTTTTTAGTAACTGAGATGTTTTGTTAGTAACTGAGGTGTTTTGTTAGTAACAGATGTTTTGTAACTAGTAATTGAGGTGTTTTGTTAGTAACTGAGGTTTTTGTTTGTAAATGAGGTGTTTTGTTAGTAACTGAGGTGTTTTGTTAGTAACTGAGGTGTTTTGTTAGTAACTGAGGTTTTTGTTTGTAAATGAGGTGTTTTGTTAGTAACTGAGGTGTTTTGTTAGTAACTGAGGTGTTTTGTTAGTAACTGAGGTGTTTTGATGGTTGCTGTGTAGTTTCTTTATTTTTCTTTTGAAGACGATACAGTTTGCATCTGGTGAATGTTTAGATTCTTCCGTCCATTGCAAGATATCTTCCCAAAGTCAATGCGGTTCCAAAGGACAAAATATTTCCAAATCTGGGGACATTTCACCGAATCATGAATCACCAGGAACCAAGTGAGTTGTTCATGTGAGGAGGATTAGTAAGGAGTCTTTGGTGAAATTCATTTATTCAATTTCCGCGCTGTAGTTGGGAGCGCCTCTGAATAGGGAGATTAAAAGGGTGCTATAGCAATTGCAGGAAATAAATAAATAAATAATTTGTTTTCTGTTGTTGACCTTTGTATTGGACTGCTGTTTTTTAAAATTATTCTCTAAACTGGTTTTTAGAATTTCTGTTGCTTGTACTTTTGATCATTGGTAGGGTTTATACATGTGCCAGCTACTTTTGACATTCTATCAGTCTTGTCCTAAGATAGGAAATAAGCTTTGTATTAATGTCAGTAGTTAATTTAAATGCCTGCTTGCTTAAACAACAATGTTTATTTTTAAAATTTGCATTAACTTTGCAGATTCCTTCAATTGCATTGTTTCTATTGTTTAGATTTTCAAACGGAGTGGCATAGGCGCTACGGTTGGCGCAACGGCTTCAAGTGCTACGTTCTGCGATACTTCCTTGTGCTTAACTTTCAGCAGAATTTATCTGTGACGATGAACGAATTCCTGCCACTCATCGCTCTCATCTTCTGCCAGGTCAACGTCGAATTCTACCAAGGTAGATGACTCCAACTGACTGATAGATGTCATGTGTGGATATAATAATGAGGGTCTAATCCAGCATTTCTCAGCGTGTTCCAAAGAACCGTGAGTTTTCTACCTTAGGACATGGCGTTTAACTTTCCATGGGTCCCTACCCTGGGAAGCTTGACTCAAACACCGTGAGGTGGAAGTCAAAGGTTCCACTGGGGGTCATTGCATAATTACGTAACGCTCGAGGGTGGGTGGGGTCATTGAAAACGTTACGAAAGGTTACGTGGATGGGTGTGGGGAGCTCAATGTTACGTAACGCCCTTGCAAAGATTAAGTTATAAATGAATTTTGAATTAACATCAAATGCACGTCAAATTACACTTTAGACATGATGTTCAATCCTGTCATGGTGCATTCGAAGTTCAAACTTATTTGAATATCTGCTAATGAGAGAAGGGTATAAAAAACTGTGCTACATACATTTTAGACTTATATTGACTTACCTCCCATGCCCTAAGTATACCAGTACTTTAGAATCTCCAATTAGCATAAATCATGACCTGATTCCAAATTCAGTTCAGCTCAGACCATATATCAGTATCTCCGACTTACTCAGAATGATCAATGATGGAACATTCCAGTTCTTATATTTCTTCCATGCAGTTGAGATTTCTTGTCTGGTCTGTACGTGTTTAGGTTTGCACATCCTGCCAAACAGTCGCTGTGTGACTCTTGGGAACTGGTTTCAAGACATCTATCGTCACGCATTCTATTTCATCGGGAAACTGCTGCACGTATCGCACGAATTTCCGCAGCCAAGCCACATCTTCTCTGGAGCCATCTGGACGGCCTTCTACATGGTCTCCGTGCAGGACATCCGTAAGTGCAATTATTCTGTGCAACAACAAAATTCTAAATGGTGTTTCTCTAATTAATATTCTCATGTTCTCGTAGTTTCCAGTGGCGGTGCTAGGATTTCAGTTTGGGGAGGGCTGAATCCTTGCGGAGGAAATTTTCCATTTTCATCCACCAAAATATGACGACTTTTTTTAGTCATTTGGTCGAAATCTCATGGATGTATTACATTTTTTAGAGGGCTTAGCCTCTGGATGGCCTTTGGGGGGGAGGCTTAGCCCCGCCACTGGTAGTTTCTCTACACATGCTTTGTTATAAGATGAACCCTGATAAAACACAGTCAAGGACTTAAATCCCATAGTTTACTTTTATACAGAACTTGTACAGACGTGACCTTGTTTTCAGGCGGTTTAGGGTTGAACTTCTGTTGCTTTTGTTTAGTTTGTTCAAAAATATTGTACTCCTTGATGATTGCAATGTTCATGAATGCTTATAAATGTATTCCTTCTATACTTACAGTAAATGCTTATATTCCAAGTTTAACATGAAATTAGGTTGGCACTAATATTATTGCACTTGGTGTTAAATGATTTGTACTATGTGATTTTCCAAGTCGAGGAGGTGAATCATGTAACATGTTGACTGAGGTTGAATTTTTTTCTTCAGGTTCTGTTGGTCCAGCAAATATCCAGAAGGTTCGACAGGATCTGAATTACATTATCCGAGAAAAGCGTCACATCATCCGTTACTTAGTGGAAGGGCTGTTTCGATTTGACACAAGATTCTAAGACAATCTTAAACAACCTTTTAACGAGACTGCAATAATTTCGCCATCTGTAAATATTATACTTCATATAAATGCTGTAATCTACCGGTATCTTTAATTGGTTTGCTTCTTTTTGTTCATGCTTGTAGCATACAATTATCAGAATCTCTTTGCCAAACAGTTAACAACTTTTAGCTTAGCAAATATGTTTAAAAAATAAATAACCAAGATTTCGTATTTCTGTAAACAATTTGTTTTATATGAAAAGATTTGTGGGTGGTTGTCAGAAATCACAAATGCGTAACAAAGAAGTACTGCTTATACTAAAGGCTGTTCTCAAGAAAACAAGTTTAAACTTGGAAAACTGATCTTGTCAGAAGCAAACATTACAACGCTCCCACTACTCACGCTGAGCCTCTGTTTCACGTCGGAGAATGAATGAGACATCGCCTACATTGCTCAAAATATCACTTCCTTAACCACCTAAGTAAATTCTTGCATATTTAAACAAAACATCTTATTAAACTTCTCCTATATCTTGGTCCTTCTGTCTTTCAAATTAGCCTCTGACAACAAAACTAAAATGTTCATAAATCACAAATGATTCTACTGAAAATAAAGCCCGAGAATTTTTTTCAGAAACCAATACTTTAGACAGCATCCTAAAGAACTTATAAATGGTGCGCGTTAGGCAAATTCCTGTAAATTTGCTATAATCACGTAAAAAATCCTTTATAAGATGAAACAAAATATCGGCCATCAAATCGTCTGCACAACACACCTGCTCAGAGACGCAAACACATCAGGTAATTACATTACATTTTAATAATTACTTGATCATTATTACCATCAATCCTGCAGACCATAATTGCAAGTCGTGGCAAGTTCTTCCTTATGCAAGCTACTAGATTTTTTAGATGAGTATCACAAAGAAACTCTTCTGCAAAATGAACAAATTTGTCATTTATTCACTCACTAATTTAGCGAACAAACTGCACAAAATGACATAAATGAAAAAAAACTGAACCACAAACTATCGCAACTGAGAAATGACAATTTATAAAGCTGTGGGTGAATAAACTTACGAGAAAATGCTGTCATCAATCACACTAAATCCAAATATTGAACACTGCTTTTATAATTCAATAAGCGAGAAAAATAGCAAAAAGATTACCAAGACTGCAAATTACCAAACCAAAATGAAAATGGGCAGCAGGATGTAATGTAGAGTAACTAATTGCAACTTGTGAGATATGTGGAGCAAAAATGGGAAAACATGAAACCACCTTAATCAATTAAAATACTGAACTGGTATTAGCATTATTGCAGCATTGTCAAGTTCATTTAATGCCAGATAACAGCCAAACGTTACCTAATGCAACACACAACGGTGGAAATTCGAAAAGAAGAACTTAACTACAGTCGTGAACTCAGAAGTTAATTGAACACACTACCTAATGCAACACAAACGCAAACTTCAAAACTACTGCAGAAAATAAGAAGAACGCACAAATGTCCTGCAAAGAACATTCTATTATGCAGTATCGCCTGATCATCCGTTTGTTTCAACGCAGAAACGTCATAAAACGGAAACACTCTCGTTACATGAACCACAGAACAAAATCAATCTTTAGAAACAGAATGCATCACGTCACATCACAGTAAGTATCGTCAAGAATATTGCAAGATGAAAACAGGAAGTCTGTCCTCTTCAGACGCGCTTGGCCAACCCAGCCGCGACCAGTTCATCACCAACCACCTGCCCCGATGACTGGACTTTCAAGATGACTTTGTAGTCATCTGTCTTGGAATCATGGCTCTTAATTGATGCTGACAGGATCTGAGATGAGACGAGGGAATGAAAGACTGCCTTCGCTTGCTCTGTCCAACCATTGCCAACTGCGGCGACGCCTAAAAATCAAGTCAATACAACTTGGTGAGTAAACGTCCAGAGCTCTGTTCTCACAAATTCAGCATTAATTACAAAACCCAGAGTGTTCATATTTCAATACGAAGAACAAATCACAACAATCAATTATTATCCATTAGTCAACAAAGCAACTCTAACAATCCTCAAACAGGTGTAACACAAATTTAGTAACTTAAAATATTGCCTGCTCCATCTTATGGCATTATATATATATATATCTATATTATAAGGCAGAAATTCCATATGTTTGTTTATTTATTTGTACGCTTTTACTCTCCCCTGCAGAATAGGCTCGGAAATGAAACAGCGTCGGTTTATAAAAATTATTGATATCGATTCTTACCCAAATTATAAGGTCAGATCAACTATTTTCAGGTTTTAACTCACTTTAAAACAAGAAATATTTGCGTTTTAAGACAGATTTCATCAGTAATTGACCACACGAGCGCGTAAGTCAAGAGTCTACACCGCATGACGTCATACCCGCCCAGTAATAATATCCGTAGCGCCCCGCAGGGACGGATTACGTTTGGCTTTTTGGAGAAGCGATGTGGGGTGAAGGGTTGGCGAAAACCCGAAATTTAGCAGTCAACGATGGGTACAAGAGTGGGGAAGTGTTTAAAACCCGAAATTTCACTTTAGAACTCGAGTTATTAGCGTTTTAAGACAGAAGCGTTTTAAAACAGATTTCATCGCTCACGCGTTGGTAAACAGTATCGAGCTTCAGTAAAAGAGTCTACAGCCCGAATGACGTCATACAAGCCCAGTAATAATTTCCATAGCGGGGCGTGTTACGTTTGGCTTTTTGGGGAAGCGGGGTGGGGTAGAGGGTTGGCGAAAACTCGAAATTTAGCGGTCAACGTTGGGTACCATAGGGGAGTGGTGTTTAAAACCCTAAATTTCCCGGGCAACGCCGGGTTACACATCTAGTATGCTATAAATTCCTTTTAAAGATGTTCTTAACATGTCCCAAACACAAATGTCCAGGCACATAAAATACAACGAGAATGATGCGATTTCATAAAGAGTTAGCAAAGCAAAAGTAACTGAACAGCATTCCCTCTCTGAATTGCACTAATTCCTGAATAGCATCATTCCCAGGAACACACCACCACCACCACTCTGAATGCACACAATGCCCTCAGTTGTTCCAATCTATTGATTTTACACAAACGGCACAGAAAACATTTTACAATCTTACATGGACACTTCCAAATTCTTTGCCAAGGTCTCCGGTTGAGGCAACCATAACAGCAGTGACGCCTTTTTCTAGAGTGGAGTGTAAATTTGATAAATTAATATCCTAACACTTAAACAACGAGCTGCAATTCCCATTCACTTTGAGTACACTCTTATCGCTGACGAAAATCAATTAATTGAAAGAGCTTTTCAAGAAGTTGCACAATTCATCCACGATGCATAGATGGTTACATACCTGCGAGTGAGCAGTGAATAGCCAGAGGAGGAAAGCTTTTCAGTTCTGCTGGAAAAGGTCGAACGTGATCAAATGGCACCGTGGTCTCATCTCCATAGTCCATAAATCTCACAGTCAAACAATCTTCACGAACATCTTTCACGACAACACGATACCATTCACCGTATTCTACAACAAAAAGACAGACCAGTGCGTTCTTTGGTGCTAGACATGCAGGCCAGTGGATATTATACGATTACAGTCTGAAGCTACCGAGTTGACAATAATGTTGGCAATGATTTTCATGCTCCAGCAGCAATATTTAACATTAACAATACATGGTTTAATAGACCACATATCACGCAATCAATCAGTCAAAACGCAACACAACTGTGGCTTCACTGAAAAAGATTTAACAGCCTGGGCATCCACATCTCCTTACACTGTATACATAAATCCTCATCAATAAGAACTATATATAACTGCTAAACAATGGTTTGATTTGTTTTCACTTTGTAGGTAATATAGAAGTACGCAAGTATCCTTTTTCAATTAGTATTAAATTAACGTAGCATTCCCAAAAATCTTTACTGAGCAGCAAATAATTTCATTTGGACCTCGTAACACCATGGAAGCTGCGACAACGATGGATTAAGATGGTAAAGTGAAACTTACTGTCGTGAAATCCAAGACAAACTTCGTTCTTCTCTGTGACGACCTTAGGAAGACCTGAACTAGCAGAAGCAGGATGAGAGGGAGGCGGAGGTTCTTGAAACTGGAAGCGCTTAATCATATCAGCCACTACAAAATGAAACAAAATAAAATGTCACATTCCATTTACCCAATAGCAACATTTATGATAGGTTCTCAAACAAGCAGAATTGTCATGCAAACCATTAATGAGCATACACAGGGTAAAGCTAGGAATAGCCATTACTGAGGACGCAATACATTTAACTGCATATCGATGTAAATACGAATGAAATGCGAACTACAAATGAAATGTGAACTCAAAGTTCACTCAATTTTGGACACATAAGAAATGTGAAGTTGAGTACAACAAAATGTTGAGGACAAGAAACCAATGTGAAGTTGGGGATGAGTGCTATTAAGAACACGGTGTCATGACAAAAGGGAACTTGGGAATACCAGCTGGAAAACAACACATAAAAAGTGAACTGAAAGACAACAGCTGGAAAATGACGAATAAGAAACTCAAACAGAAGGAACATTTTAATGATACAACACAATAATATTTTAATGATACAACATGATAACATTTTAATGATACAACACGATAAAGTCTGTAAACTCAGAAATCGCAGACGATGAGGACATACAAAACGAGACAAAATTTCTTCAGCTAGTTTCAACTAAGAAGAATCAAAAGGAACTCACTTTGCAGCAAGTCTTGACACCAGAACGATCCAGGGTCGGTGGGAAGCGTCACCTCCACAGTCACATCAGACGACAGTCGCAGCTCTGGCAAATCGTCAAACTTGAAAACAGATCGACTGCATCTCGTTTCCCTCTGGATTTGACCACCAACAGCTGCATCACTCGACTGACCAGTTGACCGAGCAATAGAACGGTCATTTGACTGACCCGTTGGCCTAATATCTGAGATCAAACTTGACTGACTATTCCTTGAGGCAGCCGTGTCAGTGCTTCTGCCGAACTTCAGCGAGATCAGCTTCTCACACAGACTGAGTTCCTGATTTCCATTTGGTAGGACCGTATAAACATCGACCAGATACGTTCCCTTCGCTGTAAGACTAGACGACCTAACCACAAATGACGACACGTTCTCCGTGTTCTCTCGGAACCAGCCGACCGCCTCTGGACTCCAGCAGCCATCTGGCTCGACTGGCTTCACACCGCTGATGGCACAAGGCATGGCTTGTCTAGGCAGTATGTTGATCAGTGTCGCAGGAAGACGGCGGATGTCAGCAACGTCAAACGCGTCCACATTTCCGTAGTCAATAAACCGCAGTTCGTACTTTGAATCCTGGCAAACGTCTAAGACTTCCGCCCGATACCAGATGCCCTCAAAGTTAGCGGCAACGATCTCTCCTTCGCCAGTTGGACGGTACGGCTTGGCTCCGGAGGCAGATGACGTGCACCACTCATTCAGCTTCTTCAGCAGCTCAACGATCTCCCGTTGAAGTGAATCCGTCTGCAGCTGTACGTAGAAATCGGATGGAGAATTGACATGAACAATCGTTACAACGTCACCACAGTTGATTGTTGTAGACGATCCAGGCTTAACGGCAGCCATTCTTGGAGAATCAACGGATGATTTAGTGTTGTTGACAGATGATTTGATCAGATCAGTATTTGCAGTAGGTTGATTGGAAGCTACTGAGACATGATTAGCAGCCGATGTGGCATAACTGGCAGATGCTGCCGACCGATTGGCACTCAAAGTGGGTTGATTGACGACTGAAGAGAATTCCTGTGCAGCAGAACGTACGTTTCGTGCATTTGCATCGTGCGTCGGTCTCGATGCAGCAACAACCGTCGTATGCCGCGCCTCTGCTTGGTTGTGTACAACAGTGGCACCAGTTCCACCTCGGTTCCTTTCAGCCGGAGATAACATCGATTGCGGGGGACCAACATTGCTTGCAATAACACGACCGGCAGTTTTATCACACGACGAACCAGTAGTAAGAGTATTTGTCTCCTTGTTACAACCACGATCAGAGTCGGAGAGCAATTTATTCTGATCTGTTAACTCTACAGCTCGATGGCTCGACAAGAGCTGCTCTCTAATGCTGTGCTGATCGCCTGTTCTCAACATGTCTATCAGGCACTTGCCAGAGTCATCAAGTACAACAGCTTGCACATGGAAATCAAAATTCTCACAGTAACCTTTGAACCAGGCACACGATTCGTCAGACCATTTCTCTGCACCATCCGTTCCAGCCAATCGCACGATGCCACAGCTGATGGCCTGTTTAGGCATTATGCTAACAAACTTGGCAGGCAGCACACGAATGTTACTAGCTCCAATGATATCGCAATTGCCAAAATCCACGAAGAATAATTCGAATTGATCCTGCTGTAGAATCTTCAGCACCTGCGCCCTGAACCACATTCCCTCAAAGAGCGCAGCCACGTACTCACCAACAGCAGACGGTCGGTATGAGTTTTGAGTTGAGTCGGAGCAGTGAGCAGTCAGGTCTAAACACACCTGAGCAATAGAGAGCTGCACGGCTTCATCCGCCGATTGGACAAAGAACTCCGATGGTTTATTTGAATGGATTACTTTGACAGCTGCACCACATGGCATCGATGCTGGACTTACGATGCCCGTTTTAACCAAATCATTACCGACCTTTTCCACTTTTCCCAAAACCTTTCCATCTGCATAGCCTGCTGTTACTGCTAATGCCGATTTGCTTTCGTTTTCCAGCGCGATTGTCTTTTCTGCTCGTTTACGAGAGACAATTTCACCAAATCGATTTGAAATTATCTGCTCTTTAATGGACTCTTTTGCTTGTGAACCAACCAAGTCAACCACACATGGCTGGTCGCCCTCGGGAGGGATCACCGTCTTCACCGTGCATGTGTCATTCTCAAACCTGTGGCTGAACCATGCAATGGCGTCTCTGGACCACTCTCCATTGGCCTCATTACCAACCACACCCTCAATGGTACAACGAATAGCCAACCATGGCTTACTGAGAAGCTCCTTGGGCATCGTACTTCGAATGTTTCTGAACTCCACTACGCTGACATTTCCATAGTCCACAAAGAAAAGTCGTGCTCTGTCACCTTGTAGCAGCTCAACAACTTCTGCTCGGAACCAGCAGTTGTCAAAGAGACCTGCCAGACAGTCACCCACTCTGCCATTTGAATATGGAGTGGCACTCAGTGCAAGAGCACACTGGTGGAACTCTGCCAAGAACTTATTCATCCGCTCCTTACTTTCTTCGTCACACAACTGGATGTAAAAGTCAGACGGCGAGTTTATGTGAACAACTGAGACTGACTGACTAACAGTGGGAAGTTGCCGACTCCTAGACAAGACAACTTTATCAGATTTCTCCAATGACTGCAAATGTCTACTCTTCTCCGACTCTGCAACCACACAGCTCCTGTTGTCTGGTGCATGGCCACCACCTTCCACAGCAACTGCCCGCCCAAGACGTGGCAGTGGACTGTTACAAGAGACTGACTGCTGAATAGGAAGCTTATTAGACAGATTCTCAAGAGACTCCGGACTAGTAAGGTCAATCAAACACACCCCATCTGATGACTGAGTTCCAGTGGAATTGGCAACAAAAGAATTAGTCTTTTCTGCTCGTTTAGGAGAGACAATTGCACCATATCGATTTGAAATTATCTGCTCTTTAATGGACTCTTTTGCTTGTGAACCAACCAAGTCAACCACACATGGCTGGTCGCCCTCGGGAGGGATCACCGTCTTCACCGTGCAAGTGTCATTCTCAAACCTCTGGCTGAACCATGCAATGGCGTCTTTGGACCACTCTCCATTGGTCTCATTACCAACCACACCCTCAATGGTACAACGAATAGCCAACCATGGCCTACTGAGAAGCTCCTTCGGCATTGTACTTCGAATGTTTCTGAACTCCACCACGCTGATATTTCCATAGTCCACAAAGAAAAGCCGTGCTCTATCGCCTTGTAGCAACTCAACGACTTCTGCTCGGAACCAGCAGTTGTCAAAGAGACCTGCCACACAGTCACCCACTCTGCCATTTGAATATGGAGTGGCAATCAGTGCAAGTGCACACTGGTGGAACTCTGCCAAGAACTTATTCATCCGTCCCTTACTTTCTTCGTCACATAACTGGATGTAAAAGTCAGACGGCGAGTTTATGTGAACAACTGAGACTGACTGACTAACAGTGGGAAGTTGCTGACGACTAGACAAGACGACTTTATCAGATTTCTCTAATGACTGCAAATGTCTACTCTTTTCAGTCTCTGCAACCACACAGCTCCTTTTGTCTGCCGCATGGCCACTACCTTCCACAGCAACCGCTGATGTGACTTTTGAACCAGACACATTGTTTTCGGCAATCATTGGCCCTTGGCCATTGTTTTCTGAAACCTCTGAGCCCGAGCGCCTCTTTTCCGTAATTTCAGGATCGGCTTGATGACGTTCTGTGATTTTCGGAACTGAGCAATTGCCGTCTCTAAATTTTGATTCTGGCTGCCTGTTTTCAGCAAATTGTGGCCGACCGTTTTGATTCGATCTGGGTGCTGCAACATTCATCGTATTTGGATTTCGGTCGGGCCAGCCGCCACCAGTTGCCCTGTTTCCTGATTGGTGATAACCAGTTGGCTTGGATCCATACGGTTGACTACCAATTGATTTAAAGTTTGATTGGTCATTAGAAGTTGACCTGGATCCCGATTGCATGCTTCCTGCTGGTCCTAACTGGCTGTTGCCACCGGACTGAGCATTCTGAGGAGCTCTCAAATCATTTGCAAAATGAACTCTCTTATCACTTGGTCGTTGAGCAGACGGTGCCACGGGCGCTCTTGGCTGCTGTTCACAAGGTGAACTGCTGGCCACCTGTGCAACGTGGTGTTGGTCCGCCGGGGGTTTCCCAGCAGTCGTACTCTCAGCTAACGGTGACACCTTCTGATCACTGAACATTTTCAAATAGCAATCCCTGACGGTGCCAGATATCTCCGTCGATCTCAGGTCAAGCGCGTATCTGTTGGAGACGACGTTGCAGATTCCAGTGACGGTGAACTGCTTTTCGAGGCACAACTTCCTGAACCACTTGGAGGATTCAACATCCAGACAATCACCTGATCCACCCTTAGGGCTGGCGCCGCACAGGTTGAACAGGCAGCAAGGCACAGCCATCTCTGGGAGGGCATCCAACTGACAGTCGGACGGCAGAGGTCGTAGACAACTGCAGGCAACAAGATCGACATTTCCAAAATCCACAAACTCCATTCTACAAGCGGTTGGCGACGTGATCTGCAGAACTTTAGCACGATACCAGATGTTGTCATAGAGAGCGGCCGCAACTTCTCCTGGGCCTTTCGGGACGTAAGAGGACAGCGTACACTTGTCACATTCATCCTTTAACCTCTGCATCAGATCATCGAACATCTTCTCCAGATCCTTGTCCTTCACATGAACGTAGAAATCCGTCACACTGTTAATGTGCACAATGCAAACAGCTGAACCAACTTCAACTTTTGGGCGTAAATTTCCTGCAACTGAAGTGGCGACTCTTTCGTCTACAGATGGCGAAACGGAATGACCCGCCGAGGATGAAGAAGGCTTTGAAAGATCAACGGTTGAGGTCAGCTTCAACTGGATGACTCCATCGCGAAGCAACTTATCCTTCCAGTTGGTGTTGAGATCCTTCGAGAAAAGATCCACCACGTGAACGTTTTCCTTCTCCTTCACAACCTTCATCTGAAACGTTGCAGACAACGGAAGCAGGAAATCTTCATTCCATGGCTGAACAAAAACCACTCCAGTCGGCTCGAGTAAGGCGCAACGATAAGCAAAGACCGGGACCGTCAGCAGAGAAGCATCCAACGGGCTGATGAATTTTACCGCAACGTTGTCACAGTTGCCATAATCGAGAAACATCACAAGAGCCGAGTCGGGTGACGTGACTTCTCGGACGAGACCTCTGTACCATTTCTGGTCGACGCTGAAGCGAGCAGCAACAATGTCACCTACGGACGGTCGGAAGGAACCTCTGTAATCGCCGTAGATTTCATTGATCTTCTCTTCCAGTGACTGCAGCTCAGTTGCTTTATCGACGGTCACAACCTGGACGTAGAATCCAAAGAAATGCGTCGCATCCGTGACAATCACCTCGTGGATCTTATCCGTCGCAAGAGGGCTTCGTACCAAATTTTTCAGTTTTGGAGTCTCCGACGAAATTGGAAGGTGGACCGGAGGCGCTTCCAGTTTTTTCAACAAGCCCTCTACCGGCTCTCCGGTGGAATGCTGTGCAGGACTGACCTGGAGATTCAACGGAGATGTTGATGCCCGTCCTTCGGAAAATGTCTTACCGCCGGAAATGAGATTTCTGCTGAGCACAAAGAACCCTGGTTGGAGGTCAGGCACAAACTCAGCCATGCCGTACTTGACCAACAGGTTGTTGATTGTCTCACCGCACGGCAGCACCAGTTCCAGATGAGCGCACGCTCCGTCCACTCGACAGACCGCAGCCTCCAAATGTTCGGCGTTCGACGGATGGTCGATCAAGCGCTGCAAGTAGGCGACAGTCCCTTGGGTCCAGGCCGTGGAGCCGGCTTTGGGTCCGATGCCAGCGAGGGTGCAGTGAACTGCCTGGAATGGCAAGGAGCAGAACTGACCCTCGAGAGAGATGAGACTGACGAGAGACATCACTTGGCAGACACCGTAATCGAGGAGAAAGGCATCAACTCCTGACCGATCAAATTTCAGAACGTGAACCCTAAGCCATCGTCCTGTAAGGCTGCACTTGGCTGCATACAGCATCCGAGCTGTAAGCCTACAAACAAACAATTATTTTAATATTTCACATTTGTACTGTGGCTTCTTCGTATTACTGACCTAAACTAACAAGCCAAAATATAAGTATGTTGGGCTCCTTGTCCAAACCCTTGAGTCTATGAAAAATGAGCAGCCACTAACAGATGAACATATACACTAATTAAAATAAGTTTCATATAAATAAGTACCGGTAAGTAACCGCTCGCTATCTGCATCTGATGAATGCATCAGCATACAGCACCTTTTCAAGGCCACTCAGAAGCACTACACAAGTTTCGATAAAGTAACCAACCACAGTTAAGCAATTCTGCCAATGCAAGCAATCTGACTGGACAGAAAAAGGGATGACACAAACCAACTTACACAACATTGCACCAAAGTTACAATTAAGTGCCAATTAACACTTTAGAAATGTGCATGCACAAAAAGTTACTGTTAAAAAAATGTGCAGCTCGTTGTTAAATTGAACGAAGCAAATGATGTAAAGTCAACAGGATTTTGAGCTCAGTAACAACAACCCTGCTCCCTTTGTCACAAATCCTCAAGATTAAGACGTAAAATGGGCACAATTATGGGAAACAACTTTCCAAAGTTGACTAATTTAACTAAATTAATAAATAATGTAGTTAACTAAGACTGTCAAACAATATTGTTAATAAAATAAAAAAATTACAATTATTATTCACTCATTTTCAAGCTTTCCAACTGGTGCAAAACACCGGCTCAAGAGAAATTACTACTGGCCAGCAACAAGACAGCATTCATTCATTCAAGTATTTATATAGCGCCTCTTCAAGGAAACTACTCAGAGGCGCTCCCGACTCCAGCACGGCCAAACAGAACAGTTTTTGAGTGCTTATAGAACATGTCAGATTCCATTATGTATCCATAATTAGCAACTTACGAGAACCCTTTCTTTGACGGCTTTTTCTCGTAGTGCTCCTTCATGCTCGCCTCAAGTTCAGACAGCTTATCCAGTTCACTTGGACCCGTTGAGACAAGATGCACCCAGAACTGTGTCGGACTGACCAGGTTCAGCACTTTGACCAGCACCTTCGCTCCTCGGAAGAGATGCTTGGAAGCGGTTGGCATCCCATGTGGAGACGTCACCACGATCTCTTTCACGATCTCCGATCCAGATGGAGATAACGGAAGAGGAGACAAACTGACCTTCAGCTGATCTTCTTTACTAGTAACAACATCCACACCACATATCAAAACCATTCTCAAACAGTTGCATATATAAGAATGAATATTCATGCATGTAAGAATGAATATTCATGCATGTAAGAATGAATATTCATGCATGTATTAGAATAACATACGAGAGTGTTCAACTATTCGTGCACAATTGCACATTTGTCTCATTGTACGAATACAAAAGCTGTACATTCATTCATGCATGCATGCATTTGAGTTTTTGTAAATTACCTTAATGTATAAAACTTCTGTTGAACTTCTTGAAACTTCTGTCTGAACTGGTTACAAAGTAAATTGAGCAACACTTTGTTGTGTTCTAAGGCAAATGTATCCCTCTTTTTCTCTATCCTCTCTGACCCCGGGCATGTCCTCCAGATCTTCTTCCACCTGAACATGTAACTGACCTGTTACTCCCTTAGGCCCCGATCACATAATCTAGAGATACCACGTTGTGATTCGTTGATTGGAAAGGGATTTATCACCAGAAAGCTATATATAGTTAACTTGTTTGACTCTAATAATAGTTCAGTAATTATATTATATTTAACTTGTGATTTTAATTTGTACTTTCTTATTACCTATTATTACTTCGATGTATTATGGTGATGTTCTATGTCTCATTGTGCGTTTGCAAGTGGAGTAATAAAGAAAATACCTACTTACATACTCAACAGTCAATAGCCTGGCCACAACCAATGCAAAAACATACAATCATAAGTTCTGTTTAATTGAAATCACAATTATCAAAGTCTCACCTATTTCGAAGGCATCTTAGTTCTTATCAAATTACCCTTGGCCAGCAGATCAATAGAAGTATAGGTTCACTAAGCAACTCCATATTCTTGACCAGTGCTTGTACATAGTAAACTGATGAAAAATTAACTGATGTTTTATTTCTAGACTGGCTTGAAGCACAATGCACAGAATGGCGCATTTATCTGGATCAAGTAAAAGGTCATTCAGGCCTCGTGTATTTTAAATTCACGTTTCTACTGCAGCCTTGCTGACTAATCACGCTACGCTTCCATGTGGGCAAAACAACATTAAAATGCCATATAGGAAATTAACAACCAATTTTTAATTCATGAAATTTTAGCATTGTTACCGATCGGTCGGTGAAATCTTTTCTTCCTGCACTTTTTCGCTGAGAGAAAGTTTCGTGGAATTGGAAAGATGTTTTGCCACTCCAGCTTCTAGGAATTCGTCTGATATACGTTTTCCAGCTGAACAAAACGATTTTAGCAAACAAGAAAACATCGTCACGCTTTCACACACAAGCAAGTTAGCATACGCATTAATCATGCAAAGAAACATCTTAACGCTTTCAATAAAGCACAACTTCACAGAGCTGCTAGGAACGAGTACAGAGGAAAGGAAGATATAATGAATTCATAGTTATCAACACAGCGAATGGAAGGCACAGAATCTGCAAGTCCTCCTTCAGAAACCATTGAGCAATGAATTCCAACTAGGCTGTCTAGAGCATGTTCCAACTATAGGACATGAACCTTGATTCTTGCCTTACTA
The DNA here is from genome assembly GCA_949752735.1 of Lumbricus terrestris. Lineage (NCBI taxonomy): Eukaryota > Metazoa > Annelida > Clitellata > Crassiclitellata > Lumbricidae > Lumbricus > Lumbricus terrestris. The sequence goes on from OX457042.1 coordinate 22,521,751, forward strand.
TAATCAAAACCAAGCAACTGAGGTACCAGACATGACTTGAGTGCCTTATATGTTCATCATTCACAATGCTGTAACTGGGAATGATCAGCTTGAATTCAATTTATTTATTTCAAGTATTTCAATACCCAGGCAAAGGACTGAATGATTGTATCTTAAAGCTCATCAGCAATTGTCTTGAACCACCAAAAATCCCGAGCTTGTCAATGAGAAACAGCCCAAGAAACATGTGCCGTCTTTTATTTTAATGGCCCCAAGAAGTAAATACCTGCATTGACGAGTTCAATACTGTGAACATTAGCCGTCTTTTGGATACATTTGACGTTCAAAACCTTGAGAACAGGCAACAGCTCTGAACACAGCCTCAAGGCTCTGTTTGACCACACGCCACTCCCGTCAGACGGCACAAGGTCAGACAACCGACAACGCACAGCCTAAACAAGCAAGAAAAGAAAAAGTTCTTCTAATTTGAATACCTCGGCATAAACCTGACCATAATTTCTATTTACATGTGGGAAATAACACAACAAAACAAAACTCACTTCCTTTACTGGTACCAATATGACTTAAATAGAACTTTCAACATTAAAACACAAGCCAATCAGTAAAAACAGAAGCTAAGTGGTCACTACAGTCACAAATAAAATCTATCATACATATAATACACAAGCATATAAAATTATATAATTATATATATAAATATAAGTGTGTGTGGACGCATGTATATATATACATACATAACAGATACAAATACACAGGTACGCAGGCCACAGGTTGGGAACCTGTGGCCTGCAAGCCAAAAGTGGCCCGCCAGGCATTAAAGAATGGCCCTCATCTCTCAAATAATTAACAAAAATATATGAAAAATTTGATAATTTGGATAGCATAGACAACATAATTATTTTCGATTAAAAATTATTTTATTTTGACATCTATAAATCACATCAAGCATTCTATTTTTAATCAATTATAACAATTTTATATGCTTTTTAGCTAATTAAATTTTAGCCTTGTGGCCCCCTAATGGCCTTCAACTTAGAAAAAGAGGCCCTACCGTCAAAAAAGGTTGGGAAACACTGATACATACTATATACATAAATATAAATAAGAGTTCACATAAAAACAAGTCAAGAAAAGATCTTCGTGTACAGACCAGTGAAGGCACTGAGCAGAACTCCTCTTCCAAAACATCGATTCTGGACGATGGAACCGTTTCCAAGTTTCCATAATCGATGTATCGGACGTCGAATGTTCCGTCACGATTGACGCTTTCAACGCGAGTGCGATACCAGCAGCCATCAACACTGAACAGACAGACGCAATAGTCGTTCAACATCAGCTGAACGGATGAACGCTGGGCAGTCTGAACGCCGGAATAGTGCTGTTCACAGAAACAAAACAAAACAAACGCCTGAGAAAACGCAAGAAAGAAACTGCAATAAAGAATTAAATATCGATGCATAGCAAGTTTACATGAATCCATGTACACGATATGACAATGGTACCAAATATATCAACTAAATAATACGAGCGATAGAGGATAGAAGGGTGGCAGGAGAGAACAGGAGAGGAAACGTGGAAAGATTAGGGAGGGAAAGAAAATTAAATTCCAGAGAGATAAACCGGTGAGTGGAAGACTCAGATTCCACGTGTCTTTCTTGGGAAACAAATGGACGGAAGAAACATTACATTGGACACTGACCAGTCAATAGTTTGATAGACATGATGGACCAATATGTAAACTTCACCAGGACCAGTAAAACTGGTAGATCAGGACAACTAAAACTGTATTTATGAGGGAATACATTAGCTGAGAATTCTCACAACCAGTAGTAACTCTGGAGAATGTTCAAGAACAGTGCATTGCAATTCCATATCAAATCATATCCGCCATGCATAATGGAGTCAGGCAGCATCAATTGCAGTAGAATTAGGATCGTTGAAATGTCACACTAGCTGGCCGAACTCAGCTTGCCATCAATTGGGTTCGCCATAAGTATGAGCTTTGAGGATTTGACGAGTGCCATGCTTTTGGAATGCAGCTAACAAGACGATGTTTACATGAGATCCCCGAAACCTTCGGACAAAACATCCGAGCAACTACCATAGAAGCACATAAACAAAGATGTACTGCCTCGACCTTTGTCAAAAATGGCAAAAAATTTAACTGACACATCTAAAACAAATCATGTAGATTTATGCAATTATGGATGATTTCAATAGTAAGAAAAGTCTGGAATGGCCACCTGAACTTACCTTTCTCAGACTTTTCTTGATGTTGTCCAGGAGTTCAGAATGTTTCCCTTCCACAACCCAGATCTCTGAAGGGGATACGGGAGCGGTCACCAAAACCACCTGTATGGTCATAAAAAATAAATTATAGAATAAGTGGCCAAATGTAAGTGAGCGAATGGTCAATCCTCTCCCTCGCCTTCTAAGCTCCCCACCGACAATGTATATACAGTGTACTCATCATCGTCGAATTCGTTACGTGCAAATGGAGTAAAATTCTCCAACCAAATATTCCTTTTTGGGGATTTAAATCCTCACCTCTCGACTTACAATCCAGCAAACTTAGCCATTACACTTTTAAACACCCCATAAAATTCAACAACAACAAAATCATAAGCAGCACAAATTACACCAAACAAAAGCCAACCAAACAGCCTGCTCACCTCAGTGCAGGCATCAACCGGCAAAGACGACTCCATCAACTTCACATGAGCCGTGGCAAACTTCTTACCATCAGGTAAATTAATCTCCTGAAATTGGTTCAACCACATCACATATAAACTATGGCACAAAGCACAAGCAGGCAACATAAAACTGATAAACTCCAACATCAATGACAAGCAGCACACGTGCAAATTGCAATTAAACACAACACACCACATGCGCCTAAACAGGTAACAACCACACACCATTAATAGATTACAATATCACACCAATCATTAATTAATAACGATTTATTTATTTATTTTGTTATTATTATTATCATTATTAATATTGCTAATTATTATTATTAATTTATTCATTATGCATCACTACAGAAATAAACACAGTTGCTTAAAACGTTTTTTCGTCGTTTATTCCTTCCCAAAAAACATCATTTTTTCGGGTTATTTTCCAATCGTTTTATTCTGCTTTTTTGTAACTTTATTTATATATTTAAGTCTGTTATTATTTTCCTTAATTTTTTTTCTTTTCCGATATTCCTTACGTTTTCAGCCTACTTTTAAGAATTCAGCTAAATTGTCTTTATTTAATTGCTTAACATCATCATACATGTAGTAGGTCCCAAAAGAAATGAAATTTTTAAGAGTTATTTTGATATAAACTTCTTAGGCCTATATAATTAACAGTTTTAAGTAGCCTACAATATATAATTTAATTAGATTTTAATGATGTTACGTCGATCAGCATGAATTTATACAGGCTTATGCTCACGATTTAAATTCGAAAAGATTTCAATACCTTTAGTATTTCTCAATTTCTTATTAATCAGTTACAAGAAAAAATACCTGTTGTATATTAATGTCACTTATAAAATTTTTGGTCTGCTAATAAAATTGTATTATTTGCCAATTAAGATAAAAAAATTGCATATATTTTTTAAAATTCTTTAAGTTTAAATTTCAGTTTAAGATGTAAAAAGTCAAATTATTTTCCGATTCCGTTTTTTGTCTTTTTCCCAATTTTGTGTGTGAATAAAACGAGGTTTTCCCCGTTTTTTATTCCGTTTCCATCTTTTTTTTACATCTATGGAAATAAACAAACTACACTTGCGAAGCATGTCCAAATGCTCCTAATAAAATAAGAAGCTCTAAATTCAAACTGACAATTTATTTGTTAAATCACATTTAGCCATCATTATCTACTCAGTTCTACTGAAACCCGAAAAGCTTAGTTTCTGGAATTTATTAAAAAGATCACATGGACTATGCACAGATTCAATGATACGACAGACAACAAAAGACACAACAGTAATGGAAAGTATACAATACTTACTAGAGATGAGGATAGTTCATCAACATCCACTCCAACAAGAAATTCATTTTCATAATCAGCAAAATTCGTTGCACTAAAGCATAAAACATGAACCAGTTAAAAAAAACTGTCACTTGGTTCACCACCCTACTGCATTGAGAGAATATTAAATCGAAACTAGTGTTAGACATAAGCTGCTCTGAATGATCCCATCAATATGTATGATCCTATCAATATGTATTATGCATGATTCTATCAATATGAATTATCCTATCGGTATGTATGATCCTATCAATATGTATTGATCATATCAATGTATGATCCTATCAATAGCACAATACCATCAATCTCTGATCTTTCAGTTCAAGAATCAAGATACCAGAAAATGAGTCCACTCCAACATGTAATTCATACCAATATGCGTTACAACGTAACTCAAACAACCGACTCATTAATCGTAATCTGGTTACTGATACATAATGATAATAATCTTCAAATTGACTAAAGACAAACATCTTTTGTGCCAGGATAATTAAAACAATATAACATGGCACAGTCAGCTGAAGTTCTCTCTTTAACGGCAAATCTAAAATCACCAATGCACAAATTGGTTGGTGCAAGCGACATAGAAAAGAAATCTACTGAAACGGTCGGTGAATTAGGTGAATAAAGACTCAGAAAACCCACCTGTCAGGCTTCGATCGTTTTGATTGACAGATGTTCTTGTGATGCGGCCAATCGATCCGCTGGCAACTCTGACTGCAGTACGTCGTTTTACACACTGAACACAACAGCTGACCTAAAAATATATGATTTCATGAATCAGTTAGTCACTTAGTCTTTCTGGTGGCCTGTGCAATCAAAATTATGTCTCTTTTCTTGTAACTCTGCTCATCTCGCTCCACATTATTCTGTAGCTACCGATACAAATCCAGAGAAAGTTGATCTTAATTTGCCCTGGTGGAATGCTTAACACTTTAACATTGATGAGGTGTACTAAAAGCAACTGGGAAAACAGTACAGCTCATCATAGGCATCATTGACACGGTAACTTGATGCTGGACCATGAAGTGCAAAGACAACTTTTAAGATGGTTGCAGAGGAAAGAGATAACCATCTAATTTCAAAAACCATTAAGTATATGAATGACGATTTTAGGAAGCGAGAGAACAAGGTGGGCGACTGCCAGCAAACTGATTTTAAAGAGTCATAAAGGTGAACTGAAAGAGAACGAAGTGTTAAACTGTAACAGGCCATGCAAACTATTCAAGACGAGTGAACAGACAAAGGCATGAGAAGCATTGTGAGTTAGAGATTGACAAACAGGTCGAAGTTGCCTCAGATATATGTAGCAGGATCAAGTAACAGTCCTCAATGTCGGATAACATGAGATTCAATGTCAACTATCGGTCATTTCATAACATATAGATCTACAAATTTTTTTAATGCCTCTTGCAGTATAGACTATTCAGAGGTTTAAGTCATGACTCTGAAGAACTAGTAGAATCTGTATATATCTTGCAGGGGAAAATCAGGAATACGAGGCAGAATAGATATGGAAGGATGGAACATCGGAGAACTTCAGCTTCATTGTTTGCTAAGACAATGCAAATTGAGACAAACATTCATAAATATAATAATCATGATTAAATAATCATAGATCTACCAGGATTTTGACAGAAGGCACATAGGTCAGGGCACTTCTTTGCCGATGAAACACTGCTGTGACTGGAGGTAGAAGCATTGTCCACCTGGCGTTCATTCTGTATTAATCCTCTCGGTGAAACTGACTGAGGATCTGCATAACAACAAACAATCTTAATATTCCACCAACACAATTACGACACCCAGAAAATAACAGAGTCAGGAATGCAACTATCAGCTAAGCAAACAATATATAAATTCCATCCATTTCATGACATAACAAGCAATCACCAATGATCAATAACAAAACAATCATCACCACCCTCATTGCTGACAGCACTGCCACCATCAGTGCAGAATCGTCTTAACATTTCTTTCAATTAATCAATCACATAATTTATACAGCGCCCCTTCAAGATCTCTACTCAGAAGCGCTCCCAATCCAGGCCTGATCAAAAAGAAAAGCCCTAAGAAGGTTATAGAAAAAGCCAGGAGAATCACAAGGAAGCGAGTGGGGGAGCCACAATGGAGGCTATTCCAGATAGCTTAACCCACCACCGAAATTGCTCCTTGCTGCAAAGTCGCAGTAAGTGAAAAGGGGGACAAAAGCCGCCACAGGTAGATGGGCACAGCAAATCGAGGCCCCAGAGAAACAGAAGACGGGATAAAGAGTTCACATAAGTAGAATGGAGCTTGAGTGGAGCGTCCATTAAAGCTCTGTCACAACATAAACGTAATTGATGGCATTCACTATGAAACCTTTCGTCTTGTCCTCTTCGTCTTTACGTCTGACAGCTGACGAAGAAGACAGTTGCTTCAGTTGATCACAGTATTTGCTCTGCAACTCAGCATTGTCACCACCATCAGCAGCAGCTTCCATTCCGTCGGAGAGATTACCACGTCTGTCAGCAGCTGCCAATGGTTGATTCCAGCTCTTCCTTCCGACTGTCGTCGTCTTCAGTTCATCCGACGTCAGACTCATCAGCAGCTTAGCCCTTCCCATCGGTGGCTTCTGCTGCGACGGATGCGGACCCAGTCGCTGGAAATCCATCACGTCGGCTTTTCCAGGCCTTGCGCCCAAACTCTCAACATCCGACAGAGTCTGGTTGAGACCAGATAACGAACCTCTGAATAAAAATCAACAAATTACTCACACAGTACAAGCAAGCCAGTCATATTTTTATGAACACTAAACCTCTGAGGTGAAATAGTTTGGTTTAACAGGAAAAATAACATATATCCTGACTAAAAATCAAACCAAAGACATACATTGGCTACACAGTCCAAGAGCATACATCAATTAACCCTTTAATCCTTTACGCATTTGCCCCGAGTATATCCGCTGAAAACGGGCTTAAAATTTTAAAATGAACGGGTAAAGGGTTAATGCCGGAGTACCCTATGGGCTTCCCATACCATTTGCTACCATCTCGGCATTAAAGGGTTAACCTAAACACATACGTCACTTACTTAATTGAACAACATACATTGGTTAAGAAAACCAATAAAAAAATCAGTTCCCACCAGATTGGGTCAGTGATAATAGATTTGAGAATATTTAGAGTATAATGATATCGTATCTAAAAATAACATTTAAGGGACGTCCACAGAATATTTGCTTATATTTTTGCATCGATTTCTTGTTCGATTCCGAGATGTATTGTGAGAGAAAGACAACGGATCATCGCGTTATATCAGAGTCATAATTATTACAGGAATTGTCCATTCAAGAATCACTCAAATCCAAGAATCAGATATTTAGGCGGTTGATGCATACAGACATCTGACATGTAAACCTCAGCACAGAAGACAGAGGAGACAGAGGAGAACTAACCGTGTCTCGACAGCCGATCCAACGTTGCCTTGACCCTACAAGAAAGCAACAGCAACTCAATCCCCTGAGACAAGTTCTCTTTCATTCATTCATTCATTCATTCAGAGTATTTATATAGCTACCTTTTCCTCAAACCAAGGGTTAAGCGAGCCCAAAATGCAGCAATGGCTAGTGTAGTGAAGTGTTAGCCACTTAATTTATCTTGGCCCTGGCAAATGAAGCGGGTGATCACTGAACAGTCCTTTCCATGTTGTCTCATCTTTGTACTGACAGCGCATGGTCAGAGGTGCAGAATGCAGATAGAGCAGAAATCTCAAAACAAGCAAACTCTTTTACTTACGTTTTCAGTGATAGTTTAGCATGCAAACTAATAGACTACAATGTAACGTAAAGACTAAAGAGCTAAAAAAAATTACAGTGAAAATTTTTGCCGCATCACGAGTTGCTTTAGACATAATGCAACAATAGAATCACCGATGAATGTGGTGAAAGGCAAACAATAAAACAATTCAAGCCAGCAGAGGAAAATAAGCAAACGAAGCGGAAGATAAACCACCAACCGCTGGGTCGGTCAAAGTCTTTCTTTTCATAGTGAACCCGATTCGAAGAGTTGAATTTAGAAAGGTGAAATTGTTGAATCCACCAATTATTGCCAGGGCATCCTTGTAGGTGGCAGCATACACATACCTAAAATAGTCAATAACATATTTGTTTGCTAGTATGTGCGCTTGTTATAGCGCCCCTTCACGCTCCCTACTCAGAGGCACTCCCGACTGCAGTGCAGACACTGCATCAGAGTTTCATGCCGAAGCGCTGAGCAATTGCGAGTGAAGGACTTGCCCAAGGTCCCTCGTAACGAGGCGGCTTGAGGTGGATTCGAACCCGCTACCATCCGGCTGCATGGCAACAAACATACCCACTACGCCCTACAATAGTATTGCATATGACCATTTATAAAGCACTTCTCGCAGCAAGAGCCTTTCAGAAGCGCTCCCAGTGCGTTCAACCCCGAGAGAAAAGGCAAGTTTTAGACGAGAAAAAGATGAGGAAAGATTACCAGAGACGATGACAGAGCGAACTGATGACGGAAACCCATTCCATAGGGAGGGACCAATGCAGGCAAATGATCTGGATTGAGCCATGGCAGTGCTGACTCAGGGTATGAAGAGGTCAAGCCGATCAGAGGACTTAACAAGACGCAGTGAAGTGGCAGAAATGGGACGAAGTATAAGATCACAGTTACTTCGGAGCAAGACCCAATTGAGACTTAAGGACCAAGATCAGGACTTTAAAGTGTATACGGGCTGAGAGTGGAAGCCAGGAAGACGGGCAATGAGTCTAGCAGCAGCATCGAGTACAGATTGCAGAGGAGCTAACTGAGCCTTAGGGAGGTCAACAAGGACAGAATTACAATAGTCGATCCGAGTATCTATAGATTTATATAGCAGAATGACTATTCAGCATAGAAATCCTGAAGAAATGCCTAGGTTCTGTGTGCGCATGAATGCTTGTGTGTATTTAGAAAGGTCTTAGGCGCTCACGCAATGATATTACTCCATTTTTTGCGATCAGGAACAGTCTTGACGTATTGAATCTGACCAGCTTCCGATAGTAAATTTCTGACAGCATGCTGAAACAAACAGACAACAGTATTTACCGACTTGACTGTGTGGGATAGTCATTGTATATCGACTGCAGTCATGCGTATCTTGCGGAGCAATTGGCCGAACTACCCATTCCGGACTGTGTACACAACTGGATTGTGACCTTCCTCATGAACCGCAGACACGTAACAAAATACAATGGATTGGTCTCGGATGCAGCTGACATCAACGCTAGCATTGTTCAAGGATCTGGTCTGGGTCCTTTGAACTTTCTAACAGCCATTTCGAAACTCAAAACAGTACGTCCCCGAAACCGCATGGCCAAATACGCTGACGATACTTACCTGTTGGTACCAGCCATCAACAGCGACACGATTAGGGAAGAACTAGATCATGTAACGGAGTGGGCCAAACGCTGCAACTTGACTCTCAATCAAAGAAAGACTCAGGAGATGGTTGTTCACCGTCCGGGACAAGGAATGCTAAAGTTCGCTCCAGCAGAGATTCCGGGTCTTATTCGGGTCCAAAATATGACGATTTTAGGGGTTGTCATGACTGAAAACCTAGGATTTGAAACCCATATCAGGTGAATATGCATCCAGGCAAGACAGTCGCTTTATGCCTTGCGAATCATGACTGCACACGGCCTCAAGGGACCAAACCTGCATGACGTTTGTAGGATGACCACAGTGGCCCGCATGTTATATGCGGCCCCGGCATGGTGGGGATTTGCGGGGCAGCAGGAACGCGGCAGACTGCAGGCCATATTGGACCGTCCGATCCGTATGCATTACCTTCCTGAGGACAATCCTACATTCGAGGCTCTGTGTAGAATGGCGGACGGGAGGCTCTTCGCTGCCCTCCTTCTTGATCCAGGACATGTGTTGAACCCACTCCTCCCACCATTGAGGACCCAGCCTTATTCCATGAGGCCAAAACTACACGACCGAATCATTCCTGGGGCGGACAACCTAACGAGGAAATCTTTTTTGACGAGGATGCTTTATCATATTTAAATGTAATACCATATAAACCAAAGTGTAGAATAAATTGCTCGTCATTAAAAGAACTTCTTTCTTAAATTTAAAATTTATATTGGATCTGGACTTAGGATTTTATGCTATTCTAAAACACTTTGACATTGATTGGATATAGAAATTATGTACGTTTGTTTATTATACTTTGTATGTACACCAAAATGCGGATAGCAATTGGTATATTAAAGAATATTCTTATCTTATTTTATGATGGCAGAGAAGTCAGTGTTGTGGAAACATATGCTGGGCTATGTATAGTTGTATACTCTTCAATCACAAAACATTCAGTCTATGGATCTGCTTCAGATATAATATATGCAAGTAAACAACAATCACAGTAAAAACACATCTACTTGTCAAAAGCTGTTACTACTATAATCATGTAATCCTAATAAATTGTTAGTTTAAATGAGCACAAATGAATATTACTGTTATAAATATAAACTATTATAATTATTAAAAAATTTAGTAAGAAGAAAATTCTTCAGAACATGTAAACTTACACTTGTTACAGTGGATGGAAAACCAGATACGAACAGACAAAGATTTTCTTCTCCGCTGAAATGTTTACATAACCAGTGCATCATTTACAAATTACAATTGCCTTATAAAATGACATCCCGACTCCTTTGGCTAGAGATCTTTTACGACAAATTGAGTCTTTCATACATTTCACATATAAGCATCCAATTGTACGCAGAGAGGAAAACATAAAGACAGGTTACAATCCCTTTCTTTCCACTTGTCTCCACTGATGATATGTGCTTTGCGGACAGATTCACAGGAATACAGCAGAATTCAACCGAGTCTGAAAGTGAGCATGTTAAGTTTTCTTTCGCAAAAATTATTGGCATCCATTGAAAAGGTGCTCAAATGTATTTAGGATATAATTTGAAAGTAAGAATGATAGCATAAGTTTTATCCTACTTCCAATTTTTTAACCTAGTAAACTATCTCAGTTGCACAAAGGCCAAGTTGAAACATCCAAATACAACTATACACACTTCAGCACAGAAGTAGTCTATAGTAACACTATAACAAGCATAAATAACGCATGCAAAGACAAAGTCAGTAAAACAATGACAAATGTTTGCATGCTAGAGACGGGGGCGCCTCTGAGTAGACTTTTGAAGAGGCATTACATAAATTTACAAATGAATTAAATGCCATGATGCAGTCGACATGTGCTCCCTGCTTGGTCGGGAGTGCAGCTGATAAGTTTTTCTTGAAATTGCACTTTAGAAGTTTTCAATCATGTTTATTCAATTTATAAGTAAGTACAAGTTCATGTTCAATGTTGCAGTAGCTCAGTGTCAACAAGATAAACTCAAAAGGAAAAATATTGTTCCACTGGCCCCTTCTGATTACTATTTCCATACACAGAATCTATGACCATCAATATCCTTGTTTGGCAACCAATTTCATTTCTGTCTAAGTTTCTTGAATAAAAGCACTGAAGTTCAGAGAGCCATGGTTGTAGAGAAAATACATACGAATGTCTCGAAGGAAACTTCATATTATAGACGTTAACCTCGGCACTCTGATAGGCCTCGCTCATTGGGTCCCAATTGGCATCTGCTTCACTGAAAAAGAAAACAAAAGGTGATCAATCAATAGCTTTGTTGTTTATAGACATTGAAAAGATAGGCGAGTAAACAGCAGAAACTAATTTCGTTGAATGCGTTTAAGGATATCATTTAAGTCCAATTCTACAGTACAGTCACTGCATCAGTTGACAAAACTACATTCAACAACCACAATCCATTTTATAAAAGTTTAGATTCATGATATCCCAATACCCAGAAAACCGGCTACTCACTCTGCAGTCTTATAAACATACATAAGAGCAGGCATCAATAAGGGATGGATCTCAGGGCTGTTCGTACCTGCATAATAATAATAATATCTTCTTTTAATGATTCAATCTGACACACCGCAGAATGATTGCATGCAACTGACAATCTGCAATCTCTGACAATTTGCAATCTATTCAATCTCTGACTAGCAATCCGCAGTGAACCTGACCCAGCCGTCTCTGACTAGCAACTGAGAAATCCTGGAAATCCAGTAACTTTCTGGCATGGGCACTATGAAAGAAAACAGCATCTGATTGGCAGGTGGAATATTTATAAATCTTTGATGATCAATTTAATTGATTGGCCAATAAGTTTTGATCCAGAATCCATCATCAACTGGAAGCCAGTTCAACTGCTGCTGATAGGATCAGGGTAATATATTACAGCCTTGCTCTCAGCAATCAATCAATCAATCAGTCGATTTATTGAACCAAGAAGTATAATCTGCAGCATTATGTAGAAGGAACAGTAATCAACACAAGTGAACAGTGAACAAATACACTGTGATGTAGACAACAGAAAGACAATATGGCGACTAAGAGATCCGATTCTGCACATGTCTCACATATGCAACTGTTTTGTACATGTCCGACTTTACACTATGTACCACTATGTACTTAGCATGCCTATTCTTCTGAAATTTAAAATGGCTGCCATACATCCTTCACAGCCGCATCTGGTATAACTCAGCTATTACTGCTGCCAAGAAGTTGCACAGTCACCTTCAGAGGTGCTAATCCTGCTTCCATCCACCTCTCAGGAGTCTACCTGAATCCCTGACTCTGATTCCCAGTAAGCGTTGAAAATGCAAAATAAACTAGATTCTAAGCAAGATTTTCCTACTAAGTGCTCAAAACCATCAGCAATATCATGGATTAGTCAACCAAACTACTGAATATCATATCATGAAAACCATACTGAAAATTTACATTTATGAACAATAACAATGATTTCATTTTAAAACAGTATTTAGGGATCTGGAGGAAATTTGGGTTTGGGGTTTCTTGAATCTGTAAAGCGTCTCCTTTCACCTCATAAATTTTTTATCTGCAGTACAATACAATCATATACACTCGAAACCCATTCTTTTTCTAACTCTCGCAATGTGGGCAGCCAAAGTTCTCGCCAGTATCGCAACTGCACGCGGATGTTTCACAGAATTACTGCCAGTCGACAGTCATGGAAGGTGATATCACGCTATATATATAGCCAGTTGGCTTTTTGAGGCAGCGTAAATCTGTCAACTTTTGAAGTTGGTACGGTGGCCGAGTTGCCAACGAGTCCACTTCTCTCATCCCGTTTCGAATACTGGGCTCATTAAGTGAGATCGATATTGACAGACCATCTTTGCAACCTCGGAGGCCATCAAAAGCCCATCATTGACGAGTGCCGCCTTAAATCTAAATAACGTACCAAGCAGATCTGCAAAAATATATAACATATTCAATTGCATTCACACAAAAAAGTATGCTTCCAAAACCGACAAATATTAGCATTAACAAGGGATAAATTAACAAGTAATGTACCCCATTGTTTGCAGTTTCGCGGAACTTTGTTTAAAATATATCAAGCAACTCGGCTACCACGCCATGCTTCTCACCAAAGACTCTAATTTGTTACAAGAGTAAGAGGAAATCACACCAGTATTGCCACTGGGGTTTCAGAAATAAACCCAGATTTCCTTCCGAAAAAAACCCAGAAAAACCCAGACTATTCATATAAGCTATTTTAGACCCCTTTGTTCAAATTAAGCTGGTGTTTCGCTTGTTCGTAAGAGGGTTAACATGTTCGTCAAAAGAGTCGAATAAAATGTAGTTACAACTTTTAAAATATCAATTGTTCAAGTTGTCAGAGACTCGGAATCCATAGGCCTACTGACAATAAGCTTAATCGACATATTCGTGTGCACATGCGCAGCGAGTCGAGCCCACCAGAATTGTAAACTTGTTATACACGTGGCTTAAGCTTACGAAGTCTTAAAGTTGTCCGAGGTTTACAGCCAAATTTTCTTAATACATGAACAATCCAACGTTTTGACCACCTAGAACATTAATACTCTAACAACTAGGCTATTATGCCAGTGACTAGAGGATTGACCTGACCTGACCGACACCCACCTTAGTAGCTGTTCCGCCCCTCTGATCCTATGGTAACTCGACCCGGACCACCACGGACTTCTCTCACGGACAACCCTTCTAACACAACGCATTTGATCCTGATCCTATGGTAACTCGACCCGGACCACCATGGACTATTCTCACGGACAACCCTTCTAACGCAACGCAGCGCTCGTGAATAAGCTGGTGCCCCGCGCTTGGCTTTCGAGTGGCGCTTTAGAAATTTCGAGTTTACGATTACGATTACGATTACGACCTACAGTGTATAGGCCTATATATGCATGATACAGATGTCAAAATGGCTTATCAAGGAGTGAGGAGTGACCTGACCTATTTTGAGAGGTCAAAATGGTTTATTTATGTGCAGAGCTATTCTTCAAAAATAAATTATTTGTGAATTGACAACGCGAGATCTTGATTGTGGGGTTTAAAATTAAAATTAGTGGGAAAAGTATGTATCACAACCATTTTACATTGAATTTCACAGAGTATTCATGTGTTGTAAATACAAAATGTCAACTCACCAAAATAAACCCAGATTTTGCCCAAAAAACCCCAGAAACCCAGACGAAGGCCAAAAAACCCAGATATAGTGGAAAAAACCCAGCTGTGGCATCACTGAATCACACAACCACTCTCAAGTAAGTATGTACAATGTACATAAATACACCGCGCGTTAGGAGAATATCAGACAAGTTACTATAATATATAATTTTCGCTTATTCAACATTCCCGTTGACATTCCACAACCGGTTATAGTAAGCAGTTATCTTAATTAACACCAATCTTAATTGACACCAATCTTAACTACTAACATGTAATGTAACATGTAACAGTAATTACTAACGTGTAATTACAAAGCTGTCTGTTCAGTTAGTAGTTAAGTTTAATTAAGATTACTGCACAACCTGTAAATGTAAAGCGCAGTGCGTCTTGCAGGCGTTTAATTAAAGAAAAGATATTATTATTAACAGAACAGACAGCCTGCAACACAACTATGTTGATTTAACATAACATACATAACATAACATGGGTTTTAAGTGGTTCAGAAGACACTGGGTCTGTGTTAGAACCACTGAAAATTAACCTGGAACACCTAGTAGCCCAATTTTCCTAGCTTCCTTTTGAATGCTGAGACCGTGTCCACCGACACAGTGCTGTCATCCAAGCCGTTCCACATGTCTACAACTCTAGCACTAAAGAATTTCTGTCCCAATGTTCCTCTCGGCTTCTTAAACAATTTGTACCTATGACCCCGAGTTGCTTTGTTTGGTGCTAATTCAAAGAATTTCTCCCAACCTAGTGCTTCCTTTCCAGTAATGATCTTGTATGCTTCAATTAGGTCTCCCCTGCTTCTCCGTCTCTCCAGTGTTGTTAGCCCACACCTCTCCAACCTCTCTTCATAGCTCAAATCTTTGTAGCCCCAAATCATCTTCGTAGCTCTTCTTTGCACTTTCTCCAATTTTTCAATGTCCTGTTTCAGGTGTGGGTTCCATGCCTGAATGCAGTATTCCAACTGTGGCCTAACCAGTGATTTATACAACCTCAGTAACGTGTCCTTGTCTCTAGTAACTATTGTCCTTTTTATCATGCCTAATGTTGAATTTGCCTTTTTTGATGCTTCCGCACATTGTCTTGAGGGTTTTGCACTCTTGTGCATAATCACTCCTAAGTCCCTTTCTTCCTCGCTAACCCTCAGTACCTTACCTCCCATTTCATATGCAAACTCCTGGTTTCTTTTCCCCATATGCATCACTGAACACTTTTCCAAATTAAAGAGCATTTGCCAGTCCTGCGACCATCTAAACATTCTTCGTAGATCTTCCTGTAGTATCTCTGCTTCTTCTTCATTACCCACTGCTCTACATAGTTTTGTGTCATCCGCAAACTTAGAAATTTTCGATAGAACCCCATCATCTATGTCATTGATGAAAAGTACAAACAACAGTGGCCCCAACACTGATCCTTGTGTTATACCTGTTACTAATAAGGATATTAGTAACAGGTAACACAGTGATTCGCTCACTGAAGCGAAATAATTCTATTTTGTGTAATCGTGTTTGCTCATGCAACTGAACCAAGGTGTTTATTGTTACAGCTATTAAATCCAAGGCATTTCATCCGTCTGATACTCTGCAAATTCTCCTCTGATAACTGCAATTAAAACAGTCATGCAATTTTCAGGAGGATCCTGTTCCACTCTTCTCCTAATCCTAATCGTCGCTCGATCTAATTTCAGACACCATTCAGAGCTACTGTCCGCAGTGTGGAGATGGGTGTTCATAAAATTTAATACCTAATCTGCTAGTATGGGAAGAGAAACAGAAATGTACATACAATAAAGTAAGATTTATTTTTCCTCACAGTGGCTAATTCATACGCAGCGTTTAATCTACACATCTCTGAGAGGGGGGTAGTTCCCCCCAGCCGGAACTGACATTCCTTCCCCAAAAACTCAACCGCTGTTTGCATGTGTATATGCACCATTCCCCTCCCTCGAAAACGCATGACATGTAGGCTAACATCCCTCCCGAGAAAAAGTGCATACCTGAAAAAGTGCATCAGATTTTTGGGTAGCGAAATTGGTTTTTACCCCGCAAATTCAAGGAAAAAGAACCAAAAAACGTCGGCAGAAAAATGTCCGCTGAAAGAAAGAGTGCCGTCGGTGTCCTCCCCCCCCAAAGAAAGGGAACTATATAGATTAAGCACTGATCATGTCTTCGGATCCTTTAATGCAGGGTTTCTTATCTCAGTTGTTTCTGTGGACACTCGTTATTTTAACCCATTTACTTCTTTAAAATACTTTTTGTTTCATGTAATAAGTTGCGGTATGTCAACTTAGTTTTTCTTGAATAAACGAAGTATATATACACTTCTCTTCTATTTGTACAATTTTTATTCATGTTGTGCTCAACTATAAGGTGAATGGACATTTAAGTTTACACTGAGTCTCCAAAGCTAACAGAATACCTTCAGCACAAGTATCTTCCATAGCGTTTTTAAGCACAAAGAGGAAAACACAAAATAAGGTAGGTTGGTATAATATCTCATTAATAGTTGAAGACAACACATCAACTGCAATAAAACTGTACCCCGGAATTTGGTTAAACTGATGTTGTATTCATGTACTCAGTTTTTGTAGAAAATAGTAAAACAAAAATTTGTAAGACACAGACCAATGACAAAAAATTCATCATATTCTGTTCACTTTTCCATACCTCCACCTAGTCACACTGTACAACTGTTGCATCTTCAAATGCACCCATGCAAAACAAACATACAACCCAACGTAATTGCACCTTTCCATGTCTCTTTTATGCGTCCCCAAACTCCCCATATACAGTGTAATGTGCACACACAAAAAATGGTAGAACATGCCACTTGTTTATTTTGTATGGCCTATGCTGCTGTAAATTTTATGCAAGTCACCCTTGCGACGGCAATGCTGTGTTACGGCACCATTATAAACCCGGTAGTCATTGCAATTATTATTATTTGTTATTTACAGCTATCCTCTTTGTAAATTTCTGTTTACTTGAACCAAGCAGAGCAATATCAAAATGCAGCTGTCAGCCAAGCTGTCTGCTAAATAGTGCTTTGTGGTCCTTATACACCAGAAGTCACTTTAAACAAATGTCACATGAATTGCAGCAAGCAAGCAATATGAAATGATAGCATCAAGACAAAACAAAGAAAAAACATAAAATGGGTCGGGTAGAATAGATTCAAAGAAAGCAGCGATGCTGACAACTGTTCAAAACAAAGAGGCAGGTTAAAAAGAGAGGGAGAGCTCCTTATCATTTGCAAGGACAAGTTGCCAGTTCACAATCTTGAAATAAAACACGAACACATTACGAGTACTTTATTTAACATTTATTTTCTACATTAAATTATAGTTACACGACAGACTTATAAGTAATTGTTTACACTTATTGTTTTTTCGCATGACATCACGAGTGCAGTTGATCTCTTCACTGATGCAATCAAATAATCCAGGTAATAATAATAATAGGTAATTTCTGCCTTCATCAGAGAACGTTGTTGGCATTCTATTCTCAGCACAAGTTCCATATGGTTAACATTTATACTTTAAAATTACATGCTGTTATGCCAGGCAATTATTAAATCAGTGATTCATTTTATATCTGATAGATATTTCTTTATAGATGGATTTATACCTTAAATTATAGCGTTATACCGGGCAATGGTCAAATGAAATCAAATCAGATTATTTGATTCAACAATACACCACATGCTTGGTTGCAACTTTGTTAAAAATTGGGCAGACGAGACCGATCACCAGTATGACCGTAAGAACCGATCTAAAGTAAACAGTCAAGAATGATTGTAAGAAAGATCACATAATCTTGACTAAGGGCAAGAAAGCGAAGACCGCTACTAGTGTAAACCGGAGTTATAATTGTCAACTGAAAGAAGAAAAAACGGAACGTCTAAAGATCTTCTTCTTGAACGCCCTGAGCAGCGAGTTCCGCCAGGATGTTCTTGAGGTAGTTAGGGTCTGGGAATCCATGTCCCGACTGGTTCATTATCTCCGTCTTGTGGTGGATCTCGTTCCAGACGACAGTGTCCGACTCCCCCGTTGTCACTGATGTACCGATCGTAAACGTCAGCTTCCTCATCCATGCCAATTTCAACAGCTTCAATACCTTCAAGAACAATTCCAGTCGAAATTTAACACAGATGAACTCTAGTAAGAGCAACAATGATAAGCAAGGAGTGATAATCCTTTATTCAGAGTTGTCAAAGAGCTGGCCACTCGCCATACGACGCCTTTCTGGTCAGTCGAGCCTTGCCTAGAGACTATACAATATTGTGAATGAAAGTTTAACTTTTTCATTTTCAGGCCTCGTGAGTTTTACGTGATGTCCGTGACCAAGAATGATGACCAAAATTAAGACTTCTAAAGACTGATTTGACTGCATGCCAAACAAGTACTATTAAAGATGTAGTTCTGCTAAACAAAATTTTATGGAGCCCCTCCTAGAATGGCGCTCTCTTGTCACCCTGACCCATCACTTGCTGAGAATATTGCCACTACTGGTCTGTCATAAAAAAAATGGTTGACACCCATGCTTTATTTTCTCAGGTGTCTTCTGTTCTATGGTGTGCAAGATAGACTTGTAGAGATATCCTGGTCTATAGCAAGTGTTCATACATACATGCATACAATATATAATAACAGGGCATCAGTAAGAACTTGGAACGCCCAATGATGCGAGACGTTTAGGCTTGAACCCCAACATAGATGATAACTGCGTTCCAAGTTCTTACTGATGCCCTGTTATTATATATTGTATGCATGTATGTATGAACACTTGCTATAGCACACCTTTAAAGATTCTAATCAGAGGTGCTCCCAACTACAACACGGACACTGAATAGAAGTTTGACACTGATGTGCATGAGCAACAGAAGCTGGATTAAGGTGGATTCAAACTCTCAACCCTCCAATTACAAGGTACCAAACATACTCCAACACCACCACACCCCACAATATTGGCCGCGTAATTGAAGATTCAATTGAAGGACCAACACAGTTCTTTACAAACCAATAACCAGACAAACCTCCCTACTCATGGGTTTGACAAGAAATTGAATTCAGCCAGAGATCTCTGGTGAGAACACTTACCAGTCTACCTTCATCATTATCTGGCAGATACCCGACTCGTGGAAATCCTCTAGCAGTGAACCTCTGTCCGGGGTGAGGATGCGCTGAACCCTGCTCCAAAAACACAATGCATGTCATCTGAAGTAAGGCATGCGATCACATGATCCACAATAGTGTAAGCTAGCACTAATAACCATATGGTTAATGGTTATTGTTTTGCAACAACAAAGTCCATTTATTTGATCATTTTCAATTCCTAAATTCCTGAAGTAAGTCTGTTTGATTTTAAAGTGCACTGGCTAATTGCATTTAAGAGAATTCTCCACAGAGAAAGTTTGGAATTGATCAGCCTACAATTAATTGTGTTTTCATCAAAATTTGTAAATATTTGAAATAGATGGTCACTTCCCTGGACCACTTAAATTCCTTACAATCAGGGGCAGATCCAGGGGGAGCCAATCCGGCCATGGCCCCTCTTTTAGAAATTTCTTTATTTTTGACCAACTATTCAGGCTCGGAAAGTTGACGTGGCTCCCCACAAGTAGTTCCGTAGGCCCCCCACGCCCACGAGGTCCGTAAGACTAAAAAAGTCATGAACTATTTTGGCGAATAAAATGGTATCTTTTTCTTGGGAATTCGAGACAAATGACTAAAAAGTCATCAGATTTTTCGGCGACCAAGAGAAAAAATTTCCCAGTCGCAAGACTGAAAATTTTGGCCCTCCCTTCGAAAATTTCTGTATCCGCCCTTACCTACGATTATACTATTTTTTTACAGCAATTTTATCAGGATAAGTAGGGTTGGTACCGATAGTGTTTCATGGAAATAATGATGATCGTTTTACATCGGAATGTTTACGCAAAATGTTGAAGAGATAATATGCGGCTACTTCAAGGCATTGTCCCATCTGAATATAAAGAAAACGTGCATTATAATATTCAAGCAAGACAATTGATGTTGCTCCAAACACAAAGAAACAGATAATACCATTTTTTCTATACGCAATGGCATAATGCGCAGAACAAATGAGGCAATACAATAGCAAAACTAAACACGAAACCAGACATGTAGTAAAGGTCAGCGACTCTCACCTGTTTGCCAGACTGAATGTTGTACATCACTTTAATCGTGCCATAGCCTTCGTACCCAGCAAGTGAAAATCCTTGGACCGATATCACCATGGTTCCCGCGGGGCAATTGCCAAGCTTGGTGCCGTAGATCCTCTTGCACGTTGGACACTGTATGTGGCCACCATCCTAACATAAGTAAGTATCTTCTTTATTACTCCTCTTGCAAATGCACAATGTGACATAAAGTATCGTTATAATACATCAAAGTAATAATTGACAATAAAACGTGCAAATTAAATCACAAGTTGACTTAAATGACTAACATAGTAGCATCAAACAATTCATCTAAACAGTTTCCTGGTGATAAATCCTGTTCTAATCAGCGAACCACAGCATGTTATCTGTAAATTATGTGAGCTAGACCCATCCAGTTACTCATTCTGAATTTCTGACGGGAGATGACCATGGAGGACTTGCCTGGGGTCACTGAGGATAGAAGCAAAGATGGATTCATCTGTCATAGGACACATCTGCCTTAAAACGCATATTTCAATACTCAAAGCAATCTAAAAGATTAAAGAGGAACATCATGTGTTTATCCTCAATTCTTTTCAGCTGTTGCATGTTATCGACGATGGCTGAATGTTAACACACCTGTGGGTGCGATACACGTTAGGCATCATAAGGTTCACTCAGCCTTCAAGTACCAACAGGGCAACTGTAAAATGAGCAGAAGGACAGCTGGGTATCTTGAAGACTGTGATACATTTAAATTAATTATTTGTTACTATTATATTATTTAATGTCACTGTGCAATCGACCGTTTGACTTAATAAAACGAACAGTATTAACACAACTCTTATGCTGCACATCTTATTAAAGTCGTAGGGTGCATAGGGGTCTGGTGTTTAGCCTGCTCAACAGTTCATTGACAGGTCAGAGTTCACATGCCACTGTGATATGATAACAAAGACTGTTGGCATCACCCTCCTCCTTTATCCAGGCTTGGGGCTGGCACTGTCTGAGTGCAAACAGAAGTTTGATCAGCGCTCTTCTTCTTCTTTCATATGTCACCAGATAACTCCTGCAAATGGTCACTTAGATAACTTTAAACATGCGAAAGACTCTTATAGAAATATCAACTTGGACATTAGAACAGGAACATATGCAAGGTATTCACTTGAGGTAAAAAAATGGACCTCACCTGTAACGAGTCGTTTTTGCACATCTCGATGAGACATGGCTTGTGCAGCATGTGCTTACACTTGCTTAACTTGATCACTTCTGGACCGGCCTTTTCATCGACGGCATAGCTAGACAAACTACGCAACGACTCACAACAGATGCAACACTCCTGAAATACGCAACACAGCAACAGAATTAATGACCGGACTTGGAATTGGTAATTAAAGAAGCCAATCCTAAAATAGCTCATAGGAAAATCAGAAAAAGAAAAAATGGTAATGGTAATTTATATAGCGCCACTTCCAGATAGACTCATCAGAGCCGCTCCAAGCCGAACACAATGGAAACATGATCGAACAAAATGGTCGCCACGCAGAAAAGAGAGACTGAGAAACGCATCCCACAGGTTGATAGGCTGCTTGTTCCAGAAGGACGGATCATTTTGTTTCTCGATAGCTTATTTATGTTCTGCCTTCATTCAGTAGAATAGTCAAAAAATTGGAGGGCTCCAATGGACATGGTCTCAAAATAGTTGAAAATACACATAAAAAGCACAGAATTAGTTGTAAAAAATTGGAAATTACATATTTGGGAAAACCCGGAAACACCCTGAATATGCAAATGCCTTAAATAAACCGAAAGCAAATCCGAAGAATGGCTCTGACTTTGAATCAGTAGAGTAATTTGTGACTATACCATGGCAAAACATCAAGTTCACCCCCCACCCCCCAAGAAAAAAAGGCTCAAAGAACAAAGTCTGCTGCTAATACGAACCTCGTCTTTTGGTGGATGATCCACAGCAATGATGTACTTGAGAAGATCCTGTCTGGCATCGTATGTACCTACAGAAAAACGCAAGTTAAAAAATTATATGTTTCAAGTTTCAGGTACTGCATTGAATAAATTTTTTTATTTTAAATTTCCTAAGTACCCACTCATTTTTTAAGCCTCTGTTACTGAAAAACAATTATTCTTTTTGGACAAGAAGGCAACTCATCATTTAGTAGGTTACTACCAAACAGTCACCCGTAGTCCTATTAGTTTTCAGTCAGCCTACATTTATGTATGTAAGCATGAGCACCCGTTATAACGACCCTTCATGAGGAACTCCCGACTACAGCGCAGGCACTGAATCGGAGTTTCACGCCGAAGCGCAAGAGAAACTGCCAGAATGCGAGTGAAGGACTTGCTCATGGTCCCAACGTGGCGGCTTGAGGTGGATTAGATCCCACAACCTTCTGGCTCCACCGAACATACACCTACATCACCGCACTCCAAAATCTCTTCAAACACAATTTTCAATTTAGATGAAGAATGAGCCATGGCTCCATATTATTTGATTTCTCTACAAAACTGGATATGATCAATTATAACATGAATAGAGAATATTAAGAGACTCCCACTAGAAGATATTTTGAAAAGAACATTTTTGGCGCAATTTGAAGTTAAAATAATTGTATGAGAGAAACTTGAAAAAATACTTTAAATACTTGAACCTTCAGGCAGTCAAATAAATGAGAAGAATTATCCTAGAAATGAAATAACCAGAAATTGTGAATTTGCATCATTATTTCATGTCTGCTGTGACCTGCATTTATGATAATATCAAAGTCGTAATAAAACAAAATTTAATCATTTCATCATGTTTTCATCACTGATGGTGACTAGTGGGACAAAAAAAGGGCAAAACATATTAGTGTAGAAAAGGATGAAGAATCTGAGAAGTTTGCTGGGGAAATTTCTCCAAAAGTTAGCATGTTAAAAATCAGATGTAACATACTACTTCACAGCCTTGAACTGGTTTTGGCCATCAGGTCCTGAACTACCTCTAAGCAAAGCCCTACACTAGTCAACATAATTTAATCCTTAAATCTCTGCCAGTTTAGCCATATGACAAAAGTTAATTTTCCCCCCTAATCCGGTATACACCGCAAAAAATCTTTGGGAAAAGGTCACGAACGCAACATTGTCCTTGACCTTGAGCCAGTGCCATACTTTGAACATACTCCGATAGCCATAGTTCAAATGGGGTCACTGATAAGTAAATGGTAAATTCTGGTCACTGATAAATAAATGATAAATTCCGGTCACTGATAAGTAAACGGTAAATTCCGGTCACTGATAAGTAAATGGTAAATTCCGGTCAATGATAAGTAAATGGTAAATTCTGGTCACTGATAAGTAAATGGTTTAAATTCCAGTCACTGATAGGTAAATGGTAAATTCCAGTCACTGATAAGTAAACGGTAAATTCTAAGTCATAAGGTTTTCAAAGTAAAAGCAGCTGAATTGTTTACCATCGTTGCTGATCAGTTGTGTTGACATCAACGGGGTTTCACCGACCCTCGGTTTCTTTGCAGTGCCAGAAATACTGGAAAGGCTTCTTGCTCCTGACTTGGCCAGCTGCAGTGATAAGGTCGAGTAGTCCTGAGGATTTCCAGTAAAGGCGACTGCAGGTGGTATGCTTTTAGCTAAAAAAGATCAATTAAACTACACAGTGGCGCACAGTTCATACAGGCTCGAGGTCAACTTAAAATATAGGAGTCATGTCAAATGTTTTCTATAAATATATATAATTATATATATACCAGGAGAAAAGTGTAATTAATAACCCAATCATCGGTAACTAATTGTAACAGATGTGCTGTTACTAAAATAACTGTTCTGGATGTAGAAGCTCAGCAATTGTGAGTCTCGTAAAATCTTTAGGAATCATTTTCAAGACTTCAGAAAAATAACAGATTTATTTAAGTCTAAGATTATTCCATATCTTTCACAGCAGGAGCGATGATATTCCTTATGAGCAGTAGAGGCTTAAGTCATTACTCACAGCTTTCTTCCAACCTAATGTGGCCTTCAGTAATGTTCAGGAATGATAACAGATATATAGTATACAATAAAACCAAAATGTCGCAGCTTCTACCACATGACACTCGTGGCTTGGTTTTATACATGTGCAAGAGCATGCCAGTAATGATTTCTCAGAAATCTGAGCATAATCTGAGCAACCATGACTTGCCCACAGAAAATATTCGCTGTTCCCAATAAACTTCTGAATGAATTACGCAAACAATTTAATGAATTCAATAATTCACAATTTACCGTAACAGAGTCCTACTGATTTGTGATTCAAAGTAAACAAGATGCATGTGCTACCTTTTCGCATCAGTTGTCGATGAGCTTTTACGGTAATTCTGGCATCTGGTAAACTACCGCTGGCAGCCGATGACAACTGACTCCCACTAGAGAAACCGAAAGCAGTTTAAAAAACTCATCAAAGCTTATAAAATATTAACGACAGTCTTGACCAAACAAAGCAGAAACACAAGAAGAATATCAAAAAGGCATTATAGCAGAAATTCTAATATATAGAAAGGTCAGGAATATGGATTTAAAAAATAAGTTCGGCAGAATGAAATAACCAAATTATAGACAACCGCTGTCATAAGCTAGTTCTTGACAGGGCTAAAAAAATGTGGCACTCATACATACGACATATGTACATACATACGTACATACATACATACATACTTACACACATTCACTGCAATAATATTAGGCCTATGTCTAAATAAGTTGCTTTGCTCAAAATCAAACACACATTAAAAACTAATCTGCTCTTTTGGTCACTTTAAAAAATCAAATCACTTACTTGTTGTTGAGTGAAGATCCAACGGCAGAATTCAAGTTCAGCTGCATCTGGGCCACTCCTCCTCCAGTAGACTGTGCAGGACCAATGGCCGACTGGAAAGGATTACAACTGACAAACGACTGAGAATGGAGAGAGCTTAGAAACGGCTGAAGAGGATTGACGGCTGACTGGAAAACAGATTGAGCATTCTGGGCTGGCTGTGCAAATAAGGAAGAAAAGCTCGAGGGGAAGTATGGCAGACTGCAGACCGCGTTTGGCTGATGCATCATCGCATTCATGAAGCTCATCTGCGACGGCTGACTTAAGACATTTGGCTGAATCAGCATCCCCATTCCGCCACTGCTGCCTCCCGCGTAATTTACACTTTTTGCTGGAATCATCATGGCTGAGGTGGAGGAGGTCAGGGGGCTGACTGCTGAGGAAGCCAGATGGTAGACAGCTGACGAAGCTGCTGAGGTAGACAGAGGGTGGACTGCCGACGAAGCTAGCTGGTAGACAGCTGACGAAGCCAAAGGGTTGACGGCAGAGGAGGCCAGAGAGTTGCCAGCTGAAGAAGCCAAGGGTTTGACGGGAGAAGAGGAGAAGGTGCTGACGGTGGACGTCAACTGCTGGCTCCTACCAGACGACGGCATCGGAGCGGACTTTGCGTATCGCCACGCACTCCGAATACGTTGAACCGACCTAACAAAGCCAGACTCACGACGAATCTGACTCATATTGGTCAGGTCAATGATATAAGGCTGCTGGCAAGGAAACTGGGTCAGGTCAACCCGGCTGATGCCTGCATTGTGGGCCTGCTCGAGGATTTCAGCGACCTCGAAGTCGTACCGATGCCACTGTGATGTCTGACCTACGACGCTCTCGCACCACTGCCAAACGATGCCTTGACCAGCGAGACTGTCACTTCGGTAAATTATCCTTCGTATAGGCTGCGACAATCCTACAAAACAGAATCAAATTCACACCAGCATTAACGGCACTATCTGTAGTGGTCTCGAAATTATTCTCATCATCAAGTAATGCTTTTTTAGTCACTACACAACATCCTTCTCCAAATGCAATCTAAACCAATCTCATGGTTTATGCGGCTATTATAGTTCTAAGGGCACAAAATATCACTCGATGTTCGCTTGATCATATTCATGATTCACGATCTGTTGGAGAAGTCCATTTCCTCAATATCCAAAATGCTGGGAAATCGGACAGAATGGGCAGAATTTCAGTTTTCACCTCCTGCAGCCGATTCAAGTATAATATGGCCACCTCAGACTAAAAGAGAAAAGAGTGCCGCTATCTACGCACTGCGACAATCAGACAATGGCATGCAATGCACCATAAAGAATTGCTTGCAGTTGGCAAGCTTGTAGCAGACTTGAAAATCACTGAAGAACATGCATGCCAAACCCAACATCAAAAGACAAAGAATGTGGCTTATTCCAATATATTTGCAGGAGTTCATCTGTTAAAGCATGTTTCAATGTGAAAGGTTTCAGAAAACATAAGTCGGACCTGTTCATTAATCATTGTTTGTTTGTTTATTTATTGAAGAATCTCTGGATGGCTCTTGCGGCGCAATAATATTTCTTGCAAGCTGTGGCGGCCATGTTGTTTTTATGCGAGATTTGTACAAGGCAAGACAAAAAACTAAGAATCTGTCTCGTTTCGCAACGCACATTGTGTGCAATGCAAAAACCGTTAGTGCAGTTCGAAACAAGTTCGTAAATTTTGCAAAGTATAAGCATAGTTAAAACATAACTGATCTTACTGGCGTGTTTTGATACTTGCTGCATAGTCGCCAGATCTATGACAACGCCCGAAAAGGAACTGTCTACGATATCTAAGGAAAACTGAGCCGATGGCAGTGATGTTCCACCAAAGTTGACCCCCTTGCTGTTGACCACATTGTGCATATCTTCGATGCAGTCAGATACATGCGGTTCATACGGTATCCATCGAACCCCCAGCCACTCCCAGACAACAACTCCTGTACCTAAAGCCGCCATTCAACAGCTAAGCCCCACAGAGGCGAGCTAGTGTCCTCTCCGTTGTCAAAACATACAAGACAGCTTATGTTGCAAATACTAAGACGGCAACCATCCTACAAATTAGTCCAAAATGAACCAACAATCCCATAGGATTATTAGTATCAATCAACCCATGCCACACTGTCAACACAGATGCAATATCGTCTGATGATTCAATGCCGAGATACAATAATTATTAACGGTCAGCGCCCCCTAGTAGATAGCTAAAAAGCATATTTAAAAAAATTCCAATTAGGCTCAACCACGTAAAGTAAGTAAGTAGCCTTGGTAAAATAATATATATATATGAGGTCGTTGGTAAAATACCACGCAGAGTCAATTCCGAATTGTAATGAATGTTCACCAAATATTGATACAAAAATTACGTAAATGTCAGAATAAAAACACGATTGTGACAACCAACGGTGACAGCTCATTTTGTCGCGTTATGTCGACTGGTTTTTCAATAAAACGAATATTATTATTATTAATTAATAAGGATCGGATGCGATCTTTATCACCGTTACCCGTTTGAACAGGCATTAATCCATTTATTAGGTCTATGTGCTAGGCTGTTTGTCCGAGATTTAAATCTCTTGAAAATCCACCTTCGGGAAGTCAACCACACTATCAAAATGAATACGTAAAATCTGATGACCTTTTTTAGTCGTTTGGCCGAAATCTCGGGGCAAAAATTACCATTCCCAAAAACCATACCATTTTCCCCTCCAAAATAGTTGACCTTTTTCATACACCCCTTTCTTCCTTTTACTCTCTCTCTCTCTCTCTCTCTCTCTCTCTCTCTCTCTCTCTCTCTCTCTCTCTCTCTCTCTCTCTCTCTCTCTCTCTCTCTCTTTCTCTCTCTCTCTCTCACACTAAATAGTAAATACAATGATGTCATCAAAAAAATAGTAAAAATAACTTAAGGCTCGTAATCCCTTTCCGAAAACTGAAGTCCGAAATTGTTTTCTGGCTACGACCCTGATTGTGGACTTGATCATAATAAATTAGGCCTATCAATTAGGACTTTCGAGCAGCAGCGGGTCTTAGGGCCTACTGCTGACGTTCGATCCTAATGTCTGCATATCACATGTAGGCCAGGCTGGCCTCTGACCATAAACCTATGCAGTGGTCGGTTCAACGTTCTGCTGGTGCGAGAACTGCGAGACCAGACTAGTCACGAAACGATGTAAGGCCTATAGGCCCTATTGGATGCACTGTCGGCCATTACGTGCTAGCGTTGCAGAGAGGTTGGAGGCTATAGCACCCCAGGCCTAGATCAAGTTAAGTCAACGGTAAAAAACTCGATTGTTCGGTCGGTTTAACAACCAGACACGCACAGAATGTCCCCCATTTATTCTCGAATAGTGATTGATGTGCAAAGAGCAGTTATAAGGTCAAATTGCAACTGCAGGGTTGGTGATCGATTATATAGGTGAGCAATTATATAAACTGTGTAGGTTTTGTTTAGCTGCATTAAGCTCAGGAAAATCTCACAGCAAACAAACTATCTGTGCTTAAATGACAAATCAACGTATGATTATAGTTCATAGTATGAACGGATTATAGCAAGTTATTACATGGGTAGAATTGAAATTAAATTTAAATAGTGTACATTCCTGCATTCGCAAAGCTTTCCACTGCACTACATCACTGTACTTTGCAAACCATCAATAGACCTAACGTCAAACTCCCAAGGTTTATGAAAAACTTATAGGCTACACTTGCACTCGTGTGCAGCGTGATAGGCTTTGTAGTAAAGAGTATGAGAATCACAGAAAGTAACCGGATGGTCACATGTTCATTTATGTGTAGATAGCATGTGCAATGAAGAGTTTACTACAGGGTCGTAAGAAAGACTAGGGGTTGAACCCCAATTCTAACCCTTATAAGTAAGGGAAGCGATAAAGAACTGAAGGCAGGTGATTTAAACTCCCAAAGACTAGTCTGATCCATGTGCTGTAATTTCACGCTCTGGCCATCTTTAGAAGTTCTCTAACTTAGGCCCATGAACCATGACCA
This sequence comes from Lumbricus terrestris, assembly GCA_949752735.1. Lineage (NCBI taxonomy): Eukaryota > Metazoa > Annelida > Clitellata > Crassiclitellata > Lumbricidae > Lumbricus > Lumbricus terrestris. Next base: position 22,551,409 of record OX457042.1, read on the forward strand.
GAGTACATCATAAGACTGTTAATGGAAGATAAGATCAGGGCTCTGTACTCCAGGTATACACGGGTATACAGCGTACACTCACCTCCGGGAAAAGATCGCATCACATACTCACCTCCGAAAACGAGGGTGCTAGCGGGTATACAGCGTATACTTACCTCTCACTGTACGCAAGGGTATACGCGAGTATACAGAAGCAAGAAAAATCACGAATTTCGAAGGAAAACCTTGAAATTTGATCGTGAGGGTTTTGGGCAGAAAATTGTTAGAAAACGCACTCGATGACTAAAAAGGTCGTCAGAATTTTTGATGGCTAAAAAAAAGGTTGTCAGAAATTTGTGCCGGACAAAATGTTTTTCGGCGCCAGTGTGCACTGTGCACTCACCTCAAAATCTCAGAATACAGCCCTGGATAACATCACACAATTGTGTTTGCAATAAACTAAAGATATTGAAGTGATACATCAATATTTGTACCATTACACTTCTTGTGATGACCTCTGTAATCTCCAGCCAACCCCATTCCTAAAGTAATCAATAAAGATTTAAAACAATAATTCTCGAACATGCCATCTTTATCTGGCTGCAGGGCTGAAAGTGGTTTTGGAAAAGTTGCCAGGTCTGACTTTGGCGGATGAGACGAGTCAGCCGACGCTTTGACCCAAAAAATTTCTGATGACCTTTTTTTGTCATTTCTCAAATTTTTTGAAAATCATACCATTTTTTAAACCTATTTATTTGGTATCTGACGACCGTTTTTTTAGCCATTAGTTGAACTCATTCAAAATTTTCTTAAAACTCTGCTAATTTCACTAAATATTTCGACATTCGTGTAGATTTTTGGGTTTCTAAGCGTTCATGTGTCAAACAAGCGATCCAGCAACAGCAGGTCATGAAAATCAATGGCAGGTCACAGACTTTCAGCCCTATCTGGCTGGCAGTACCTACATATGGATTCACTGACAATGAATGACGTATACACATGTATTGTCAATTAGAAACTTTTAATAATCCAGTAAAGTGTGGCACAACTGCTGTTTCGGTGGAAATATTGGTTAAAATTCTGAGATCAAGGACATCACATCTGAGATTCGCTGTCTGAACTATGAGATCCATAACCTTAATGTGCTTCTGTTACAGTAATCGACCATACGCACCTTGTTTCGTACATTTGATGACCAATGAATTCACAATATACTAGATAGGCTCACGTTTTAATTTGTAAAGATTCAAAGATCCTGCAACTCTTGTTGAGCAATGTAACCACTGGGCGGAAATACTGGACACCAGTAGAGAATAGAGGGCACATGAAAAATTAGGACACATCATAAAACTTTAACAATAATTCATTTATATATTGTCTCCTCCTGCTAAATGATGGCACCACTTTGAAGAACTGCATAATGTTCCTAAGGATAGCAGACATTCATCTCAGATATCTAACTGTCTTTGATTGTATAAGTCCTTCTGGCTGTTAGAAGCCACTGTTCCATAGTTCTGTTGTGTTCTCCTTTCTGTTGAAGTTGACCTGCGACCTTTTAAATGCCCTGCTGCAGACGGCGGTGATCAATCTTCTCCAGATTCACCAAACTTAAAACGAGTCAAGGAAACAATACCAATACATATTCTACCACCAGCCCACCACATTGCAAGACTATACCCTACCCGATTTCAAATTCTCCTCATTTTCTTATCTCAAAACCTATTTCTTCTCTCGTGGCCTTGAGCACTGAATGGTTCGCCGTAGTAGAGGCAGTTTATAAATATCTAATACAATGCAATATACAATAGTGTGGGGTACATAGATTGAGCTGAAGCCATATGCTAGTTGCACTTTGTTGATCTCATGACCCAAGTGAACTGGGGAGGTGGTTGAATGGTAATGCACTGGCAAGAATATCAGAAAGATGAAGTTCGATACCGCTAACCCCGTAAGGTTTACCCAGCCTTCTTCCCAAAAGGGGCGGCTGTAAAACGAGCAATGGGATAGATGGGCACCTTGCAGGTCACCATACAGTTAAAATCAGACTCTTGTTAAACTAGTTGTCACCTGTTTACTAGATATTTGTCATTTGCAGCTAAGTTCCTTTTCATAAATATAGCCATAATTTGTTCACATAAAGAAAAACACTAAGTCTGTGGAAATATTGACATGTCCTATATCATTTAGTTTGCATTTGATTCCTCAACAATATTCGGTCTTGAAAAAGCAGATTAATGAACGTGTTTGCCTTAAAATTTATAAATATATGAAATATTATTAAAAATAAAATTTATAACATTAGAAATTACTAAAAATCTATGTACAAAATAAAATGTAATGCAAACACTGCTAAATGTAGCTAGTTGTATGACAAGCTTGTAGCAAACAGTGAAAGGCTAAACAGATTGTGAATTTAATCGAAATATGATTATATATTACTACCACTTAGAAGATAATGACATCGACGCTTACATCAACAAAATGGCAAGTGGCTGGATGAAAATGTTCACAAAATTATGGCCATAATTTTCGTTTATAACTTCATCAAATCATTGGGGGAAAACCCATGGTAGGGTATTTTCTGAATCATCTAAACATGTCCCCTAGTGAAATATATAACTAGAACTCTAAATATATCCACATTATGACAAACGGTCGCGTTTTTGGTATGCGGTCACATTCTACCGCATTCGCTGCGGAGGAGTTAATAACAAGAATATTATCTTTTTGAGCAAAAGATAGATTGAGATTTTAGAAAGCTACACAAAAGAATGCATCAAAATATGATTAGGTCTGAGTAATCTACTAAAAGATGGCACAGAGTAAAGATAAAACACAGATGCAAAAGATACGGCTTCAGCTGTTCTGCAAAGTTCTTCATGTCTTCCTGGATTTGGTCCTGATATGGAGCCACAACGCTCAACTCAACGAGGCACGATGATGACATTGGCTCAAAATGCTCAGGATTGCTAGAATTCAACACCTAAGATTGACAATTGACAAAGACACAGTAGAAGCTAAATTCCAATAGCAAGACATCAATCAAAAATGTAATACTAGATATGCCTCCGTAACGTACACACTACTCTACACCATGACTAAAGTACAACAAGTACACCACATTCTTCATCATGACATATTTACTCATGTAACGCCATAAGGAATATAATAGATTCCAAATTTAAAATTGATTCATTTTTAGTATGAGCCCCACTATAATATAACATTCTTACAATATTTCACCATAGACAGCATTACAATATTTGCAAAGACAAGTCTCACCGAGTGTGAAACGTTATACACATGGTAATGAAATTTTGAGTTGTCAGAATCTGAGGAAATGTTCAGAAGTTAGAAAAATTCTGAAACCATCACAGCATTCAAATATGCACATTGCACAACTTTGATTTAAAGTTTTGGTTCATTGTTGAGGCTACCCTACAAAATACTAATTAAGATAGAATATACATAAATGAGGACATTACATCACATGACACGGAGACCTAGGGGGGACAGGGGACCGGTCCCCCCCCAATGGAGGTGTTGGGGGGGACGGCCCATGCATTTGTCCCCCCCCCCCAATCGTTGAGCGTCAAGACTAAAAAAAGGTCATCAACTTTTTTGGCGGCGAAAATAGGAAATTTCGTTCGCTGGACGACTAAAAAAAAGGTCGTCAGAAATTTTGGCCGGCAAAAGATGGAAATTTTTCGGTGACACTCAGCCACTCGTCCGTCAAAAAATCTTGTGTCTTTCCGTCCCACCCCAAGTCTCCGCCCATGGGTTAAACAACAATGCAACAACAACAAAAGCAATGCAACAACAACAGAAGCATCATTAAGAACAGATAATGAACAAAGTATTTCATACCGACCTTGTTCAGCTTGGACACGGTCACTTTTAATCGTCCCTTGCGAAAGATGTACCCTCGGCTGATGTACTCATAGTCAAGTCTAAAATATACAACAATTTCTTGATGCTGGTACCAGTTTCAACATCAGACAAAACACTGGATCAATTTCGCATTGACAATGCATCATTTACAAAGCACCCATCATAGTGTGTCCTTGTCGAAAGCGGTATCCACATCAAGCTTCTCACAACGCACTCGGTATTGTCACACATTTACTTTTACAGAGCCAGTGGTCAAGTAAAATATGAAAACGCATCGCATCAGCTCATATGCTTTATTTTACACGTTTACCTGATATGGCATTCTGCAACTACTTTAACATGGCAGTACACACAACAGACTTAGCTAGGTAACCATCTGCCAAAACTCTGAACAAGACACCTGTGGTGCGACCAGGATGCCAAACATCTACCCTATCTGTAAAGTTCAAACAAGAACAGAAAATCAGCAATTTTCTAATGACCTTGCTTGACTTTGACACTCGCTTTATATAATCCCATGCAAAAGATAAGGCCAAAAAAAAATAATGCTGTGTTTCCGGTAACAGAGCTCTAAAAAATTGGGTAGGTAGGTCGGAAAATATTTTTATTTTGGTAAAATATTTTTATACAGTGACTGTCCGAAAAATTATACCCACTACTCTTTTTTGCATAAAGGTACACGCTGCAACAAAGTACGTGTTCTAAGCAAGTATAAACTGCCTATTTCCCGACTGTCTGCACCTAAAACTGCCCTAGAAAACAATTCTATTAATTTCATTTTGACATCTTTTCTGGTAAGATAGAGTGGGAAGGGAAGGGGAAGATGAGTGCGAACAGAACATCACTGCTAGAGGTCGTTCCAGATTGGCCGAGCCAGTGACTAGTTACATCTAGAGGTTGCTAGATTTATTTTCCCTAGTCACCGTTAGAGGTGGCTCAAGTGAGAATGATAAGGCTAGAGGTTTCTCAAGACTGGCAGCCAGGAAGTAGTTAGTCAGGAGTGAAACTCTAATGCAGTGTCCACGCTGTAGTCGGGAGCACTTCTGAGTAGATAGCTTGAAGAGGCGCTATAGAAATTGAGAGATCAATAAAATAAAATGAAACATTCTATTCATTTGAAAAATGTTCTTTTTGGCCATGCTAGAGTCGGTAGCCCCTATGAGTAGTTATTTTGAAAATGTGCTATATAAATACTTGAATGAATGAATGTTAAATTCTTCACCAAAGGGTGCTCGAAATAAAAGGGAACTGCTCAGTGAGCGGAAGAGAGCAGAGTTAGTAGAAGAGAGCACTCTGAGCACAAAAAGGCACAGTAAACACAAGAGCACAGTGAGCAAAAGAGAGCAGAGAGCAAAGGAGGGCACAGTGATCACAAGAGAGCCTAGTCAGCTTAGGAATAAAGTGAGCAAAAATGGACTGTCTTAGGACAGAAAAACAGCAAGTTAAACTATAAACTTGCAGCAGGCTGTGTATAGCCATCATGTGCTACAGGCTAGATGGCGCTGTACTCAATGCCTGCAACGAGCTACCGTGAGAAAACCCTCCTTTCAGATCTATTACTCTCCCCCCCCCCATCCACCCCACAACCGCCTGCTTTGTCAAACTGACAGTGGGAAACTATTGATTGCTCTAATTAACAGATCATTATAATATACCTTGAAAGACGGCTGCTTACGATCGTCGCCTGGTAAGGCTATAAATCTATAATTATGATGTTCCAATTGTACATCTCATATACGGGAGGCAATGTCAGTGTAAATAAAAAATTTCCACAAAATTTTCCGAGTTACGGCAATAAAAGTGAGTCGGTCGGGTTACTGGAAACACAACATTAGTTTTTTGGCCTAAGATCCAACTCTATACGGAAGGCAATGTCACCGTATTATGTCAATAAAAAAAAATTTTTTTTTTTTTACTAAAATTTTTTTTTTAATAAATTTTTTTTTTAAATAAAAATATTTTACAAAATTATTTGAGTCGCGGCAATAAAAGAGGGTCGGTCGGGTTACCGGAAACACAACATTATTTTTTTTTGGCCTAAGGCATAAGACAAATGACAAAATCGTACACTACAGTGTGACATTGATGAGGCCTTTGGGTGTAAAGTTCGACATTCTAGTCACTTAGATTTCAATGTAAATCCAATGAAAACCTTTAACATCAATATCTTTTACAACAGCAGATGAAGCTGCCATTGCCCTCGTTTGTTTTAACTTTTAATTCCACTGCAAATAGTGAATTCAAAAGTGACTTGGATGACTAACGCAAATCCCATTTCACCAAGGAACTGTCGAATGTTTTCTGAGACACCGACATCGATGCAACTTCTTGTAAGAGTCGGTCGATTCCTGTCTCCCACTTCGACTTGACCAACATAGCGTATATGCCTGAAAGACAATGAAACAAAAGACAATGCAACAAAAGACATTAAAGACAATGTAACAAAAGACAATGTAATAAAATACAATGTAACAAAAGACAATGTAACAAAATACAATATAACAAAAGACAATGTAACAAAATATCTGTCTTAATCTACAAGTTCACTTATGCAATCAAACTGTTTGACGCATCACAAGGAAAATTTAAAAAATCGAATTGCTGCAATACCTATGTGTACCATGCATTTGCAACTCTTGACTAAAGACCACGTAAATAAATGCAGACAAACAAGATTTTGTATAGCTTTACTGTTTTTAAGTTTAAAAGTAAAACTATAAATTTCAATTTTCTAGCTATGTAAACTCAGCGACATGCAGGGCTACAGAGTCCAGCCGCTGGCACCAACGTAAAAGTCAACTGCTGGCTCTCACTGTGGAAGCCACAAACACGAAATAATAATTGGATTTCTGATCATTCACCAGGTTGTCTTTCTTGAATAACAGTGACAAAATTACCTGCCAGTATTTACAAAATTGAAAGTTATTTCATTCATTTGATGTCGTACAGTAAATCCTCTTTCAAGTACCAGAATGCAATGCTACAATTGTGGCTGGAACGATGAAAACCATCTTAACCCTTTACTGACCAAAGTATAGTAAGTGGTATACGAAAACCTATAGCCTTGGTCCGTAAAGGGTCAAAGGTCAAACCAAATTGGTTCAATTTTTGGGAAATCAGATCCTCAAGCTTACCAGGGATTGTCAGCATGATCCATGGCTCGTCTAACACTCAGCACCACAGAAGGAATGGCGGTCGGACCTCCTACAAAATAAGCCAAAAAAATTGTACCACTGGCCTAACAAAACTGTCACCCATTTCTATAGAGATGCACCTCAAAAGCATAATATTTCTTGCTAAACCATGTGCCATCAATCCCATCATGTTAATACTGTGAAAAATCAAGAGCATAGACTTAGGTGCAATAATAAATCCAATAACCTCTCAACATACAACAGAATAGAAGTTAAATTAATGTTAGTTTTCAAACAAATCTCTGCTATAATGCTATCTTATTATATCAAGGTACTTGACACAGAAGTGAGAGAACAGCACAAGAAAATTCTTAGGTGCATCTACCGTCCATACAATTACAGTCATGAAAAAAATCATAGGCTATGTCTACAGAGCATCTCCAAATTTGAGAATCTAAAGTGTTTCTAAATAGCCATATGCACAACATGGCAACCTCGCAAATAATCAGCAAGTGTCTCACATGAGGTCATGCTCAATATCACAAAAGAAAAGATTCACCGCATAATGGCTCAACAAAAGAGGTATAACTGTGCTTGACTAGTTCAATTTCTGCATAATATATACAAAATTATATAAACCATTGAGCAAAAAAAATACAGAAAAATTACACGTGAATGTTTTACCCTGCAACTTGCTGATTAATCATTTAATTACTTACTCGGCAGTCCATTCGGCAGCTCAAAGTTCTTTCACAAAATATATTCAGTCTCACAGACAGGAGTCTGTTTCTTAAACATTACTGGGTGGTTAGGATCAGGCTGGGACTAATATCGAAGGGATAGGAAACCGATGAAAATTGTCATTTTAAAGCATTCTTTGGTTGTGGTTGGCAACTTGCCAATTTTACATGCATCCGGGACTTATGCTGGAGTCAATCTGGACCAGCCTCACTCGGTCATTTTAGTTTGTTGTGTTTACGAATCGATTCGAAATTAACTTAATGATAAAGAGAACTTGCAGACTAAATAAAAATGTGTTCTAATGGAGATTTCTGTGATTGGAGTTATATAAATTTAGACGAACTTTTGGGCGATTATACGGATATTATTTGATCCAAGAGAGTACTGGCAGCAGTCACAGTAACTGTTGTTTGCGCGATGGCGAGATGGAGACACCGGATTGAAGCACCAGTAAACCTGCGAGATGGGCAAAAGCATTTGAATACGTTTTTGATTGCCCCATGCGCTTCCTATCCCTTCGCTATTAGTCCCAGGATCAGGTTAAACGTCGTGAGGGTCGGTTAGGGTTAGCATTAGGGTTGGTGTCGTCATTCGGTCCCGATACTATAGTTTTGTCCATTACTAACTAACATCACTCACATGAGTCAGCTATTACTGTTCAAAATTAGACAGAAATACAATTCTTACTTAAAACGAAAACCATTTCATGGTCCAGAAACTTTTCCGGGCCAGTGTCGACCATGTCACATAATCCATTTAACCGATGTAATAGCATTTCACGATTTGTTTCTAAAATGCTTCCCTGTAATAGGTACTCTTGAACATTACTCTGATTGCCTCTTAACACATCCATTTCTACAGTTTTTTAAGGTTTATTTAATTAATTGATTGAGAGCATCAACTCGGAGCAACGCATCCAGCATCATAATTCTTTGGCCCTCTTCTTTAATCTCAGAGAAGGAACTACTTTATATAGCGCCTCTCCACAGTTATATATATATATATACTTCGTTTATTCAAGAAAAAGTTGTAATCGTAATCTTGCAGTCTACAGCTCCCACCTAAGGATAATTATAGGGGCTCTCACAGTATGCAAAGTCGCGGGATCCAACTTTGGAAGACGAGCTTGATAAAAAAAAGATATAGACATGTTACGTAAAGACCCTCTAGTCAGGGAGGCAGACGGTTACCGAATATAGATTTGATTTTATACAATTGCTAGAGTTAGCCTAATTGTTATGCGGATACAGCCGCTGTAATTCATTATGTTTGCGCAGCCCATTACAAGCTTAGATTCAAACAGCGCATTTCAGTGGCGTAGCCAGGAATTCAAGATTGAGGGTTTTATGGCCTAGCCGGATGTCCTTGCTGACAAAAACCCAACAGTATTAAGTAAATAAAAAGGGAATAAAGTAACCAAGGGAATAAAGTAAGAAAAACAATTGTTGCTACAAACAATTGTTTTGTCTTTTCTTATTTAAGTGGATAAATAACCCAAGCCAATGGGGGGGTAACCCCCGAACCCCCTTGTCAACGCCACTTGCGCATTTACAAGTGACAGCAGATTGCACATTGCTTCAATCGTTATCTGAACAAGGTTTGCAAACGTGCTTGCAAACGTGCTGTCAAAATTCACAAAGCGCACTCGAAATCAAGCCTTATAATTAGTTGCTAAGGTATAATAGATGACCAAAACTTTTTCAAAGATTTGTCAATAACCATGGCAGCAGTGGTTCAAGTTTAATCAAGAAAAGAGAACGTTTTGCGAAAAAAACATTATTCTGACTTCTATCAGATGCGCTAGCAGATGCGACAAAATATATAGGCGCTATAATCGGTTTCTCATTGATATTTATAATTTTGTGTGTAATGGCGGTCGTCGACTGAGAAGGAGATCCTCTGTTCATCTGGATGGCCGATTTATTTGTCGTTTTTCATCTGCTCTTCTGTGATGGATGGTCGACAGATTAGTTTTTGTGCACGTTGTACAAAATCGTCCTCTTGTGTCAACTTAAGCTAGGATTTTGTGTTAAATACGACTAGAAGGGTAATAAACACCGTTCATTTGCAACTGTTCGTATACATAGGTAAACTGATAAACAGATAATTCCCTACGTAGACTGCTGTTTTCGGTGTGAAACTTCCCAATCTGGCCAAGTGGACGAAATTCATGTGCGCATAGAGTTTGAAGTAAAGTTAAATGAAGAACTTGCAAATGCAGCCTTTTGACCTGACTTAACGTAGTAGATTTGGCAGAAATTAACGTCATTACCGGTGCGATGGAATGCTTAGTTTATACTTTTAAGACTTCTGTCTCAATTTACTCGTTTCTAGAAGTTGACTGAAATGAAATTATTGCAAAAAGCACTGTGTTGTCTTCATGTAGTGGAATGTATCAGATTCAAATCCGCATATTTTTCTGAGTAGGAATTATAGCTGCAGTGGCTTTAGAATGCAATAATGGAATACGATTTTCCATTTAAGATCAGCTGGGTTAAATATTTTTATGTTACCTCATTTTAGATCTTTCATGTAGCTCCTTTGTTAGATTCTTAAAGGATGTTTTAGATAACCAGATTGTCACACTCGTGCACACCATAAACGTACCTCCATAATAGATGCATTCATAACTTCCTAATGGCTTACTAATTTATTATATTATGCATTGGTTAGTAGTTGTCTTTAAAGTATATTCTGTCCATGCCATTAAGAAAACACTCCATGGCCAATGCCATTCATTTCAATGCAGCTGGTTTGTACTCTGTATTTAATGGATGTCATGGGAGATGGCTTGATGCTGAAGCTGTAATGCTGGCAAGCACGGTGTAAGTTAAGGTATATTAGACTTGGTTGGTACATGTATAAATGACTCTTGATACACAGAGCCCTGCTAGTCCTGCACAGAAATGTCAATGTGTTTCAAGAACTGAAAGGTTAAACACTTTGCGATGAGCAGCAGTGGTTTCCCAATCACTATTGGTTCTCTCTCATCATTGAGGGGTTAAACGGGTTTCCTATAATTGTTTGAGTGGTGTCAAAGCATTTGTGCGTATTTGGTAGATCCTTTAACTCTATACCAACTGAGCCATTTGCTACACTTCAAAATGTCTGTAAAGGGTTAAGATTTGGGATTCTACCCTTGATCATTTTCTATATATTTTTTGAAGGTCTATTCTTAAATAATCCTCACTGCAGCAAAATTGTAAGTGACTGGTTATATACACTTGTTGAAACATCACGATGAATGTATAAAAGGGATGCAGGACAATAATATAATAATGTAGAAATAACAATATCTGTTTCTTGTTCAGTTGGCCATGTGTCGCATCAGCAGCGGCTGCGATGAAAAGACGACCGCAGCAGCAGCTGGCGCCGCAGTTTCCAGCTGAAGTCATGTCAACGACACTCTTTCGCGAGGATTCTCCACGGCCGCCAGTACCAGGCGAAGAGGATAAGCCAGTCGCAGCCAGTGGCAAACTTGCCCCTCCTTCCAGCGGAAGGAACCTGTGCAGCAGGGAAGGTCCGGACGCTGTCCGAACACCATCTGCTTCTTCTTGTTTAGGAAATTCGAACAGCTGCTGCTGCTGCCAGTTGCCAGTCGTCACTCCGCGGCGGTGCCACTTCCAGACCAAGTCTGAGAACTATGGCAAGGCAGCAGCCGGTCTCTCGTTGAGTCTCATATCGGACTTCGACGAGGGCAGCGCACCACTGGGTTTCGAGCCAGAGGGCAGCAGCATCAAATCTCCACCGTTCACCGAAGGTTACACGAATGTAGCGGCGCACGCCAAGTTGAGCGAGGGCCTCAGTCTTCTGCTGGAGGACGTCGAAGGCATCCGCCTGTTCCGCCAGTTCGTTAACGATCAGCTCGGCTCCAGCGCCATGGAATTCTGGTTGGCGTGCCGAGGACTGAAGAAAATGTTTGTCGAACTGCAGTCGTCGGGTAACCCGGATAAGGTGAAAAATCTAGCGAAAGTAATTTTTAAAAAGTTTGTTAAGAGTTCGAAACTGGATCTGAAGCCCGAACTGAAGCTGTCCGTATCCGAACGACTGAAGAAAGACGAGATCAGCGAAACGATATTTGACGACGCTTTGGCAGACGTTGAAATCGCGTTGACGAACGTTGTGTACCCGCAGTTCTTAAGGTGCGAGGCGTATGTTCAGTACATTCAGAGCAAAGGTGGAGGAGGAGGAGCCGGCGAAAGTCCGCTGACGCAGAGCAGCAATTCGAGCGAATGCAGCAGCATACGGCTGACGTCAAATCTTTTACCGACTCTTCACGAGGAAGAGGAACTGAAGCAGGAAGACATTCGACCAGCGAAACAAACGCCGTTCATCAACGACACGAGGAAACTGCAGACGTTCTCGGAAGAGTAGGTTTCAGTTTTGAATTTTATATATGAGCACTTGTTGTGGTGCCCCTTCAAGATTGCTACTCAGAGGCGCTCCTGAGTACAACGCGGACACTGAATTTGAGTTTCACGCCGAAGCATGTGAGTAATTGCAAGTGAAGAACTTGCTCGGGGTCCCTAGATGGCGCCTTGAGGTGGATTTAAACCTGTAACCTCCCAGCTCCAAGGCCCCGAATATACCCCTACACCATCGCGCGCCACAAATTCATCAGATGTTGTGCTGTATGGATCACATAAAGTAATGTGATACCTGTTTATTTTAACATTTATTTGCATCTAGGATGGCAGTGATGTTGAGTACCCTGTTCATAGATTAATGCTCGTTGCAAGTTTATGAATGTACCAATGGTACCAAGTATACTTGTATAGGTTTTTCAATGAAGCAGAGTGGTTTTGTTTTATACGATCACCTGCTTGTGTAGTACTTTGTTATTGAATGAGCTGTATAATACATGTGGCATAACAGGTATGCGTCTACATCAGTGGTTCACAACCTTTTTTAACTTTAGGGCCACTTTTTCTAAGTTGGAGGACATGAGGGCCACATTTCTTAGTTGAAAGACATTAAGAGGCCAAAAGGCTGACATTTAATTAACTAAAAGCTTATAAAATTGTTATAATTGAATCAAGTAAAATTTTAATATTATTTATAGACATAAAAAAAATAATTTGTAAAGGAAAAAATTATATCCTGTCCAAATTGCCAACTTTTTCATATATTTTGTTAATTCTTTGAGAGATGAGTGCCATTTTTCGAGGCCTGGCGGGCCACTTTTGGCCCGTGGGCCACGGGTTGGGAACCACTGGTCTACATCCTTTATATGTGTGACAAACTGTGATCTTATCGATGCACTTTCGTACTACAGTGATCATTATTATTGTTGAAAACATGAAATGTGTGAGAGACTATCATTTGAAGCAAGCGCAAAATGCTTGGGCCATGGAAGTCAAGGAAGAAATTAAGATGAGTGGGTGTAGTGGTTTGTTTACCTTAATCAGTATTGTAACCTGCCATGATGGCGGGGAGCCCGGTGTCAAGGTAACCGGGATGAATGATATTACATTTATATTTGTGTGCTGTAAATTCAAAAACTTTGAGCTAATCGACTTTAAAACAATGATGCTCGATTAAAAATTTGTTGCATTCTTAATCTGCAAGAAGTGAATTTAGCAATTAAATACATAACTTACATATTTAATTTCTTGAAAGAAGATAAATAGGTTTATGACTGCACTGAGCAGCTTATTGGCATGAAATTATGTGAACATTTCAAAATGTGTTGCAAAATTTAGCAGAATGTTAAGGTAAAAATTTAAAAATTAATTTTTTTACTGCATTGTGAACAAAAGCATAATGGTATTTTAAACGATATGGATTGATTTTCATAGATAGTCAGAAATGATGTTTCTTCATTGAAAATAAGAATTATCAATGAAGAAAATGCTTCTGTGTGCAGAAGGCTACCGTGTGATATTACTGCTAAGGTGTGATATGATGGGTACACTGTGTGAAATGACTGGTACTGTGTGACATGACTTGTACTGTGTGAAATGACTCGTACCGTATGAAATGACCGGTATTGTGTGAAATGACTGGTACTGTGTGAAATGACCGGTACTGTGTGAAATGACTGGTGCTGTGTGAAATGACTATTGCAGCCTGAAATGCGTGATGTTGCTTTAAAGTGACATATCATGAATGTTGTAGAGGTGTGCAGCAGTGTATGTCTGGTGGCAATTGTCGTCTGTCTGCTGCCTCCTCCTCCAGCCAACCGCCTTCAGTTCCTGTTGGATCGGTGCAGGACAGTGAGCTTCAAAGTCTTTCGAGTGAAGCTCTCACAGATGACACCATCTCGCTGACGGACAGCAGTCTGTAAGAACAGCCAATGCTATTCTATTGTCTTGTATAGCACTTACTTATATATGACACTTGACCTTGAAGTGCCAATGCTATTCTATTGTCTCATATGCAGCGGTGCTATTTCTCAGTAGCTGGTCCTAGAACCTGGAATGGGTTCCCTGTTGCACCCCGCCTTGTACCTGGAGGTCACACTGGTCACTATGTTTCTTTCTCGCTTAAAAACTGCCTTATTTAGCCGTTGTTGAACTGGGAGCACTTCTGAGTAGATTACCTTGAAGGCATGCTGTATAAAAAGTAAATAATAATAGTAATATAACTCTTGCACATATGTATGTATCTATATATGATATATATATATATATATATTACATGTATATAATATATATATATCGCGTTTTTGTCACTTTTTGTTGCGTTACGTTTTTGAATCGTCATAAAATGGAGGGTGGCCTCACTATAAGTGGTATAGCTTTTGTTCTGTTTGAAATATTTTGATGAAATCTGGCCATCATGTGTAAATATGAATTGTCTTTAAGACTGTAAAATTTCATTTCGATATTCTTACTTCTGGTCAAGATATTGGCAAAAAACCTTAGGTGGTCTTTTTTGGCCCACCCTGTAGATGTGGACCAATCAAAGTGGATGAGGTTTGGACATAGATGTAGTTATGGAAGGAACAGGCTGAGAAAAGACTTGTATGTAGCCAATTGTGTATCCAGAAATTCTTAGAATTTGACCAAGAGTGAATAGGAGTACTAGACAGGCAACCAGAAAATATTAGTCTTTTGGATTGAGAATCTGGTGTTCAGAAAACAAGAAAAACGTGAGAGTGTGAACCTTAGACTGCCTGGTGCTTTCGAAAAATGTTTTCATTTAGTCTCTTCTTGTTTCTGTTGATCTCTTGTTGTGACTTGTTCTGTGTATCACATTACTTGTTTTTCGCAAACATTGGGACTTTGTTCTGATCTTCAATACGGTGCATTCGACGTTAGAGTTTCGCCGCTTTGATCTGACATTCCTCTCGTTCACCTCCAGAGACCAAGCAGACAAACATTTTCTTACTCCTGGTTTCGCACTCATTTGCAGGTGTTCATCCTGAACTGAAATGCCATGTTAGAATGTTGCAATTTCTCGCAGGCATTGATGCTTGTTTGTTTAGCGATGGAAGAGGAGATTACCTGCCTTACAGCAACAACAAGTTCCTGTGGAAAAAGCAGCAGGCCGGAATTAAACGCAACGCAGAAGCCAACCAAGCATCGGATCTGGACCAGCGCATCGTACCTGTGAGTTGTCCGTCTTCTCTGATGCTTGTTCTTACATTGTCCACTGAAAGCTAGAACTTCACTGACAGAAACAGCTTTGAGAAACATTTGTGATGCTCATGTTAATGCGTTACATACACAGTTGCACACATGCATACATACTTACATACATACATACATGCACTTATTGTACACTCTCTGGTGTACCTGACATTGCCCGGGAATTTTAAGATCTCCCTTTTTCCTCCCCTTCTCCTCCCCTCCACCCTTCCCCTCCCCTTCCTCTTCCCTCCCCTCCACCCCTTCTTCCTCCCCTCCACCCCTTCCCCTCCCCCTTCTCCCAATCCCCCTCTCCCCTTCCCCGTCCCCCAATGATAGTTACAACTACCCAGGGCATCTGAAGTGGGATAGCTGAGCTCATGAAGTTGATTGGCCAGTTTTAAGTTTGCAATTTCTTTGTTTTGTTTATGCCGCTGTAACTTGCTATTTTAGCGCTTACAGTATTCACCGAAAGAGCAGAACATCGCGGAGAAAGACCCGGAGAGATTTGCGATGCTGCTGACGCATCGTCTCCTCAACATCCACGTCGTCAGTCACGACACGGAAAAGGCGTCTGACCACCCGCCACTGCAGACGATGTCGCTTCAGAAGACCGAGGTCTGTCGTCTAGATTTTGTGAAGCAGTAGCGTGTATGGGAACTTTGTTCAAACATGACTTCTGTTTTGAAGCAACGTGGTTCTGGTTGTATACATGGTGAATTCTGTTTAACCATATTAATAATTATCTATGAGGTTGGTGTTAGTGTTAGTTGGTGGATGTCAAGATGTGGCGACCATTCACGATCTGGTCAGTTCAGTTCAAACGAAGTTGCACAGCAACTTTGTAAAGCTGTTTTATTTCTTACTATTGTTTGACTTATATAAATAGCGTTAAGTTGATCTGATTAATAATGATGGTGATGCAACCTGAGTGAAAAGAAGAAGCGCTCAATCCTACATTGGTTCGTTTTAGATTATAAGGGTTGACACCGAGCCATGTCTTTAATGTGGTCTTCATCACATGTAATGTTGTGCTCATGTCTAGAAGCCGTTGGACGTCACCAGAGACACCGTGTACACTGGTCACCCGCTGCCGTTGCGTTCCGTCCTGCTCGCTGCCATGACGACCGAAGACCAAGAAGAAAGTGCTCAGAACATTCTCGAATCTCACATGCTGCGTGTGTTCGACGGCTCGAGCGGACAGACGCCCAATCACCTCATGTCCCCTCCCGGCCGACATTCTCCGGACCAGACGGCCTTTCGCTCGTCATCCGGCCGACAGACGGAGCATCGGCCGGCCGAGCAGACGGCCTACGCGGATCGGCCGTCGTGCGTCCGACACTCGGACAGGAAGGCTGCTGCTGCGTTTGCAGAGTGGCCAGGTGAGCCGCCTCAGACACACAAGTGCCTCGTCCATCAACCACCGATGCCGTACAGAGCGCCGAAGGGAGGACGCGCTCCACTCGGCTGCCATGCAGCGGGTGCTGGTACGGCTGCAGGAGGCGCAATGAGTAAAACGTCATTTGGAGTTCATCAGGAGAGCAAGGGTATGGCCGTGGCACAGGGCGGACATGTCGTGCCAGTTCCTCTGGGTGAGTCACGAAAACTGGTGGCTTCTTCTTCGTGTCATAAGACGGTGGACCAGACGAAGGGTCTGGAGATGATGGCAGGCGGAGGAGGAGGAGGAGGAGGAGGACAGCAGTCGGCCGTCATTGGAAGTCAGCATCCGTGTGCACTGGATTCGGCAAGTGAAAAGTAAGTGATGCGGTTGGTCTGAAGTGATGAGGTATTGTCTTGCAGAAGGGCACCGTGCAGTTGATAAGGTTTGTTGGTTTTTTAAATTGGAATGTAATATTTTCAGGTGATTGTTGTAACGGTTCATTTGTGTCGTGCCTTTGAAGCCCTTTTTGGAATGCAATACGGATACGTTTGTGTTGAGTACAATAATTTCGTCACATTCCATATGGAAGTGCTCAGCTTCTTTATGTAAGCCCTCTGAGCAACATTTCTTTTTAAAGGTCTTTGACTTGCACCTTGTGCTTTGCTGCTTATTTCTCTTGAGCTGATTAGCTAGCAACATTTACTGATGTTCAAACAGGGTGGAGCACTGAGCAGGCACCAGAGTGACCAGAGGGTATGGTATTACCCATCTTGATTTGGTTTAACTGTAGTCTGCCTGCCAGAATCGGTGCATCTGAGTGACAATTTGTAGACGTCTTGCAGCATTTGTGGTCAGCTGAAGATGGACGTCACATGACTTTGGTCAGCAGTGTGGTCAGTGAGCGATCGACGCTAATTGTCTGACGATCTGCTATTGTTATTGTTGTTTCTGTTCTATTGTAGAGTGATGATGTGGATGCTGGAGAATGAGAAGTTGTCGTCTGGCAATCGGACGCAATGTTCAACCGAATGTTCTGACCGTGGTTCATCGTCAATGCACAAACGTTCGACTGCTCACTTCGCACCAGGGTTCGTTGTGTCGCCTATTTTCACCTTCTTTATCTATGGTTGCATCATTGCCTATAAAATTTTAGCAGGTTTTTACTTTTCAGTGTGGAATTCAATGTTGTATGCAATGAGGCTTGAGCTAAATTAGCCTACAGGCTGAATGTCCATTGTTTCATCCGTACAAATGACTAGACAGTATACATGGATATTTGTATGTTTATGTGTAAATATACATGTGTATGTTTGTGTGTGTGTGTATAACTGTATATGTGTGTGTGTGTGTGTGTGTATTTGAAGTTCATGAGCAATTGCATGTGAAGGACTTGCTCAGAGTCCCTATGTGGCGGCTTATATTATACTAGATTAGATTAGATTAGATTAGATTAGATGATGTCTAACAACTTCTTGATGATCACTCTAATAGGATTGGAGGCGGAGGTGGAATGGGTCGTCCGAAGCAGATGTCGCAGGTTCTACCATCTCAGCCGATAATTCAGGATCCGTCAATGCCGCTCCTTACTCCTCCAGATCCCACGACTCAGCTGGAAGAGGCGAGACGCAGACTGGAGCAGGAGGCAAGAACGAGGATATTGCAGTCGAGGTACAAACGAACCCCTAAGCGTCTCTTCCTCTGTCTCTGCCTCTTTCTCTGCCTCTTCCCCTGTATCTGTTTCTGTCTCTTCCTCTGTTTCTGTCTCTTTCTCTGTCTCTGCCTCTTCCTCTATCTTTGCCTCTTTCTCTGCCTCTGTAGTGTCTCTTTCTTCGAATTGATTTAGATTAAATTGTTTGATTGTTTGTACTGAAAATGTTAAATTCGTTTCTAGAGCATGACACAAAGTTCGTAGCTTTAAATTGAATAGTATTTGATAAAACTGATCTAATGATATTCAGTAGATTATATGGTACTGTATTTTTTATAAGGATGCTGACAACTATGGGAACATTGCCATGCCCGTCGTTACAAGGAATTGCTCTTTGTCTACCATAATGGCTGCCCAACTTTCCAATTGATGCCGACCCTTAATTCACTTGTCAGAGTCCCTATGTGACTCTTACTCTGACCTTTGCATGGCTCTGTCAAAGGCCCTAGCAAACCCTATTCTTCGCTGGGCTATAAATTGCTGAGTTTTACTGAAAATCTGATTTGAACAAGCAGCAATTTTATGTGAATTTTAAAAAATTTGACTATATGATTGTAATCTGTGTAAACATTGGACACGTACGAATGTATATGATCTACAAAGACATGTTTCTGTTGCAGAGTTCTGCTGTTATTAAAATACAGATGACTTGCCATTGTTAATATTTCTATTCGTGTTTCAGCTTAACGTTTGTATGCGTGATGTACTCACCAATATAATTAGATGAACTGAAGAATTGTTTACATTATGGCGCTTTTAAAAGCCAAGGGGTGACCTGGAAAATCCAATGCTCACAGGAAAGCACTTGGTGATTCTGTGTTGTATCTGGTGTGTTTAGAGCTCTGATTGGAGGAGAAGGAGTGGGAGGAGAAAGTCGAATGGCTCCACCATCCGCTTTCCAGAGGTCTGCTGTCAGATCGCATGCTCTGCAAGTCGATCCTATTTCGTCATCGTCAGAAAATTCGTCCAATTCACAGATCGCTTCAGAGTCAGTCTTAGCTAACGTCTGTCTTTTCTGTAGGCATGGTAACCAAGTATATATTCATTCATTATATGCATTTATGTAGCACCTCTTAAAGGAGGCTACTCAGAGACGCTCCCAACCTCAGCACGGCCAAATAAAACTGTCTTATGATGAGAGAGGAAAGCCTGATTTTTACGTAGAGTCTCTACTAACTCCTTACATTCCTTCTCGTTGCCTGGGATCATCAAGTATGGGTCTTTTAGCCGAGCCCCGATACAGAATAGTTATGGACTCACATGCAGTTCATGCCGCCCAGGGACTGGAGTTGACTTCCACTCTCGCTTCATGGCTCAGATTCACTTCCTACCTTCATAAAGTGACTCAAAACTTACAATTTCTCCCGGGCTTTACCGTCTTTCTCTTCCTCTCCGCACCTCAGATTCACATTTGGTATGTGGGGCACGGTGGTGTAGTGGTGGCGTCGTTGCCTTGAAGCCGGAAGGTTCAAGGTTCGAATCCACGTCGCCGCGTAAGGGCCTCGGGCAAGTCCTTCACTCGCAATTGCTCAGCGCTTCGGCGTGAAACTCTGATGCAGTGTCCGCTCTGCATTCGGGAGCGCCTCTGAGTAGAGAGAGCTTGAAGGGGTGCTATATCAAGTGCACTTACAAACAGACCTCACGCTCGTAATTTATTTACTTATTTATTTTGTTGTTGTTGACTTTCTTACGTGCAGAGGTCGAGGAGCAATGAGTAAGCGATCAACGAGCGTTCCAACGACTCCGATCCAGCCGTCCTTCGGCTCTGATTCAATCGTCATCGTTTACTTCTTCTGCGACGAGCGAATACCGTACAGCACGAAGATACAGAGCGGTGGCCGACAGGAGATAACGCTCGCTCAGTTTAAACAGCATTTGGCGAAGAAAGGACAGTTCAGGTAAACAACCCATAACGCAATTGTGGATCTGCTGTCAATTCGACTATAGCCACCACCACTTCTTCACTGTCCATCTTCTACCTTTCCTCCTCTGCCTTGTCCTTTCACTGCTTTGTCCTTCCTCTGCCTTTTCCTTCCTCTGCCTTGTCCTTCCTCTGCCTTGTCCTTCCACTGCCTTGTCCTTCCTCTGCCTTGTCCTTCCTCTGCCTTGCCCTTCCACTGCCTTGTCCTTCCTCTGCCTTGTCCTTCCTCTGCCTTGTCCTTCCTCTGCCTTGTCCTTCCTCTGCCTTGTCCTTCCACTGCCTTGTCCTTCCACTGCCTTGTCATTTCTCTGCCTTGTCCTTCCTCTGCCTTGTCCTTCCACTGCCTTGTCCTTCCTCTGCCTTGTCCTTCCTCTGCCTTGCCCTTCCACTGCCTTGTCCTTCCTCTGCCTTGTCCTTCCTCTGCCTTGTCCTTCCTCTGCCTTGTCCTTCCACTGCCTTGTTCTTCCTCTGCCTCTCTTCCTTGGCCTTCTGTTCTTCATTTTCCCCCTCTTCCTGATCTCGGTTCTGTATAAATCTCTATGTGTACAACTGTGCACGCTGGTACAATCTGTGCTAGTTAGTATTTCATTGTCCTGTATGATTACAATAATAATAATAATGATAATGATAATGATAATTATAATGATAATAATAATAATAATAAAATAATAATAATAATGATAATAATAATAATAAAATAATAATAATAATAATATAGTAATAATAATTAATAATAATAAAATGATGATGATGATAATGACGACGTTGATGAGGTTTTCTGGTGTCTTCTTCTGTGCTGCAGATACTTCTTCAAGCGAGGAGTTGGTTCTGAGACAGTCTACGAGGAGATCAGCGAAGACGAGTCCATCCTTCCGCTGGCGGATGGCAAGATTTCGGCCAAGATCTCACGAACTGCCTGAAGAGGAAGATGCGATTCTCATTATTGCTGGTCATTTTCACGATTTGTTGGAAGTTTCTAAGTTGCTGCCGTGTTTCTGTTTCGATTTCATGCGACCATCCATCGGTCTGTGAGCAGCTGGATGTTGCCATAGTAACAGCAGCTGGATGTTGCCATAGCAGCAGCTGGATGTTGCCATAGCAACAGCAGCAGCAGCAGCTGCTTGACGATGGTGGTGACGCTCTAGTGATTTTCTTTTGTATAAGTAATAAAATATTCAATTTTAAATATTATCGTTTACCTCAGAATTGAAACTTACCGTGTAAATGACTGTTGCAGATTTTGTACAGATACGCGCGGTTTTTTCTAACAGTGTATGAGTTTTGGTTTGACGACAGCGTCCATGGTGTTACCGTGAAATCGATTGTTTTACCATCTCAGCTGTAGGATGGCCTTTAGCCTATTTGCCGTTGTGGTTATCCATGGGATCAGTGCTATGGTGTGGCCACTGTATCAGGGATTTAGCCACATTATAGCCATGCAGTGTTTAATCTAGCTGTCTCTTGAGGGGGGAAAGCATTGAAGTAATAGAAAAGAGAGGTCATCAGTTTTTTTTGACAAGTACATACATGTTTCTCAGATGAGATTTTGGTGAAAGAATAAAAAAGGTCGTTAGGAATTTTCAGTCAAAGGGGGGTCGTCTACATGTCTGGTCGGACAGTTGCCATCTGCCCAAAATGGCCGTGTTTCCCGACCCAAAGCAGGGGGACTAGATTAAACGCTGATGGCTATGGTCTAACAATTGCTACCATGGTCTAACCAATGGTATTACCTGTGGTAGAACCGCAGTGTATGTGATTGGCAGGAAAGTTGATTGAATTATAGATGTGTGTGGTTTAATCATTGGCTGACATTGATTGAGTTAGTAGGAGACCTCTGTTTATCTCGTACTAGACCTGTAACTTGTTTGTTGGCATTCGTCGAGAGCACAGTTCTCACAGCTCTCATTGTGTTATTGAATATACTACTGCCAGAAATCATTTTGCTGCAAGTACTTCTACAATTTGTGACAAGGATAAGCTACCTCTACCGCCGCTACTATGGAGTAGGAGCGTCAAATGTGCTGTTGCTGCTGGTACAATGTTGCAGCGATTCTATTGTTGTTCTTTGACTTGTTTTGACTACAACCAGTTCGAAGGGACTGATGACATCGTTTGTGTTGCTAAGGTAGCTTCTGTGTAATAAGGACACAATGAGCTATTTGTTTAGTTTTAATTGTGAGTGAATTCTGGGGAGCCAACAGACTTTAGCTGTTGTTGAGACTTTCTAAATTGGAGTTCATAGCATTGTGCCGTGTATTTGTTCAAAATCGGACACTGTATAGGAAATGAATGGAAGCAAGGCAATGGGTTGTTTGATAGACGTAGTGTTGGATGGGATGCACTTGGAGGATCAGGCGCTGTCTTTGATTGGTCGCCGCACTCTCATTATTTACACTGCCTACGCTCGTTATTTCTAATGTTAATCAACTCTAATTGAATGAATAGCATAGTCTTTTTGTCATAACGTCCACGATGACTATACATAGTTACATACATACACATGTTTCACTGTCAATGCCAGTTTGGAATTAAATCTCAATCAGGATTCGTAATTCAAACTTTTATTGCTAAAAACGATCTCTGTTTCTTGTACACAGCCGAACATCTGCTGTAATGGACTCATAATAGCACCTACCATCTTGGGCTCTTTCTGCCATTGTCGGTGTGTACGGCTGTCAGTTTCTGCCATCTAACTCTCTAACTGCATTGCTATTTCTGCATTTGAATTTATTGTTTGGTTATGCGTTCTTGCCCCACAAGGTGTTGGTGACCTGCTATCAGGACCAGGGATGCCACTTAATAGCTTTTTCCATCAAGTTCTAGGTTTTTCGGTCTTGTCTAGGTTTCTAGGTTTTTTCTCAAGATCTGGCTTTTTCTCATGAAGGTTTTCGTGCTGAAACATGTATTATTATAGCAATTCCTGAAACATCATTTGCATTTTTTAGGCATTTTCACAATTTAATAGACACTCCATCAATGTGTAAAAACAAATGAAACGTTAGAAAATGGTCGTCAGATGTCAGATTTGCAGGAGAAAACCTCTGACTAGGCAAATTCCACATATTTCTCACATGAATTGACGTATTTCTCAACGTAAATCCAGGCTAGCCTTTTTCAGCCTTTTTTATACCGGATCAGACCTTTTTTAAAATTCCGAGTGGCATCCCTGATCAGAACCTGCGTGGAGATGGAAGAATGAAGCTGTCGTCATCACCCTCCGGATCATCGTCATCATTACCATCACTAATCATCACCGTCATTACTGTCTTAATTATATTATCTTTGTCTGAGGCTTCCTTCTCCAAAGCCGTTATAAGTAATTGTCTGTATAGAGATTCTGTAAATGATGGTCTGAGTTTAATTATCTGTGTTTTGAAATGTTTTTCGTTGTTTCCGTTTTCCATGTATGTTGACTTATTTTGGTCGATGTTGTCCGTTTTATCCTTTGTTTTGACTTTGATGCCGGAGTCATCAGTCTCGTACTTTGTTTTCCTTGGTTATTGTTGTTTTTTGTGAATTTTTAGTCAGTTTTGAGCTGATGAAAAGTTAAAAGTGTTACGATGCTAAATGCATCAGAGGATATTTTGCAGCTTTGCTCTGTATGCTGAGAGACTCACGGCCAAAAAAGGTTTTGCAGTTCCCTGTTGTGATACGTTAAGAATGTTTGATACATTGAGAATGTTTGATACATTAAGAATGTTTGATACGTTGAAAATGTTTGGACCAACTTCTGGTCTGTTGTATGGTTTGACGACCAACATAAGTAGGTAATAATTGTGCGTTGTTTTTAAATATCAGAAGCATTTAAGACAACAGCGGATTAAGGTGAACTTGTCTAGCCTGTAGGCTTAGCCTTTTAGTGACTGGATAACTTTCACCTGTGTAGCACATGGTTTGGGTTCCTTCCTGCTTCTACGTTTTCATTTACCATTTGCTATCAATCATGAAGTTTCCTGTTGCATAATGGGGTATGCATCTATCTTTAAAATGGGCGTGATTTGCTGCTTGTTTTTCCAGTAGCCGTGGATAATGCTTACAGACTTACTGTTATCCCACCAGACATAATCAGGTATCAACAATTGCTTTTTATGTTTGTTGTTCATTTGATGAAACGTATAACTTCTGAGAACAATACCAGCTAAATTATCGTTCATTAATGTTTTGAGTTCATTCAGAGAGTTCTGTTTCCGATCGTATTAAGTGCTCTTGCGAGTTTTTTAGAAGACGCTGTTAAGTGCCAATTACATGCCATCATTCACGCATTTAAGATGCAAAATCCGAGGCCTGCATGAACATGTAGAATGTAGATGCAGAGACTAGGACTGTAATTTTAGCTTGAATTCAAATCCTGGCTGGTTACTGAAGCGAGGGCGATGAGTTTATTGGCTTTGTTGTTAGCCTTGGTCACCGTCATCGTCCTACTGAATTTTGGGAATTTTCGTTCTCTTTGTATTCGAAGAACAATGCACTTACTCCCGTTGATTCTGGTAAAACGTCAATTCAACAAGTGAGTTAATTGTCAAAGTCGGTTGTCCTATCTTGGGTGGATTGCAATTGCAGTTGAAATTTTTTTAGTGAGAGAGACTTGTCAGAGGCGCTCGTTTATGTCACTACTTCTAAAGTTTTGTGTTCAACGTTCTTGTGATGTGTCTTTTTTTCAACTCAGCTGATCTGTCGATGACGATGCATGTAAAATGGTAGCACACACGTCCTGCAGTGCGTATAAGTAATAGGCTGAAAATCTAGTAACAATCTGTACATAGTTCGTTTCTGATTGACAATGTTATTCTCCTGTGCCACATGTTTTTAGTTCTATTATTATTACCTTGCGTTGTGTTTGTTTCTAAATGTGCAGTCCTTTAAAGAAATAAAAAAGGCAACATTTTAAATGCTGTAATCCTTTATTTGAGTAATAGGTTCGTGCTAGATTATGAAGTTCTATGTCAAAACCGGCGTTTGACTTTGGTTAATTTTTTATGTGGTGTATTTCGTGAAACAACCGCTACCTTAGACGTATGACTTTAGGGTCTGCCATCAGAAACCAAGAAGAGGTTGAGTTAGATTGTGAAGGTCTAAACCAGTGCTGTCCAACCTTTTTGGTACCACGGGCCGCAGAAACAATTATTGTTGAAGCCGTGGTCCGCAGCAGTAAACTTTAAACTTTAAAGCAACAATTTATTAATAATTATTATTAGCTGTACTACGTATTGATTATCTTGTCTTTTTCCCCCTCCATTCTTCCTTCCATTCTTATAACAATGCTACTGGACTGGATGATGACAAAGGACGGTTACAGAGGGCTAAAGGAGGATGCACAGAACAGATATGCGTGGACATATGAACCTGCCTGACGGCAGAGAACTAAAGAAGAAGAGTATTGATTATATAAATGCAAAATGAATGATAATAGTGAACAATAGCATGTTTATTTATTTCAGAAATTCATATAGCGCCTAGTCAAGGTAGGCTACTCAGAAGCGCTCCCAGCTCAACCACGGCTAAATAAAACAGTTTTTGGTTCTTAAGGAACAGAGCAGATCTCAAGTGACCCCTGGGAATTAAGCGTAGTGTAACAGGGAGACCATTCCAAGCTGTAGGGCCTGCAACAGAGAGTGAACGAGGCATTTGGCCAATGGGGCAATGAGCGTCGCTGCAGAGCGGAGGATGGTGTCAAGGCAGGTCGGCCGCGCAAAATGGAAACGACCGTTAAGTGATCGGTTGATTGTCAACAAGTCGTCGTCAACAACAACAACAATAATAATAATAATAGGCTAAGAGCAATAATAATTGTTCTGCTCAGTATATGGCCTTTCCAGACTTTTGATTTTATATTAGGCGTTATGGTGAAGTCCCTGAGGGATCCTGCATAAAAAATAACAGTAGTAGTAGTAAAACTAATAATAATAAAAATAACGACCGCATCAACAACAACAGTAGGCTAATTAACATTCATTTATTCAACAATCAGGTTGACCGGTTAGGTTTACAGTGTTCAACTATGCAGTTGAAACAATTCACAAGAACGTAAATTACAGACGGCATCAATCTTGAATACTAACAGAACAGACGCCCTGCAATAATCGGTGCTGTTGGCAAGCATACAAAGCAAGTCTATCCTACGGGGGCTTCGGGATTCGATCTCGGTACCTCTCGCTCTCCGTGCCAGCGTGTTATCCAATGCGCCACCGATTGTTGACTTGTTATTCGCTAGATGGCGTACATAAATGATTCGTTTAAAACAAATTAATTAATTACTCGCCTCTCAACGATAACATTTACTTTAACAACTATTAATCAAATATCCGAAAGTTTCCGAAGTAGTTTTTATATCGAATTAAATACAGTGCAGAGTTTTACAATAAATTGATAAGCATACGTGTTGAGGAATAAAAGATTATATTATCAACTTTTTTAGACTGGTTTTCAAAGACACCGTTTTTAAAAATAAATTTCATCCGTTTTTCTAATATAAATAGGTGGTTAAGATCATGGCTATCAGTTGCTCTGGGCGTCTCTGGTACGAAACTCAGCAATGCTGCCTGCGCGCAGCCCTGCAGCTGAGGAGTAGGATAGGTTGACAGGCGTCCCTCATCGTGGTAGTCCTAGGCGGCCGGTAGGGCCCACGATGATACAGTCCCATTCAGAGTAACTCTTTTTGGTTTTGCAGACGCATACGTGTTTGACAAAATGTATTACATGAACTTATTAGACATATAGATAGCATAGCTTAAATTTAGTGTGAATGGA
Source organism: Lumbricus terrestris (assembly GCA_949752735.1). NCBI lineage: Eukaryota > Metazoa > Annelida > Clitellata > Crassiclitellata > Lumbricidae > Lumbricus > Lumbricus terrestris. Next base: position 22,578,482 of record OX457042.1, read on the forward strand.
CGGCGTCCATGCACTTATTTTCAAATCTGAACGCCGTCCTGCCACTTCTCAGGCCAGCATAGTCTGGACAGGTCAGGGACGTCTAGGCACTTCTTTTTATATACTTTAAGCACTGAGCGAAAGAATGCAAACACACTTGGAGCGAGGCAGCAAATGTCGCAGCCGACCGTGCAGAATGGAGAAATCTTGTCGCCCGATCGATGTTCCGAAAGGAATGAAAGGAACTGAGAGAGAGGAAATTTTTAGAATTCGATTACATGATCGTATACATACGTAGGCCTGTTCATGCATGCATATATACACTGTTATACAGTAATTCATTTGATGACGCGCGTTTTGGGTATATAGGCCTACGTACAAGGGCGGATACAGGAATTTTCGAAGGGGGGGCCAAAATTTTGGGTATTGTGAGACAGTAGAAAAAAATTTTAGTCATCGACCAAATTTTCGGGAAAAAGATACCAACTTATCCGCCAAAAAAGTTGATGACTTTTTTTTTTTTTTTTTTTTTTTTTTTTTTAGTCATCGACCAATTTTTCGGGAAAAAGATACCCAACTTATCCGCCAAAAAAGTTGATGACTTTTTTTTTTTTTTTTTTTTTTTTTAGTCGTCAATCAATTTTTCGGGAAAAGGAGATGCCATTTCCGAACGGGGGGGCCACGTCCCGTACGATTTTCTAATAGGGGGGGCAGATGTCCTGTTTTTCTCTCCCACTACATGTTTTTGAAACCAAATGGGGGGGGCCACGTTCCATGCAATTTTTAAATGGGGGGGGCCATGGCCGGATTGGCCCCCCTGGATCCACCCCTGCCTACGTATGTGGTGGTGGTGGTGGTGGTGGTGGTGGTGGTGGTGGTGGTGGTGGTGGTGGTGGTGGTGGTGGTGGTGGTGGTGGTGGTGGTGGTGGTGGTGGTGGTGGTGGTGGTGGTGGTGGTGGTGGTGGTGGTGGAGGTGATGGTGGGACAGGTGTGGTTTTTTCCTCTATAGAGTCCGTCAATCGCTTGTCTCTGAATGTGTGTTTGTCGTTGTCAAGGCGCCCTTGTAGCAGCATGGCTGCGTTATGGCGCCATAGAAATTGTCGTCATTATATATATATATATATATATATATATATATATATATATATATATATATATATATATTCTTGTTGTGTATATTACCACTGTCTGGGAATGTAGCCTACGCTTGATATTATATAATGTTCAACCTAGAAGTCCTATGCATCTATGGATATCCATGCATGCATACTTTTATAATAAGGGAACTTAGCCTGTTTTCTGTCTTTAGCACTATGCAGGCAGATATAGCCTACTGTCCTGTGAATGCTGTATTTCTTTGTTGTCTTATTAATTGTGCTACCATCATTTGGTGAATAAAAGATTGATATTATTATGCTTTAGTTATCGCGGCCAGCTACCACAGAGGTAGCATATAATATTAGACGAGTAGTACATATGCTAGCATGGCACTTGTCAACTGGGTAGAGTTGGCCCAGAACGCCATATTCCACAATAAGCGGATCAGGACCTGCAGTGCAGGCTAAATGTAGAATGTATGACCCAAAATCAATTCCTACTGCTCGTAGTATGTATTGTCAGTACCAGACTGCCAGTGCCAAGCTTGCGGAAAGGAGGAGGGTGACACTATATTGGCCAATCATCTTTGATATGATACAGTGTTGCTATAGCCTATAGGCCTAGACAACAACATCTCCATTGGAGCTTCGTTAAATTTGAACTACACTTACACCTGCATGACGTTTAAGAGCAGCGTCATCTCAATGGCATAGAGAAATTCAAGAATAAAGCATATAGACCTCGATAGAAATTAACATCTTCACTACCCGCGTCTCTATTTAGACATGGCACTGTTGAAATGACGTCGTTGTACTTGGCTATGCACGTGCTTGACGGCTGATATGACTTTCGCGGCGAAATGCTGCATGCGATCGTCTGCCACCGGGGTCACGACGTCATCGTCTATCCAATGACGATAGTGATGCAGCAGACCGTCCTCCTCGTCGGCCACAACCTGCGTCAGATGCGCGTCATCGATGAAGTTGAGAACGCTGTGTACGCCGACCATAGCAACCGTCTTGGCAACGGCGATGTACTTGGACCGGACGAACGACGGGTAGATGCGATCCTCGCGAACCGTCTTCAGCAGGGTGTTCAGCTTCAGGGACGCCACCACTGCGCCTTGGCTGCGGTTGGCGCCCCCGAACGACGGACGGTCGGTCCAGTCAGTTCGAAAGAAGACGTTACGGAACATAAACGCGCCCGGCGTTAGCAGTCTTCTGATCATATCCCCCTTCTGTTGCTTCTGATGCTGTTTCTTCTGCTGCTGTTGTTGTTGTTGCTGTTGTTGCTGCTGGTGTGTTCTTGTGATGCTCTTCAGCATCTCATCCCAGGTGTCGTGACGCCTCGGAACGATCAGTTCATCGAGGTCGGTGAAGACGACGAACCGCGAGCTGAGCATGTTCCGGTAGAGGCAGTCGTTGAGAGCGACCAGCTGACCGAAGTAGTGGATCTCCGGTTCGACCTTGGGGTCCTGCGGCCAGACGTCGACGACCACCGGAAGATGCCAGGGAATGACCCGCACCAGCTGTGACCTCCTCGTGACCACCCCAGTGGCTGCAACGCTGCTCCCCTCCTCGTACCATCTGACGTACGGCTCCAGCTGTCTGTCCGTTGAGTAGTTGTAAAAGACGAAATGTTGTGCGCCGAACATGCGGTTCACTTCGATCATCTCGACAAGTTGGTGGTAGTTGCTGTAGTGGAAGTTGAGTGGTGTTACGCAGACGGTGTAGTTGAACTCGGGCGATTGATGGTCGTTGTTGTTGTCGTTGTTGTTGTTGTTGTTGTCGTTGTTGTTGAGTATCTGTAGGACGTTGCTTGGTGATTGGCATTCGTCGGTGACGAGTGACACTGCGTAGGGGATGCTATCACCAGGTAGGTTATCAAGACGGCAGGTGTGCAAAGAAGCCGCATAACTGCAACAAAAGACAACCAATTGTAATTCGATGAATGATGAATGTCATCGTATTTTACTCTGTCTGTCCATCTGTCTGTCTGTGTTTCTCTCTGTCTCTGTCGCTGTGCGTGTGTCTGTGTGTGCATGTATGTGTCTGTCTTCAGTCTGTCTGTCTCTTTGCCTCTCTCTGTCTCTCTCTCTCTCTCTCTCTCTCTCTCTCTCTCTCTCTCTCTCTCTCTCTCTCTCTCTCTCTCTCTCTCTCTCTCTCTCTCTCTCTCTCTCTCTCTCTCTCTCTCTCTCTCTCTCTCTGTAACTCTCTGACTATATTATGGCTGTCTCTGTATTTGTCTCTGTCTGTTTGTCTCTCCTATGTCTGTCTGTCTGCCTGTTTGTCTACATGTCTGTCTGTCTGTCTCTATGCATAATTTATATAATATTTTATATGTGATATATAGGCCTAATCTTGTATAGGCCTACCTTTTGCTTATTGCAAAGATTGTACTTTCAATTACGACAGATGGTTATCATTAAATGGTTATTGATTAATTTCTTGCTTGACTGAGCTCGGATCATACAACTTCATACAACTTCTTATTACTTACAGAAATCACTGCGGACTTAACGCTCAGTCATGGGCGTCCGCAGGAATTTTTGTAGGGGGGCGCAGATTTTTTTATATGGGCCTAATTGTCAGAGGGGCTAAATAGGCTGTCGAAAGCAACCGATGACTCCACCTTTGACGCTTGCACCTTCTACACTGGCTCCCTCTCGATCCTCTGTCAAGGAACCCAGCATGCGAAAAAGCATAGACACTCATTGTCAAAACTATGATAGTCTAGTGAAATTTTATGTGACTGAAATCTGACCTTAGTCTTCAAATAACAATTGTAGGCCTGATTCGTCTGGGTTCTGATATCCAAACTGATTTATCACTTCATGAATCCGCTTTTGTTGTCTGAAACTGTTTCCGAAGTACGATATAGGCCTACATGTACAAATTGTACAATGTAGACCTACATACATTCATTATACAGAGACCTGATAAACGGCATGTTTGTTGAACGAATGAATCCATGTTTCTACCTTCCATATAAGCGTACCATATTGAATGAAAATTCTATGGTGCCCGCTGTAAATACTGGTATTTAGTTTATAAAGTCTGACCAGTTCTAGAACTCATCTTCAAGCGAAAACAAAACATCCATGGACTGCGTGTTTCGTTCCTAACAAATTACCCTTCGCTTTGCCTCGAGCGGGAAGCGTTTGTTCCCTTGTGCTGGTACCTCAACCTGTCAGCAAGGTCGTAACTTTCCAAAGACAGAGCTTATCATAGAGGTATTGGCTATATTCCTGTGTTCACTACTCATCCATTCCCTTCTCTCTCCCCTCGTACATTATATATATATATATATATATATATATATATATATATATATATACCGGTATATATATGCCACCCTATATCAAGTATCAACTTTGATGTGATGTTTCCTCAATGACATCTCTCCCACCTCTCCATTTTTTCTCTGTCCATTCTACCTCTTCCTCTCTGTCTCTCGCTGACACCCTCGCTCTCTCTATCTTTCATCCTCTCTCTGAAGCCAACCAAGGCTGAGTCAACACATCGTGTATAACAATAATGCACCTCTTCCTATAGTATATAATATTATATAGATATATATATATCATATATTCATGCAGTACATGTAGATAGGACCTCTACATGTACATGTAATACACGATGCAGTGGTTCAGAAGCTAGGGTGGTATATTTAAAGTGTAGCAAAATATGAGGGAAGAAGCTGATTTCTTAGACAGTCCGTGTCGCTCCAGTCAGTGCCAATTAAGTTTGTTTATATAATTATCCTTGTGTGTGTAGGCTATATATGTCGCTATGTGTGACTATTCGCGTTTCACCGGTTGGACCTGTTATCTCCCAGTGATCGCCTGAGACAACACAAGAGCCGCTGTTAGAGGAAACACGATGCCAATTACTTGGCCATTAGGCGGCACGGCTGAATGCAGTTTGTCCTATCGGGTTAACAGTATGAATTTCCGTATTAGGCCTACCACGAGAGAATTCGATTTCTATACGTTATGCGTCCAAGGAAAGTTATAGGTCTATAGGTCCAACTTGTAGAACGCACCGATGATCATGTTGAAGATCGCGTTGTAATAATCATAACCAAATAATCTAAAGTTATCTGCAAATATGCGAAAAATCCAGGGGGCGCACTTGCGCCCCCTTGCGCCCCCCTCCGGACGCCCATGCGCTCAGTCATGAAGTTTAGTTTATCTATAGGTTACCTCCGATCGTGCGTTTCTGGAACGATGTTGTATTCGGCCAAGGTCACTTTGGGATGGACTTCGTTCGGTAGCCACAGCTGGCAATATTTGGTCTGCCTCTCGGCGCCCACGTACTTCCCGCTCGAGATTCCGATGATACGAACGACCGCCGGAGACATACGACGGTCGTAATATGCAGAAAAGACGAACGTCTCTCTTAGTTCTCTGCCACCAACCGCCTGCCACTGATATGTCTCCAATTCGCTCATCTTCTCAGCAGATGACGGAATTCCAACGTCATCACGCGTCAGATTCATGCAAAAATCGTCGGATGTATAAGCTCCATATAAGTTACTGCTTTTTCGTCGTTGGCTGAGAGACTTGGATGGAGGAGATCTGAGCGAAGTTGAGAATCGTCTGGTGAGGTCGTCGTTGGATTGTGATGAGTCCCATCGACGGTCTTCAACGATGTTGGGTTCTACTAGGGCGGACACGTCAGCGGCAGGACGGTGTGTGTGGAGGAAGACAAGGAAGACGATGTTTAAGACGGCGATGCCGCACAGTGCAGACGCCCGGTACGGACGCCATCGCGACGCACAACGAGCCATCGATAGGAGACGAACGACACACTGAAGCAGGCGACGACGCGACGCGACGAGCGCAGTGGTGTATGTGTGTCTGTGTATGTATGTATGTATGTGTGTGCCTGTGTATGTGAACAGCAGCCTGCTGACCGCCGTTGACAACAGCACGACTCATAAATCACGTCGATCGACTAATGAGTGTCTTCGCAGGTCCGGCTCCTTCCTAATGGCTGATGACCGGTCGCACATCTGTGGCTTAATAAGCTCCCCCGTCGTAAACGTACGTCTCACCTATCGCAGCATGCATGCCATAGCAATTATTCGCGTCGCGTCTACCGGACGACCAACCGACCGACGCCCGAAATCTAATCGCCAGCTGCTCCTGCTGGACGGTAGGCGTCCGGTCTGCGACGCCACCGCTACCGCCGCCACCGTCGCCGCTGCCGTCGCCGCCGCCGAAACCGGCCAGCGACTGTCGTCAATGCAGCGTTGCACATGCAGCTGCCTTGTCTGTGCGTCTGCCTCGTATTGGCATTGGCATTGGCATAGCAGCGAGGACGACGGGCAATCGTATTGACCGCTTCCTACGGTAGCGCTGCTGCAGAAATTTGTACGATTGTCGCTGCCTTTCTAGAACCCGTTAGTAGGCCTAATAGGCCTAGTTATTGTAATCGTAATCACGATTTTGTACATTGCCTTGCTATAGGCCAATAGTGCAGAGAAAGCTATAAGTAGGGGCCTATAGGGACTGGTGTGAACGGTGTGAACGATGTGACCAGCTTAATAAAAGGCACTGCGTCCAAACAAATCTGTAGATCGACCATCTAGGCCAGCGTTTCCCAAACATTTTAGCCATGGAACCCTTCGCGTCCTAATATTTTCTGGCGGTACCCCAATCCCAACTAAACGCATTGAATCATGCAGAAAGCGAGGGAAGCAAAGTCTACTAATTATTATTATAAGCCGACATACCTAAATACACCAAATTACAGAACGTCTATTTTTCTTAAAATGCCATGAAAGATTAAATTGAACTGTTTTCAAAACCACGATTTGACTGAGAGTGTACCTACATGGGGATGGAATGTGAAGGTTCGTTGGAATTCTGCTTCATTCGCGATTGGAGGGTGTGGAAGAAGAGAGCGATTGGAGGGTGTGGAGGAAGGGAGCGATTGGAGGGTGTGGAGGAAGGGAGCGATTGGAGGGTGTGGAGGAAGGGAGCGATTGGAGGGTGTGGAGGAAGAGAGCGAATGGAGGGTGTGGAGGAAGAGGGCGATTGGAGGGTGTGGAGGAAGAGAGCGAATGGAGGGTGTGGAGGAAGAGAGCGAATGGAGGGTGTGGAGGAAAAGAGCGATTGGAGGGTGTGGAGGAAGAGAGCGATTGGAGGGTGTGGAGGAAGGGAGCGAATAGAGGGTGTGGAGGAAGAGAGCGAATGGAGGGTGTGGAGGAAGAGAGCGAATGGAGGGTGTGGAGGAAGAGAGCGATTGGAGGGTGTGGAGGAAGAGAGCGAATGGAGGGTGTGGAGGAAGAGGGCGATTGGAGGGTGTGGAGGAAGAGAGCGAATGGAGGGTGTGGAGGAAGAGAGCGAATGGAGGGTGTGGAGGAAAAGAGCGAATGGAGGGTGTGGAGGAAGAGAGCGATTGGAGGGTGTGGAGGAAGAGAGCGATTGGAGGGTGTGGAGGTAGAGAGCGAATGGAGGGTGTGGAGGAAGAGAGCGATTGGAGAGTGTGGAGGAAGAGAGCGAATGGAGGGTGTGGAGGAAGAGAGCGATTGGAGGGTGTGGAGGAAGAGAGCGATTGGAGGGTGTGGAGGAAGAGAGCGAATGGAGGGTGTGGAGGAAGAGAGCGAATGGAGGGTGTGGAGGAAGAGAGCGATTGGAGGGTGTGGAGGAAGAGAGCGAATGGAGGGTGTGGAGGAAGAGAGCGAATGGAGGGTGTGGAGGAAGAGGGCGATTGGACGGTGTGGAGGAAGAGAGCGAATGGAGGGTGTGGAGGAAGAGAGCGAATGGAGGGTGTGGAGGAAGAGAGCGATTGGAGGGTGTGGAGGAAGAGAGCGATTGGAGGGTGTGGAGGAAGAGAGCGAATGGAGGGTGTGGAGGAAGAGAGCGAATGGAGGGTGTGGAGGAAGAGAGCGATTGGAGGGTGTGGAGGAAGAGAGCGAACGGAGGGTGCGGAGGAAGAGAGCGATTGGAGGGTGTGGAGGAAGAGAGCGAATGGAGGGTGTGGAGGAAGAGGGCGATTGGAGGGTGTGGAGGAAGAGAGCGATTGGAGGGTTTGGAGGAAGAGAGCGATTGGAGGGTGTGGAGGAAGAGAGCGAATGGAGGGTGTGGAGGAAGAGAGCGAATGGAGGGTGTGGAGGAAGAGGGCGATTGGAGGGTGTGGAGGAAGAGAGCGATTGGAGGGTGTGGAGGAAGAGAGCAAATGGAGGGTGTGGAGGAAGAGGGCGATTGGAGGGTGTGGAGGAAGAGAGCGATTGGAGGGTTTGGAGGAAGAGAGCGATTGGAGGGTGTGGAGGAAGAGAGCGAATGGAGGGTGTGGAGGAAGAGAGCGAATGGAGGGTGTGGAGGAAGAGGGCGATTGGAGGGTGTGGAGGAAGAGAGCGAATGGAGGGTGTGGAGGAAGAGAGCGAATGGAGGGTGTGGAGGAAGAGAGCGATTGGAGGGTGTGGAGGAAGAGAGCGATTGGAGGGTGTGGAGGAAGAGAGCGAATGGAGGGTGTGGAGGAAGAGAGCGAATGGAGGGTGTGGAGGAAGAGAGCGATTGGAGGGTGTGGAGGAAGAGAGCGAACGGAGGGTGCGGAGGAAGAGAGCGATTGGAGGGTGTGGAGGAAGAGAGCGAATGGAGGGTGTGGAGGAAAAGGGCGATTGGAGGGTGTGGAGGAAGAGAGCGATTGGAGGGTTTGGAGGAAGAGAGCGATTGGAGGGTGTGGAGGAAGAGAGCGAATGGAGGGTGTGGAGGAAGAGAGCGAATGGAGGGTGTGGAGGAAGAGAGCGAATTTCTCCACACCCTCCAATCCACCCACCGTTAGCTGAGCTCTCTTTCTCCAAACGCCCTGCTTTCTCGTTTTGATCTGCCTTTTTCGATGTTGTTTTTTTGGGCGTAATTTAAACTGCTAACCTGTTTTGCTTTAGCTTGCCCATGTTACTCCTTTCCAAAAGTTGCTGTATTGCAGTAAAAATTTTAAAATAAATTATTTTTTCTCAACTCGCGGACAGTGGCGTCGCCAGGATTTCAGTTTTTTTGGGGGGGTGGGTGGGGTTGAATTTGCGGAGAAATTTTTCCGTTTTTCAGTTGCCAAAATTTCTGATGACCTTTTTTATTTTTTAGTCATCGACCAAAATCTCAAGAAAAATTTTCCATTTCGCCCGTCAAAATTTCTTATGACCTTTTTTAGTCATTTGGTCGAAATCTTGGTAAAATGGTCCTTTTCCGTGACTGCCAAACCTGTCTGCCAAAGTTCGTGCGTACCTTTAGGGTTAGGGGGGGGGGTTAAAGGGGGTTGATAGTCCAATTGTTTAAAATTTTTACATGGAAAAAAGATGGCCTTTTGTGGGGGCTTAACCTCCCTAGCGATTTGTAGAAGTGTAGCACTAGGCCTACATTAGATGACCTCTTAAAATGTCTTTAATTTGTCGATCTAAATTAACTGCTCGTTGTAATTGGCCGTGTAGGTCTACTAATAATAATTACGACAATTTACATGGCGCAGTAACTCGGCCATATACAAATATGGATAGAATTTTAAAACATTGTAAAAGTGCTGGTTCTGACATAGATCACGAGCGTTCTGAAGCACCGTAAACCCTGTTATGTTATGTTGTTTTGACGTAGCTTACTCTAAATATCACCACAGTATGTTATTTAAACTGTGATATCACCCACCTTAGCCGTCCATCTATCTGCCTGCCTGACTCTCCGGACTTGACCCTCTGCCTATCGATTTTGTTTTGATTAAGCTCCTGTGATTAAGCTGGTTCCCGCGACTGGGCTTTTGTGGGCGCTGTAGAAGTCTCGAGATTACTATTACGATTACTTGCGTTGACGTTAACCGGAACTCGAGTATCTACGAACTCCAATAAATTGATGAAATTTAATTGGTGTTCTACATAAAGTGTAGAAACTCTATGGCCAAGGACTTTATGTACTTGTGATTTGTAAACATTTGATGGTCATCTATTTCACTCTCAGCGATAGATGTCGCCAACTTAAAATTTCGTTTCTAATGCTAAAGAATATTTTTTAATCTCCAAAGGCATTTTTACTTTGCAAACATAATTATTTGTCAGAATGGCTTCATAGGTGCAATTAGTTGAATGCTTTTATTTTTTAAACAAGATGTGAAATTTTCCGGAACTTTGATTATCGTCAAAAACTTACGCAAGGAGGTTGAAGAAGATTCCAGTCCTGTTTAGAAACGGTCCTTGATTTATGACCAAAAATGGCAGAAAATTTTATTTTGAAAAGAAACAGATTAGAAAGTTTGAATGATTTGCCAGAAAATATTATTTTGGAGATATTTACGTATCTTAGTGTCAAAGAACTATGTATTATCAGAAGGTACACCATAATTTAATAATAAGGTTTGCGATCTCGTTAAGCCTACTGAAATTCTCACCGTGCGCAACTGTATGGGATTGGGTCATCTCCATGGAAACTTCGAAACGCACGCGCCCTTGTTTTCACCATGATTTCATACAAGCATATCTGCCGCTTAATCGTGTCAGATATTAAAAAATGAACAACAAATGATTCAAGTTAAACTTTCATTCCATCACGCCAGCCACCTCATTTTCTTACGCCTTTCTCTAGTAAACCACCTTGTTCCACCCAATCATCAATTACTTCACACTTGACACCGCCTTTGTCACTAGCCATCAGAATTTCGTAAGCCATGTCTTGCCACACCATCTTTTATTCTTTTATCCATCGTCATATTATATGCCGAGGCCGAGAAAATGCGAAAATGAGGGCGGCGTTTTACATGCCGAGGCCGAGAAAATGAGGGCGGCGTTTTATATGCCGAGGCCGAGAAAGAGCGAAAATGAGGGCGGCGTTTTATATGCCGAGGCCGAGAAAGAGCGAAAATGAGGGCGGCGTTTTAGAGCCGAGGTCGAGAAAATGCGAAAATGAGGGCGGCGCTTTATATGCCGAGGCCGAGAAAATGCGAAAATGAGGGCGTCATTTTATATGCCGAGGCCGAGAAAACGCGAAAATGAGGGCGGCGTTTTATATGCCGAGGCCGAGAAAATGCGAAAATGAGGGTGGCGTTTTATATGCCGAGGCCGAGAAAATGCGAAAATGAGGGCGTCATTTTATATGCCGAGGTCGAGAAAATGCGCAAATGAGGGCGTCATTTTATATGCCGAGGCCGAGAAAATGCGAAATTGAGGGCGTCGTTTTATATGCCGAGGCCGAGAAAATGCGAAAATGAGGGCGGCGTTTTATATACCGAGGCCGAGAAAACGCGAAAATGAGGGCGGCGTTTTTTATGCCGAGGCCGAGAAAATGCGAAAATGAGGGCGTCATTTTATATGCCGAGACCGAGAAAATGCGCAAATGAGGGCAACGTTTTATATGCCGAGGCGGAGAAAATGCGAAAATGAGGGCGGCGTTTTATATGCCGAGGCCGAGAAAATGCGAAAATGAGGGCGGCGTTTTATATGCCGAGACCGAGAAAATGCGAAAATGAGGGCGGCGTTTATTATGCCGAGGCCGAGAAAATGCGAAAATGAGGGCGGCATTTTATATGCCGAGGCCGAGAAAATGCGAAAATGAGGGCGTCATTTTATATGCCGAGGTCGAGAAAACTCGAAAATGAGGGCGGCGTTTTAAATGCCGAGGCCGAGAAAATGCGAAAATGAGGGTGTCTTTTTATATGCCGAGGCCAAAAAAATGCGAAAGTGAGGGCGGCGTTTTATATGCCGGGGCCGAGAAAATGCGAAAATGAGGGCGTCATTTTATATGCCGAGACCGAGAAAATGCGAAAATGAGGGCAACGTTTTATATGCCGAGGCCGAGAAAATGCGAAACTGAGGGCGGCGTTTTATATGCCGAGGCCGAGAAAATGCGAAAATGAGGGCGTCGTTTTATATGCCGAGGCCGAGAAAATGCGAAAATGAGGGCGTCATTTTATATGCCGAGGCCGAGAAAATGCGAAAATGAGGGCGGCGTTTTATATGCCGAGGCCGATAAAATGCGAAAATGAGGGCGGCGTTTAATACGCCGATGCCGAGAAAATGCGAAAATGAGGGCGTCGTTTTATATGCCGAGGCCGAGAAAATGCGAAAATGAGGGCGTCATTTTATATGCCGAGGTCGAGAAAACTCGAAAATGAGGGCGGCGTTTTAAATGCCGAGGCCGAGAAAATGCGAAAATGAGAGCGTTATTTTATATGCCGAGACCGAGAAAATGCGAAAATGAGGGCAACGTTTTATATGCCGAGGCCGAGAAAATGCGAAAATGAGGGCGGCGTTTTATATGCCGAGGCCGAGAAAATGCGAAATTGAGAGCGTCATTTTATATGCAGAGACCGCGAAAATGCGAAAATGAGGGCGGCGTTTTATATGCCGAGGCCGAGAAAATGCGAAAATGAGAGCGTCATTTTATATGCCGAGACCGAGAAAATGCGAAAATGAGGGCAACGTTTTATATGCCGAGGCGGAGAAAATGCGAAAAAGAGGGCGTCATTTTATATGCCGAGGCCGAGAAATTGCGAAAATGAGGGCGGCGTTTTATATGCCGAGGTGTGGAGGAAGAGAGCGATTGGAGGGTGTGGAGGAAGAGAGCGAATGGAGGGTGTGGAGGAAGAGAGCGAATGGAGGGTGTGGAGGAAGCGGGCGATTGGAGGGTGTGGAGGAAGAGAGCGAATGGAGGGTGTGGAGGAAGAGAGCGAATGGAGGGTGTGGAGGAAGAGAGCGATTGGAGGGTGTGGAGGAAGAGAGCGATTGGAGGGTGTGGAGGAAGAGAGCGAATGGAGGGTGTGGAGGAAGAGAGCGAATGGAGGGTGTGGAGGAAGAGAGCGATTGGAGGGTGTGGAGGAAGAGAGCGAACGGAGGGTGCGGAGGAAGAGAGCGATTGGAGGGTGTGGAGGAAGAGAGCGAATGGAGGGTGTGGAGGAAGAGGGCGATTGGAGGGTGTGGAGGAAGAGAGCGATTGGAGGGTTTGGAGGAAGAGAGCGATTGGAGGGTGTGGAGGAAGAGAGCGAATGGAGGGTGTGGAGGAAGAGAGCGATTGGAGGGTGTGGAGGAAGAGAGCGAATGGAGGGTGTGGAGGAAGAGAGCGAATTTCTCCACACCCTCCAATCCACCCACCGTTAGCTGAGCTCTCTTTCTCCAAACGCCCTGCTTTCTCGTTTTGATCTGCCTTTTTCGATGTTGTTTTTTTGGGCGTAATTTAAACTGCTAACCTGTTTTGCTTTAGCTTGCCCATGTTACTCCTTTCCAAAAGTTGCTGTATTGCAGTAAAAATTTTAAAATAAATTATTTTTTCTCAACTCGCGGACAGTGGCGTCGCCAGGATTTCAGTTTTTTTGGGGGGGTGGGTGGGGTTGAATTTGCGGAGAAATTTTTCCGTTTTTCAGTTGCCAAAATTTCTGATGACCTTTTTTATTTTTTAGTCATCGACCAAAATCTCAAGAAAAATTTTCCATTTCGCCCGTCAAAATTTCTTATGACCTTTTTTAGTCATTTGGTCGAAATCTTGGTAAAATGGTCCTTTTCCGTGACTGCCAAACCTGTCTGCCAAAGTTCGTGCGTACCTTTAGGGTTAGGGGGGGGGGTTAAAGGGGGTTGATAGTCCAATTGTTTAAAAATTTTTACATGGAAAAAAGATGGCCTTTTGTGGGGGCTTAACCTCCCTAGCGATTTGTAGAAGTGTAGCACTAGGCCTACATTAGATGACCTCTTAAAATGTCTTTAATTTGTCGATCTAAATTAACTGCTCGTTGTAATTGGCCGTGTAGGTCTACTAATAATAATTACGACAATTTACATGGCGCAGTAACTCGGCCATATACAAATATGGATAGAATTTTAAAACATTGTAAAAGTGCTGGTTCTGACATAGATCACGAGCGTTCTGAAGCACCGTAAACCCTGTTATGTTATGTTGTTTTGACGTAGCTTACTCTAAATATCACCACAGTATGTTATTTATACTGTGATATCACCCACCTTAGCCGTCCATCTATCTGCAGTGTTGGCTAGTTACCTTTTAAAAGTAATCAGTTACAGTAACTAGTTACTGGACTGCGAAAAGTAACTAGTTACTGTAACTGATTACTTTTCCAAAAAAGTAACTAGTTACTGATTACAGTTACTTTTCAAAGTAACTATAGTTACTTTTAGTTACCACAAGTCCAATTTCATTGTTTGAGTCTTTCAGCATGTAGTCACCAGAGTTATAGTCTGTATCGCAAAAAAGTAACTAGGGCCTATACACACCACGTTCAGCTGCTCACAGTGTTCACTGTCATTGATGAAGATGATATAGTTGCCAATTTTGCTACTGCCACTTACATGTAGCTAATAACTAAAGAAATGAGTTCACTATTTAGTTTAGCTAAAAGTTGAAATTTTAGTCAAACTTTTGCCCATCGCTGACCAGTGATGTAGTCGAGTCCACCTGAGCCGAGTCAGAGTTCAAGTATGAGTCCAGCTAAGCCGAGACCGAGTCGAGTCCGAGTCCAAAGGAGTTCGAGTCACTATAAGGTCCAAGTACGAGTCCAGTAACATCAACACTCAATTAATGACATAGAAAAGGTATCGATAATATTTATAGAAAAAGGTTTTTAGTGTAATTTATCCAAATTGAACTTTAAAAATACTGAATAAAGCTTAGATAAAGTTTTGTTCGATAATCTAGCGCAATGGAATGGATTCAAATTCTTCCCCCGCCAAACACAAGTTCAACACTCGCATCTTGTGAAGTCTCTTAGGTTGAGATTTGCGGCCAAAACTGCCATCCATCAGCAATGCCTCTACTTTTAAAGTAAATATTCTGAGTCTGTGGTTTGGGGAGATGGGGGTCTATATCATCTTCTGCCCTCCAATACCCAAGCATAGACCAACTAAATCCTACGACCCTGCCTGCACACCTGTTGCAATCCGTATATTGTGTAGTATCTGATCTATTAATGGAGATGTAGGCCTGAATATAGACCTCTGCGCCCGGTTCCAAGATCACAAGCCACAAATTGACACGTCCAACCCTATCCTCATTTGTTTTATCCATAAACATCTAGATAGATTAAAAGTATATGTCCTATCGGCCTATTCGATCAGCCTATTCGTGCCAAGTCTATTAAGGTATCAAAATATCGAACTCGATTTCAACTGTACGAGTGCCATGGGTGTCACCTGGTTATGTTTGTGTATCTATACTTATAGGCTCATGTTCAAATAATGTTCACACTCGCCCATCCCGTAACCCAACACCGACCATACATCAAATACGCTTACACATGTAATTAACTTCGATCGCTCTGTGGTCAGTGGTGCCCAGCCATCCGTCACATTGCTTCGATGTCAGGTTGTGTAATTAACGGACGGTCCAGTGTCTTAAACCCGTAGGCTAAAAGGGTTCCTTTGTCTGAGTTGAGTGACCAAGAAAGCAGACGAAATGTTTGAATTGGTTGTGGCAATAGACAATGGCCTGTTCCACGGAGAGTAACGAAAAGTAACTATTGTTGTTTTAGTTATCGTTACCTGGTAAAAGTAATCAGTTACTGTAACTAATTACTTTTTCCGAAAAGTAACTAGTTACTGTAATAGTTACCTCAAAAAAGTAACTAGTTACTAGTAACGCGTTACCTGGCGTTACTATAGTAACGAGTAACGCACAACACTGTCTATCTGCCTGCCGGACTCTCCGGACTTGACCCTCTGCCTATCGATTTTGTTTTGATTAAGCTCCTGTGATTAAGCTGGTTCCCGCGACTGGGCTTTTGTGGGCGCTGTAGAAGTCTCGAGATTACTATTACGATTACTTGCGTTGACGTTAACCGGAACTCGAGTATCTACGAACTCCAATAAATTGATGAAATTTAATTGGTGTTCTACATAAAGTGTAGAAACTCTATGGCCATTGGCCAAGGACTTTCTGTGCTTGTGATTTGTAAACATTTGATGGTCATCTATTTCACTCTCAGCGATAGATGTCACCAACTTAAAATTTCGTTTCTAATGCTGAAGAATATTTTTTAATCTCCAAAGGCATTTTTACTTTGAAAACATAATTATTTGTCAGAATGGCTTCATAGGTGCAATTAGTTGAATGCTTTTATTTTTTAAACAAGATGTGAAATTTTCCGGAACTCCGATTATCGTCAAATACTTACGCAAGGAGGTTGAAGAAGATTCCAGTCCTGTGTAGAAACGGTCCTTGATTTATGACCAAAAATGGCAGAAAATTTTATTTTGAAAAGAAACAGATTAGAAAGTTTGAATGATTTGCCAGAAAATATTATTTTGGAGATATTTACGTATCTTAGTGTCAAAGAACTGTGTATTATCAGAAGGTACACCATAATTTAATAATAAGGTTTGCGATCTCGTTAACCCTACTGAAATACTCACCGTGCGCAACTGTATGGGTCATCTCCATGGAAACTTCGAAACACACGCCCTTGTTTTCACCATGATTTCATACAAGCATATCTGCCGTTTAATCCTGTCAGAGACTCAAAAATGAACAACAAATGACAACAAATGATTCAAGTTAAACTTCTTTCATTCCATCACGCCAGCCACCTCATATTCTTACGCCTTCTCTAGAGTAAACCCCCTTGTTCCACCCAATCATCAATTACTTCACACTTGACCCCATCAGAATTTATTTCGTAAGCCATGTCTTGCCACACTATATTTTATTTGGAATGATCTCCCACATGCATTTTTAATTTCTCACTGTAAGCTTTTTTATCTGCATTTCCCCACCAAATAAAGGGAGAGTTAAATTCAGATTAAAATTTAGTGAGTTAATGTGAGCTCACACTCTCTGCCAAGTGAGCATAAAATTTCCGTTCCAGTCAGAATAGCAAATCCTACTTCACTCTGCTGTGTTACAATGGTAAAGAAGCTGCATTTGCTTGTCAATACAATCTGCAGCCTTCAGAACTGGTGACTGATTTTTTTACTTGAGCATTGGGTTGGAGTTTGCGATCTGGCACAAACACTGGTTAGAAGCGTAGGGCTCTTACTCCTTGCATTTTGCACTCCACATGTTTTCAACAGCAGATCAATGTGAGACTGGGTAGCCCTTTCCTGTTTCCATAATGGTTCTATTCATGTTCCCTTTCTATTTGAAAGCCACACAATTAAGTGTTATAAATTTTATTGAGTCTTTAAATGCAATCTTTTGTGATTCCAGAGTGTGCAAAACCTGGAAGAGAATTGTATTGGACCGTAGTCTGTGGAGAAGTGTTGATCTGCGTCCTTACAGTTTTGACCTTCGAAACTTGGGAAAGTTGATAAGGAATCTTCTGTCGGATGCACTGATTTCTTTCCATCTCTCAGGAAACCTGCATGAAGGTGAAAAATAGTTTGGAATCTGAACGCTTGAAGTTGCATGTGTTCTGTTTGCGCCTTTGCCTGATGTGAATGCATTTAAAACAAATTTTGGATTGAGCAATTGTTTTTTAAGAAATTGCTCAGTTGATCTCAGTTCATGTAAGCTGTGAATGGAATGTCATCGGGTATCATTGGGTTTTTGTATTTCTTCGTTAGCTGCTCTTGTGCTGGTCTTTCATTGCGGAGCATTTCATTCTCCTCGAACACTCGCTTTATTAAAACGTTACTCGTTATCTGCAACCTTAGAGTCTTAAATTCAACAGACAGTAATTTTCATGTAGCTAGTAGGACTGCAGATTTCTGCGATTAAGTAATCCAAAAAAATTAATGTATTAATCTTGCCTTGTTGGATTAATTTTTCAGCATATTTTTGTGATTTTGAGCTCCCATATCCGGAATAAGCAAAATGACGAATAATTGAAAATGTGAAATTCTGAGTGGAAAATTATTCGATAAGATCAGTATTTTATTTGATCAGTATATTATTTGATGAGATCAGTATTTAGAATTTTGTTTTAATTTCTTTAGATAAAACAACTCGATCATGGAAGAAATCTACTGTGTCGGAGGCCTTACTCGGAGATCTCACGGAGAGATGTCCAAAGCTGAAATTATTCGAGATGAGACATGCAAACGTCGACATAAGTCTCAGCTCTTTTCCATCAACAATTGAATCTCTGATTCTCACATATTCGTCCTTTCCATGCGGATGGTTTAAACCGCTGACGGAAAGCAAGGACTGCCTGGCAAGGCTTACTCGCCTCGACCTCACAGAGAGCAGGAAGCTCACGGATCCAGACCTGAGGAGCATCTGCCGATCCAGAAACCGGTTGGTTGTTCTGAAGCTGAACGGATGTTACCGTCTCTCTGGATCAGGATTGAAGGAGATAGCGCACCTCACTGACCTGGTTGTCTTGGAAATGAGTGCAACGAGATGCAACAATCTTTCGCTGCATCATCTGTGTCGAGCAGATAAAAAGCTCGAGGAACTGAATTTATCGTTGTGCGGAGAAGTCGACGACCAGAGTCTGGAGATCGTAGCCACGCTTTCTCAACTGAGGATCGTGAACGTAGAAGGCTGCAGTAAAATCACTGGTAATGGCCTGCGATGTCTGGCAGCTGGCTGCAAAAAGCTCCAAAAGTTGAACGTTAAAAACACTTCGGCCAAATCAAATGAAGTTGAATTCAATTCGCCCGATTGTCAAATTCTCTCTGATTAAGTTTGAGTACATGAACATTTTTTGTATTGAGGCATTTTTGCATATATTGTCTTTCAAGAAAGAACTTTAAAAGCATACGGCATGCATGGTACATTTAACTACCTTAAAGAAATGCAGGCTAAGATAAGCATAAAGTATCTGTTGCGTCATACATTACATGCATTGGCATATATATTTCATATATATATATATATATATACTATGTATATTCCATTGCATACTATGCAGTTGATGATCTCAGAAGATAGAAGACTTGATGCAGGACGAGTGGGTTTCTAACCGTCCACGACGTCCACGTCTTACCTATAATTAATCAGATCATGAGTTATAAATAATATGATTGCTTCAACTGATGCTGTGTACTGAATTGTTGGTGAATTCTGTCGCTATTGTAAAATTGCAATTGGTTGCATAAATGGTTTTACTAAAAGAAAAATCTTCAGCCAATTTGGAAACTTATAGCATTCGTCATGCTAGAGATTACTGTATAGACTGATGTAGGATGAGCAATTGAGCATACTCTCTTTTACCAGTAGTTTAAGAAGAGCAATGATGGTTGTGAGAGATTTGCTAAATGTTCATATGTACACAGTGACTTGCTCGGCACATACCGTAGTAAGGTGAACATTTTGACCAGTCTGCTATTGTGTCTCAGTGGGACAATCCTTTCAATGGAACAAACCTTTCCAGCTCATGCATAACTCTCGTAGGCATGGCTTCCTGTGAAAATGAGATGCTTGAGCTTTGCTTTTGAGAGTGCAAGTAAACAGAACTTGTTCAGGAAAGGCACTCACAAGTCAAAAACTCGAATCGGATTATCTTTCAACTCTGTTGCTAGGCATATTTACTAAAATCTTACAGTTTTCCAATTGTTTTTATGTAATTGTGATTGCAATTCATTTCCCTGCTTCTATGACTACCATTCATCATGAGATGTTGTTGACACTTGACAGTTGTTGCATTGTTAATAAAATATAAATTGTCATAAATGAATTACCAAATAGCATGGATTTTTTCAATGTGTTACAATTATAGCTGAAGAAGACAACTCTGGTACTGTGTAGCTTTGCAAGTACAAAATGGTATGAGGATTTGGAAGGCCACTCAGTGAACCAGTCCCCAGAAAGTTAAAAAAAAACTGTTGAATGGTGCATTTTTAGCATACGAAAGCTTAACAATCTCTATTTTGATCGTCATTGTCTCGAACACCACATAAAACTTTTGAGCCTTAGAAATGACGAATTTGAAATTTTATTCGCTATACTGTGTGGTCTTTATGCAATTCTTCGCGGCCAGAAAAGCATATTTGTTGGATCAGAAATGGTCCTCAAGCTGATTCTTTGACACCCCCGTGCTTCACAATCATCATTAGTCATTGGTCGACCCATTTAGTACAACTGTCCTGGATGGTGGACAATGCAATCAGTCCTATTTGTGTATAGAGGAAACATGGGGAGCAACAGAAACGGAAGGCAACAGAGGATATTCTCTGGAAATTTCTTTGGTGTACTAGATGCATGCAGATACTGTGCATCGAATGGCTTCCTTATTGTACTTACTGACATTGTACTCTCTGAGTAGAGGTCTTGAATGGGCACTATATAAATTTTGAGAGTGAGTACTGATGTGTGCGTGCAGGTCAGGAACATGTAGACAAATGTGAATGCAAGTGAATATGTAAATGTAATGTAAACCATCAAAATATTTCTACAGCACACAGACGCTGCATCAGAGGGACCAGCTGCGACAGCCAGGCTGCTTCGTCCGTTCCGGTGCCAGGTCAGATTCCGGGGAGGTCAAGCCGAAAGGAATTGTTTCACTGTGAATGACCGTGCATTTACCTTAGTCATTAACCTCGCTTATGCAATGTTTTTTTCCTGCATGTGAATATTAAGTTTCGTTTGCCAAGCACTCTTGAACCTTGACTTGTCGTACTCTGCACTCTGCTTTTCAATTGCATTACTACAGATTGGGTTAGGATGTAATGAATTTATTTCCGACTACATATCACAATTAGACGCAGATGACGAGTTAGTTGTTGAGAGTCGAGTGCTAATGATATGCCTTTCAAGTGGACAGATGGATACGCTGGTTATCACTCAATGATATCTCGATATATAAATGCTGAGATTTCAATATCTGTGCATCAGTTGAATGATCAAATAACTTGCCTGTGGTTCAGTCTGAAAGTTGCAAGCAGAACTTTCTCGGATGTTTAATGTGGCTGTGAGGAAGTTGCGAGCAGGATAGAAACGTTAAGGACACACACAATACATGGATTGCAATGGAAGTAACTGACTGGGAAGTCGTAGATGTTGTTATCTTAGTTCTCTATTTCGTCTTTGTGTTGGCAATTGGATTGTGGGTGCGTGCTTACATTGTTTTTCATTTGAACAGTTTTGGTCATCATCATCATCATCATGATCATCATCATCATCATCATCATCATCATCATCATCATCATCATCATCATCATCATCATCATCATCATCATCAGTATATATTATAGAATCATTATTATCGTAATAATTTGCTGTATGATCATCATTGTTAGCATCACTTTTACTTTAGTCATATTAGGTTCATCTTTATTTGCCATATAATCATCTTGTAATCATTTTTAAAATGACTTTAATCCATGTAAAACAACATCTTATTAAACTATTGCTGTATTTTTAATGTTGCTTTAAATGGATTAACGTGAATTTTAAACTTATTAAATAAATATTTTATTTTCGATTAGTATGTATCTTGTGTGCAGTTATTCCACTGCGATAGTCTCTTTAGCCATGGTTGAGTCGGGAGCACTTCTGAGTAAATACTCTGGAAGACGCGCTATATTAATGTCTGAAATGAGTGAATAGATGGATTATTTAAAATTGTCCAAACTCTGTCATATGAAGTCAAGTCTTTTGTGATTTTTCCAGACGTTATGTCGTCCCAACAGAGGCAGCGTGACAAGCTACTTTTTGGCCGGTCGAGATATGGGCTGGTGGCCGGTTAGTAACAATTTATTTTAAGATGCTGGTTGTATCTGGGGTTTGTAAAATAAGCCAACTTTCAATTTTAAAAAGAGGTTCACAATTCCTTAGCATCGTCTCAATTCTACTTTGTGTAGGAATTCAGAGAATGAAGTTGTTCAGTCTTAGAAGTTCTTTCACAGTGTTGCTTCTTTGTTCTTTGAGGAATGTTGAGTTTTATTTGTTTACGTAACAGATTAGTTTGACCATCATGAGTTGATGTCTCAACGCTGCTTCAGTTTAAGTGAAACTGTAAATTTGAAAGTTTTATGATTGAGTCATGACTGTGAAATGTGTACTTCGTAACAATTGGTTTTAATGGACAGTTAAGAATAGGTACTTTAGCAACCATTCACCCTCTTATCTGTGTGAGCTTTGCCTCCCTCTTTCCACTTGCATAGGCTGCCACGCACTGCGCTCTGCTGTCCATGGTGACTTAATGGTTCCTTTCACTTGCTCTGCAACAATGCAGAGGTGTTCGTTCTCTGTGGTTGGTCCAACAACCTGGAATGGACTTCCCTTGACTATGCGACACCTCCCAAGCTGTTCTCAATTTCACAAACTGTTGAAGACTTTTTTTGCTTGATCTCGGCTGGGATCGCCTCTGAGTAGGTACCTTGAAGGGGCACTATATAAACTACGATTGATTGATTGATAGGTGTGTGACTATGTTGCTGAAAGCAGAGGAAATGCTTAATGTGTGATTTTGAAGGTTGGAGCATCTCTATATGCGAGTAACATCGGAAGTGAGCATTTCATTGGTCTGGCTGGGACGGGAGCTGCGTCTGGAATTGCGGTCGTCCTCTACGAATTTATGGTCGGTGAACTTCAACTTACAAGCAGAGACTTTTATCTCTCGTTGACTAAGACTGTGTCCTTCCAGTGGTTTGCGACCACCTGGAATAGCTTTCGTTGTGATCGATGCACTCTTCTAGTTAGAGACTTCCCACGTACACCTTTCACCTGCATTGTTTATTATCGGAGTTGGGCTGGGAGTGACTCTGAGTAGGTTTCTTGGAGGAGTGCTATACAAGTCCTCTGAATGCATGAATGAACGAATGAAGAGATGTTTTGCTAATGAATCGGGACAAATTGTTGGTAGAAACTTTTAGAACTTCTTTAAGTCGTGTAATGATGATTGTTGGCAGCAGAACAGCAGAAGAAACAACAACTGGATTTAATATTTAAATTTTACTTTCAGTTCAGAGTGTATTTGGATGTTCTAGCATTTCTCCATGCTGATTCAAGACTGGCGCTTACTGTTGCTGATCCCATTACATTATGATAATAATTGTGATCACACATCTTTCAGTGCAGTTTCAAGATATTATATATCTGCTATTCAGTTGTTTTGAGTGTAGAATTTCTTGAAGGTTCTTTTGTGGTTTTTAGTCGATGCCCCTGGTCTTGTTGTTGTCCTGGTTGTTCCTGCCAGTTTACCTTTCATCCGGGGTAAGTATCAAAGCCCTCATACTAGAATGATGGCAAATAAGTAAGTTTATGATTACGTACCCTTTATAAGTAAAGCGCCTGCATTTTATAAATAGACAGTTGATGTAATATGTTACTGTCATGAGGAAAGTCCAAAGCGGCCTAAGCAACTACTTTGATCGCTTATGAAATCACTTAAGGATGGTAAGCTTTTCGAAGAATGGTGAAGTAATTGGTAGCCAATAATGTATAGTAGGTATATATTCGAAGAATAATACCCAACAAGATTACATCCATGATATTCTTATCAATAGATGTTCTGTTGAGCACACAGTACTCACTGTTGAGCACACAGTACTCACTGGTGTCTTCATAGTCTAGGTCGTTAGGCCCACAGAAGATGCACACGTGGAGATTCCAATTGTTGATTTTTCTCTAACGGCCATCTCCTCTGCATTGCAGTAGTTAATGCTAGAGCGAGAGCTTGTCTTTTCAATCCATCCTATAAATATTCTGTGTTTGATTTTGCATCATTATGAGATTAATACTGCCACCATAATCACTTCCATCTTTGCATCACGATATCGTCTTTGGTGGGATCCCATGATTGCATGATTGTAGATTATAATGTGTTAGCGCACCACCAACTGACTGTTTACCTATAGCACTGTTAGATGTATACGATTGGTTGTAACGATGAGCTGCTCTCAATTGGCTGATGCTTTGATTTTTCTAGGTTTTTACTTTACCTGAATATTTGGAAAAGCGATTTGGCGGTGAGAGGCTGCGAGTCTACATCAGTTGCCTGGCTTTGCTTCTCTACATTGTGACCAAGATAGCGGTTGGTCATTTTTACGCATTTAACCATATAACCTACAGGTGTTTTAAGCAGGATCAGTGGTCATCAGTGTTAACCATAACCACAGTGTTAATGATGATCAGTGCTTATCTGGGTCGTACTTGCATCATAACTTGTGCTTTAAGTATAAGTGCTGTTGTTCCATTATCAAAAACTATTGAAATGCTTTGATGAGTCTCCCATTCCAGTCCCACATAACATATTTCTCTTTGGTTTACAAGGACTTGGATATCTAACAGCTATTCTTCTGGTGACTGACTAACCAGTAACCACACCTTCAATTCGCATTTCTGTATGACCTTGCGTGCATTAAAACTCTTTAAAATAATAATGATAATATTATCCCGAGCTTGAAAGAACCCTCAGGACTCCTTCGCAGCGACAGTAAGAGGCCAGATGGTGCGACGCTCATACCGTGGGCTGGGAGAAAATACATGACATACTGGGACGCTACCAGCATACCTGCGCCGTATCCTACATAGACAAGACAGTGACAACACCAGGGAGTGCAGTTGAACTGGCCACCTCTCAACCCACAACTTCGTTCCAATAGCTCTAGAAACATTTGGACCGATTAACACGTTAGGTCGAGAGTTCATTGTGGAACTAGGTCGTCGGCTGACTGCAGCAATGGGTGACCCTCAGGGGACTATATATCTATTCCAGCGCCTGTCCATCTGCACACAACACTACAACGAAATAGCGTTTAGAGGTACTTTTATGCACGACACCGGGGACGAGGACCAAGAACCATAGATGCGATAATTACTCTTCGGAATAGTTGTTAGAACAAGATTGTGTATGTTTTGCAATAAAGGAAGTCGTTTATATACTAATAGTAATAACAATAACAATTATAATAATATGTGTAATCTTGGTCTTACTTGTGTCAGAACACATGTTTTATTCAGTGTCGTAGTGTCCATGCACTTATTTTAAAATCAGAATGCCGTCCTGGCACTTATTGGCCAGCACAGCCTGGAAATGTATGGGGCGTCCAGATACTTCTTTCGGGAAGGTGAGGGGCGTCCAGGCACTTATTTTTCCACACTTTAAGCACTGGTTTGGGGGTTTTATGGCCTGGCCCGATGCCCTTTCTGACACCAACCCAACAATATTACAGTAAATAAAAAGGGAATAAAGTAACAAAGGGAATAAAGTAAGAAAAGCAATTGTTTTGTTTTTCTTATTTAATTGGCTAAATAACCTGTATAAACACTTTTTTCCTAGGCCAATGGGGGGTTTAACCCCCCGAAACCCCCTTGTCTACGCCACTGGTTATATTGATAAGCCGCATTATGCTCAGTCTACATTTTGTGTCAGCATCCATGTCATGGGCATAAGCAGTGTTAAACTGTGCTGGTTGTGTGAAGTCAACATTGTTCTGGTTTTGTTTGTTTGACGTGTACACAGGTGAGCATCTATGCCGGTGGACTTTTCATTCAGATGTCTCTCGGTTGGGACATGTATCTGTCAATCCTTGTTTTGCTGGCAATCACCGCCATCTACACGGTCCTTGGTCAGAAGATACTCATACTCGCTTGTTAACGTACAGGTTGCTCACGGATGCATTTTCTGTATATTGAATCTGCACAGAAAATTTTAGTGCTCCTCTATTTGTGGGTAATAATATTAATTACGACAATATATATATAATATGGCACCGTAACACAACCGTGCTGTTACACGGGCACCAGGCTACAAGGCAGCTAACAGGTGGGATATGCCCCAGAGGTAGGCCCTACGGGTGATATCAACCCAGTTGTCTGGTTTATGTAATGTGACTAGGTAATATTTTATATGCGTGTTTCTAAACTCTTAATGGTAGGTATACGGTATGCTGCCTGTTAAGTACTTCAAGAAGCACTTTCTGCACCAGCCTGAATGAAGTTAAAGCTATTAAGAATAGAAAGTAAGTCAATGAGAAAATAGTATTGAGAAAACTTGGCGAGTCACTGCACGGGTGCGCTCCTGCAAACATGCAAAGCTTCAGTCTCACCCAGAGCTGACAGTAAACACTTTCCATGTTACTGGACTATATGTGGTTTTGAACATGAACGTCAGGTGATAAGGTTTACAACACCTGTACCCCCACCCCACAGATGGCAGATGACACTACATTCTGATATATACTCTATTGAAATGCTTCTAGAGTGCCAATAGCATAGCATGTAGCATATTGCTGTATGTTTACTTCAGAGTGACACTGCGGTCTATGCAGATGATGCGTCATATTTTGAATCCGATCCTGCACGTTGGATAATTGGGATGTAATGACGCTGTGATGTAACTTAGATCTTGTGTGACCTGCTGTTCACTTGAATTCATCTGCTGATGATTTGTTTTTCAGGTGGATTGGCGGCTGTCATCTACACAGACGCACTGCAGACGGTCATTATGACGATAGGAGCCGTTGCACTGACCATCATCAGTAAGTCATTGGCACACACACACACACGCACCACCCAAACGCACACACGTACACACGCATGCACACACACACACACAGATCCTTGCACTTGTAGTTTTGTTATAAGTTGAATCAATTAAATCCCAAGCTGTGTAAGGTACTTTATTGAACCGCCTGCAAATGCTCTGTAGCAGCATCGCATAAGAACAATCTAAGCTAGTACAATCATAGAAATAATCACAATATGTACTTAATTAATCGATCATATAAAGCTACAAAACATTATCAACATCATAATCGACATCAACGAGCTGTGTGGGAGAGAAAGGATAAGGACAGGAAAGAAAATCAGTGCAAAATGTTTGGCAGCCAATGATTTAAATGCATCTGCCTTTAAAACTGTTCCCACTTCACAATTGATCTTAATTTCTCTTTTATACCATTCGATCTCTGTTTCATCATTTATATAATATGCTGTTACTGGTGTATGGTATACGAATAATTAGGTTTCTACACGGTCAATGGATATGAGAACCTGAAGTATCAATACATGAGAGCGGTTCCCTCCGTGCGTGGAAACAACACGCAGTGCGGATTCCCTCGATCGGACGCTTTCCACATCTTCCGTGATCCAGTGAATTCTGACTTCCCTTGGCCAGGACTCGTTCTCCAGGCAACACTCGGCTGTGTCTGGTACTGGTGTGCGGATCAGGTATATGTTATCCATAGCATCTGTCTACATATGTATATATGTATAGGCGTGTATATGTATTTATGTGTGTGTGTATTATGTATTCTTGTATGTATGTAATATGTATGTATGTATGTCATGTTTGTATTTATTCGTATGTGTGTTTGTTGACATATGTGTTTGTTTGAATTTTTTATGTATACTTGTATGATTTTGTGTATGTCAGCGTTTATGCATGCATATGTATCATTACTATTCTCTACATGTATGTATGTACTTATGTGTGTATGTGAGTATACATATTTGTATGTTTGTAATACTTTGTATGCATGTATGTATGTTCAAATGTAGTTGATAATATGAATACACCTCCGATAACACTGGACAACAAATTTTAACTTTTTTTTTGCTTCCGAAAAATCTTTGACTGTTTTCTATAGAATTTGACGTGCTGAACACGATGGTGTGCTCAGAATTGTTGTATCACGTAAGATTTTTGAGAAAAACGACATTTAAGATTTTAATTTAAATGCTCATATATCGCATATATTTACAATATACTATAAATTATTTTTTTTACTTCCGAAAAATCTTTGACTGTTTTCTATAGAATTTGACCTACTGAACACGATGGTATGCTCAGAATTGTTGTATCACGTAAAGTTTTTGAGAAAAACAACATTTAAGATTTTAATTTAAATGCTCATTTAATGCATAATATTATATTTACAATATACTATAAATTAATTTTTTTACTTCCGAAAAATCTTTGACCGTTTTCTATAGAATTTGACGTGCTGAACACGATGGTGTGCTCAGAATTGTTGTATCACGTAAGGTGTTTGAGAAAAACAACATTTAAGATTTTGATTTAAATGCTCATATATTGCATATATTTACAATATACTATAAATTAATTTTTTTACTTCTAACCATCTTAAAATATATTATAGTTTAAAGCTTATCTGAAAATAAGCTGGCTAATTTGTTATGCATTTACAAGCATATAGACAAAACTAAACTTTGGATCTGAGACATCAAACTACAGACAAGCTGATGTCAACTTCCTTAGTGGGATATGCATGTAGAGACCCATACTGATAATCGGCTTTAATTGTGCTTAAAACTTTTGCAGGCAGATTCTACCCAATAGTAATGTATTAATGCAGTATTAATGCATAATGCAGACCCAAGTTTATTTATTAAGCAAAGACGAACATTTATGTAAACTGTTGTAAGTGCAGGTCTGGATACACCTCAGTTACACGAAGCATAACGTTATAGCTGAAAAATATGGAAATAAATAGAAAATTTGAAGATTTCTCAAAAACGTTACGTGATGGGACAATTTCAAGGTGATTTTCGTGATCAGCAGCAGAAACTGCATAAGAAACACCTGAAAGTGTTCAGGAAGCAAAATCACTGTTGTCCAGTGTAATGTTTACTGCCTCATATAAGTTTTTCTGAGAAGTTGATTGTCTCTGTGAATGATCATGTGTAATTTAGTCAACGTCTGAAAAAGCAAAATGAACACATGATATTCGACCGTTTTCTTTTGTATGCATGTATGTATGTTCAAATGTAGTTGATAATATGAATACACCTCCGATAATGTTTACTGCCTCATGTAAGTTTTTCTGAGAAGTTGATTGTCTCTGTGAATGATCATGTATAATTTAGTCAACGTCTGATAAAGCAAAATGAACACATGATATTCGACCGTTTTCTTTCAGGTGATAGTGCAGAGGGTTCTGGCAGCTAAGAACCTGTCGCAGGCAAAAGGCGGATCTGTTTTGGCTGGATATCTGAAGTTGCTTCCGCTCTATCTCATGGTCTTCCCTGGAATGATCAGCCGAACACTTTATCCAGGTCAGACCAGATCTCATCACTTCGAATCAATATCTCATCTGTAGGTTGTCAGGATTCCTCGAACCTATTGTCTTTACTGTTTGTTAACAGCCTGACTAAGACTTCAGCATTGAAATAAATGAATGGAAAGAAAACACTGAATATATATTTGTTATAGGTGATATGAAAATTAAAATTTTCAGTATCACATGATAAATTACTTAATATCTGATAAGACAAATGTTGAAAATTCACAAAATTATCATAAATAAGGCCTACATTACAATGTCATTGATATGCTTTTACATATGTTTTAAATTAGTGGCACTGTCAAGTGTAGTAGTCGTTGTTTTTAATGGAATGATATAATTTGTGCTACGTGGTTTTTGCTTATTTTGTGCGCAAAGATGAAGTTGGTTGCATTGATCCGGACGAATGCAAAAGAATTTGCAATAATGAAGTCGGTTGTTCGAACATCGCATATCCATTACTCGTGATGACACTGCTGCCAGCTGGTGAGTGAACTTGCAAATCAGAAAGTGCATCCATACTTATGTAGTAGTGTAGACGAAGAGGATAAGCAGAAAAATGCTGCAAAAAATAAAAAATCTACAACAGAAACAAAGATCAATTCTGACCAATTACACGAAATGTCTATAATTATTTAGAGAAAATCTTGCATGTAGACTTCATCTACGGTAGTATGTGACATTTCTTGTGGTGTTACCTGCAAGAGTATAATATGGCTGTGTAATTATTGTCAGGACTGAAAGGTCTGCTGGTGGCAGTCATGATGTCGGCCATTATGAGTTCGTTGACTTCGATATTCAACAGCGCAAGTACGCTCTTTACCATCGATCTATGGCAACGCATACGGCCAAAAGCGGGACAGAGAGAACTTCTTATCACTGGGAGGTACGGCATTCCTTATTACTGCGCTGTTAAATGCACAATGTAGATATGCCAAGAAATGTCACCACGCTGTTAAATGCGCAATGTAGATATGCCAAGAAATGTCACCACGCTGTTAAATGCGCAATGTAGATATGCCAAGAAATGTCACCACGATGTTAAATGCACAATGTAGATACGCCAAGAAATGTCACCACGCTGTTAAATGCGCAATGTAGATATGCCAAATAAATGTCACCACTAGATATGGAATGAACTTCCACCATCAGTTCGCTCCGCCTGCCTTTCTCTTTGGTAGTCTCTCCTCGTCTTTCTCTTACCTCGGATCCTGCCTTTTCTCTTAGGGTCGATCGTACCGGGAGTGCTTCTGAAAGGCCTTTTGCTGGAGAAGCGCTCTATAAATGGTCATATATAATACAATGTGAGTGACCTGATCTTGAGGGACCTGTTGGATTCTACATTTACATGATGTTAGCCATGGCGTAAAAATGACACTTTCTGCAAAAACGTGTGCAGTCAATATTGTCGAGTATGTGACTTGTCTGATGTACGCAGGTTAACACAGCTTGAATATTTGAGAGATTAGCTGCCGTCAACTACACATATTATCACTGTAATACCTGAAACTGTTCAAGTACAGTTTAAGATGAGTGTGTGATCAGCATTTCTGAGTGCACTTGTATATTATGCACTGGTGAATGTGGCGTTAGCCAACGACAGTCAACTCAGTCAAGCATCACCCATTCATCTATAATTGTCTAGATGTCTCAGAGATATACAGTGAGAAACAGTATATATAATAAAATCTAACCTTTAAGCATATGATTATGTATATTGTATATGCATTTTATATTATATAATTATATATATATATAAATATGTATATGTATATATGTGCAGTAGAAGCCGTATTCACACCAATTGTTGATTTGTTTTGTAGATTAGTGGTGTTGATTCTGTGTGGCATAAGCATCCTCTGGCTTCCACTCTTACAGTTGTTGATATGTTTTGTAGATTAGTGGTGTTGATTCTGTGTGGCATAAGCATCCTCTGGCTTCCACTCTTGCAGTCATCTGCTGGTGGTCAGCTGTTCATCTATATCCAATCCATCCAAGGATACCTAGGAACACCGATTGGAGCGCTCTTCCTTCTTGCCATCTTCTGCAGACGAGTAAATGAGAAGGTCAGCTTACAGCTACGGATTTATTAAACAATACTTAAGTTATGTGCATTGTTCAATTTGCAACTGCGGTACATGTAAAAATGTGATTGCCACCAGTTCCATCCATCACGAATCGTTTAGTACAAGGCAGACTCTGACAACCAATGTACAATGACATTGTACACATGTCATCACGCCATGTTTAACAAACTATAACAGAACTGCATATTATTATTATAACATTAATAGTAGTGGTAGTAGGCCTAGTAGTAGTAGTAGAAAGTGAAGTTATAGTCTTCTGGAATGTTCCAATTTATTTTTTATTATTATTAATATTATTTTTACTACTACTACTAAGTACTGCTATTATTATTATTATTATTAAATATTATGATTATTATTATTAAATTGTCATATATAGTGATGCTCTTCAACAAAAAAGAATCTTGCATGAAAGCACGTAACAGGAAAGTCTACTCATAATAAATCTTAAACAAATAAGTTTTTCGTGAAGAGCAATAAAGATGATATGCAAAAATAAAGTCTGGTTGTCTATTCCATTCAGTTAGGCCGGATAGTATAAATGCACGGTTTCCAAATTTTGTAACTGAACGAGCGGCCACAAAGTGACATTGAGATACATGTGCTGACAGTCAGTGACTTGGTCTGTTAATGTTCTGTAACTGTTATTCATAGCTGTCGTTCGCAGATCTAATTTATGGTATCATGTTGTCCTAGGGAGCGTTTTTCGGCATTCTGTTTGGCCATCTGTGTGGTATTGTGCGCATGATTCTCGACTTCGTCTACCCAGCTCCACAGTGTGGACAGCCAGATGACAGGCCGCTTATGATCTCTGAGCTTCATTATACGTACTTCAGCCAGCTCAACTTCCTGGCCACAGCGCTCGTCATCTTAGGCATCAGCCTCATCACGAAAAAACAGAACAAAGACGAGGTACTATCAGTCAAACATCTGATGTCTTTGCCTTACTGAAGCACATTCCTCCAAGTTGGAGTCTTCGGGAATGTTTTCATTGTTGCTCAGAGTACGGCTGGCCTGTACTCAGTGCACTTAATGTCAACATGATATAGAGTGAGGAGTGGGAGCCTATTTTATGCCTGATGGTTCATCTGTTTCAATGGGAGAGGCCACCTACTTTGAAATAAAAGCTTAATTATTTTTGATGGATTGAGAATATGTGGTGTTAATGACATTTATAACATGTTTTGTATTTTTCGTTTTCTCATTCTGTCATAGCTAAAACTTATTGTAATGCACTTTCATATCAAATTATATCTCGTGTTAAAGATAAATAATTCATGTTTTTCTTTAATCTCGTAAACCTGACTTAATACAGTGTAGCAGTCTATGATAACTACTTAACTTTGTTACATTTGTATGCTTTCCATTTTCTCATCTGAGTTAGTCAAATATCAATGAGTGGGTTTATTCAGTTCTGAATCTGAAGAAAAATCTGATGGGAGCTGGCAGAAACTCCAAAGCTTTGTACAAGCATGCTCAAGGGCCAAAGAGCTCCATTGATTTTGCTTTTATTCTTTTCCAAATGCTGGTCATAAGTTTGGTTGGTGCCATCATATTTTAGCTGATAGGTGTCACATGGTGGACAAGAAGAGACCAGAAAATAAAGAGGAAGACATCATTGGATAACGGAAAAGGTAAGTTCAATTTTCTTATAATATATACCTAGTGCCTCTTCAGACTAAGGCAGCGATCCTATACTCAATTCATGT
Organism: Lumbricus terrestris; assembly: GCA_949752735.1. Classification (NCBI taxonomy): domain Eukaryota; kingdom Metazoa; phylum Annelida; class Clitellata; order Crassiclitellata; family Lumbricidae; genus Lumbricus; species Lumbricus terrestris. The sequence continues at coordinate 22,611,195 of OX457042.1, forward strand.
CTATGACTGTATGTTTGAATTGGATAAATAATATAATAGTAGACTAAGTAGAGCCATTTATACTCTATAATTATATTGGTAATTGTTGTGAATTTGAAGTGGATGAATAATATTTTGCCCTCGACACATGTCCTGAAGTTCCCGATGAGTTATTTAACCAATCACCTTTACTTGTAGCAGTTAGATTTAGTCCAAGGCAAATAGCAACGCGTTTTCCTCAAAGTTCAGTAACTGCCATACTTCATATACTTGTGCACTTGTTTTTCATTCATTCATTCGTTAAATGCATTTGTATAGCACCTCTTCAAGGGAACTACTTAGCGGCGCTCCCAACCCCAGCAAGGCCAAATAAAATTCTAGAGATTAGAGAGGAATGGGGCTATAGAAAATGGGAGCCAAGCCATTCCAGGTCAAAGGCCCTACCACCGAAAGGCACGGTTCTGCATAGTGGAGGTACGAACAAATAGTTTTACTTTAACTCCATCTGCTAGCTTGCTTTAAAAACTGGTATGTATGGTTCTAGAGCAAAAGACAATTGACCCTGCTGGTTGCCAGCCTCTGCAGCTGGAGCCGGAGACAAGTCATCCCAGAGCATCTGACACCAGCATTAGCAGCATAAGCAGCCAGCATCGGCAGTCAGTATCTGTTGCGAGACGATGGTTCAACATCGTTTGTGGTCTGCCAGAGGATCAGACGGAGAGCAGTCTAGCAGAAGCAGCGACGGCAGAAGAGTCTCATGCGGAGAGAATGAAGCTGCTGAAGGAGAGGCCGTTCATCCGAAGAATTCTCAATGCCAACGCTGTCGTTGGAATCAGCATCACCATCTTCCTATGCGGACTCTACTATTAGTTCAGTTTTTAGCAGCGTAGTGCATGTTGTGACTCTGAGAAAGTTGACATTGCAATCAGTGTAACATATTGATGCCTACTATGCTCTTAAACAGCACTGAGCTTTCTCTGTTTTTGCTGCATGTTGTTTCACAGCATTGCAATTGTTTTTTTCGAGTACCGTACATATAAAATAATTTAAAAACTAATATGATTTCTTAAATGGATATTGCAAACTGTGAAATATTGTAAAATATATTTGAAATGCAGCAATCCAGGATTGATGTTTTAGATTACCCAAATAAGATTAGGTTTGCTACTAGTGTCATTGCATGTTATGAAAGTTATTGGTGAATCAGTAAAACAGTTATCAATCAATCAATCAAGCGATCAATCCAGAGTCAGGCTTATTGATGCACACCCAAACTTAGTGAACTAATACTTTTCGGTTACACCCCGATCACACTTCAATTACTGGATCAACCCACGCTGCGGAGGCCACTGAGAAAGGAAAACTCTGCAATGTAACAATTCATGAGGATTCAATAGAAGCATAATTAATCAGTTAACTGACATTGATTGTTATTTTGTCATTTGTCCAGCGCCAGAATTTCGCTCCTTAGGCTTCTATGTGTTTATAGTTTTCTCTTGCGGCTGGTCCACATTTCTTGTCGTCTTTGGCCGCTTCGATCTTTCTGTCGATGACGATATGATCGTTCGGCAGAACGTCGTAGGTGAAGAACATGCGCAGGAAGTGACATCCGCCCCGAATGTGCGACAACATCTGGAAATGATCGTTGTGCCGCGGAGCGATTCCGCTCTTTTCCGCCAGAAGGCCGACGTAGGCATCCTCCATGGCGATGGGCGTCACCCTTCCCATCGCTCGGTTCATCTGAGTGAGAACGTCGTAGGAAAACAGGTAGACCGGACCCTGGATGAGATCTGGAAAGAACTGCTTGGGATAATCAGCGGGCGAAACGTACATCGGGTTTTCCACGTCTCGAATGGGAGCGTCCTTACGGAGCAGTCGGCCGACGTAGAGCCCCTCCTCGTCGGCGGAATATTTGGCTTTGAGCCAACCGGAGATGGCGTTCATGTTGTGGAATATGTTGTCCTTCGACTTCATCACGTAGTGCACTTGGCATTTGCGACTCAGTTGAGGCGATTCCATCATCCACTTCAAGGCCAGCATGAACTTGCGGGTGTCCTCGTACGGAGTGTCGATGAAGTCGCCCTGCAGTATGTCATGGTGTCGCTCGCTCTCCGTTTTTATTTCCTCCGCCAACCACTCGGTCTGTGCTCGACCGATGACGAATATTGAAATCCACCTGCCATTCGAAATCAACAGTTATTATCGATCGTTTGACATCCTCGAGTACAATTATTTATTTATTATTTAAAAACATTTATTTCTCAATTGCTATAGCGCCCCTTGAAGTTCACTCCTCAGAGGCGCTCCCGACTACAGCGCGAACACTGAATCAGAGTTTCACACCGTAGTGCTGAGCAATTGCGAGTGAAGGACTTGCTCGAGGTCCCTACACAGCGGCTTGAGGTGGATTCAAATCTGCAACCCTCCGAGTGCAAGGCAACGAACATACCAACTACACCACCGCACCCCACAATTATGGTTGCACCAGAGAAGTTCTCAGATAATTATTAGGAAATTGGAATCAAATTATAAACAGATTGAAGTTCTATAGAAATGCTCTAGGACTGTAGTTGGGTCATTTCCTTGGATGCTTTGCAGTCTGTTACTATTGATTGATACAGGCAATTGGCAACTATGAGTTCTCCTAAGGTCTTCTAAATTACTGTCTTTAAGTAAGGCTTTAAATGTTTATTGCATGGTTCTCAATCCATTCCATTGTCTACTCTAAATTTGGTCAATGCATATGGTCATACCAGTGTGTGTGTGTGTGTGTGTGTGTGTGTGTGTGTGTGTGTGTGTGTGTGTGTGTGTGTGTGTTTTAGCCACAAGAGCACCAAGCAAATATCGGTGTTAATTGCCATTCTCTGTCAACTTTCATTCTTTAGCATTGAATTAAAAAAATTAGTGTCACCTGATCAAAACATGATCATTCTCTTCTATTATGGACTGGGCTACAGTCTAACATCAAGATGATAATTGGTTCCCTGGGTCCATCATCATTCTCTATTATAAGAAGAAGAAGAAGAGAGAAGAGGAGGAAGAAGAGCAAGAAGAAGTAAAAGAAGAAGAGGATAAGGGCTCTATAATATTTCATTCAGTTATATAGTTCCCCTTCATGGCAACTGCTCACTACTTGAGCACCCTCTTGCATCCATGCTCCTTGCAGAGACTGTGTATTTGGAACAAGGGCACTCCTCTGTCTAATGCAACTATGATGTATGAGTAGAATAAAGTGGATATTTGGTTCTATGATGCTGACTGGCACAGTTAAAGAGAAGAGGCAGCCAATGTCGTGGGTTTGAACTTCACTTCCCTGAACCTTGACATACAGGGTGGGCAAAAAAAGTAACTTCCAACGGTTTTTGGCCAATATTTTTACCAGAGTAATTTTTAAATCAAGATTTACATGCTTAAAGGTAATTCATATAACGTACAACAGACAAATTTCACCAAAAAATTTAAAACAAAAGCATTTTAGTGAGTCCACCCAGTTTTTAGCGATCCAAAAATAAGGCAACAAAAAACGATTTTTATTAAGTCACATCTAAATTGTTATAAAAAAATAGTGGGGGACTCACTGAAAGTGATAAAAGGTTTGTTCTGTTTGAAATTGTTTGTGCAAATTTGGATGTTGTACGACTACGCAAATATGAATTACATTTAAACCTGTAGAACCTGATGTAATAATTCGGACTCTTAAATATTGAGTCTTTAGGCTACTTTTTTAACCACTCTGGAGGGCTGTGGGGGCAGGTGACCAGCCATGTGGTTTGATCTTCCACCAAAACTGTATGGTCACTGGTTATTAGTTATAGCCGAGTTGGCTAAAGGGCACAAAGAGAAGTAGAAATCATCACACATTTCTGGCTGCGTAGGAATTGACCCCTCCAACCTCTCAACTGACAGTCAAGCACGATAACCACTAGAGTATTGCACATGCCCACAACTTCCCTGTTTGGAATGTGTAATAGTTAAATGAAAACATATAGAGCAGGTTTAGTATTTGCATGGACAGTGGATTGTGGAATGTAGGGGGCCTGTGGAATGTAGGGGGGTGTCAGTCACTCACCCGATTTCTGCTGAAGGGTACTTGTCTTTACTGAACCGTGCCCATGTGCGTCTGATAGCCGACCTTCCTCCCCGATTTTCCGGTCGGCTGAAAATGACCATAAGCAGTGCGTGCGTCTGATCACACGAAATGTCTGGTGTGAGTAAAACATCAACTGGAAACAATTTCGGTCGTGGTTTCTGATGCTCGGCCACTTCTGCGCCATTTGCTCGGTTCTTCGTATCCTCATCGATATTCTTGTTTTTTACAACTGGTTTCTTTCTGAGCTGCACATTCGGATCAAAAACAGGCATAGCACCATTCTGATCGAAGACGGGAATGGGAATTGGTGGCTGGTTGTCCTCTTCATCCGGTGTGTAGTGAACTTCCAGTGAACTACTAGTAGTCTTTACATCCTGTTGACCTGGAATGTGAGCTGGAAAATTCCGGAACTTTGGATTAACGTCGTGCAGAACGACCTCCCGATCTCTTTCTTCCGTATTACGTCGGGAGACTTTTGAAAGGAGAATATTAATTAAGACCGATGTAACGAGTAGCGCAACAATCCATCCACAGACGGTTGGTTGTCTTGTACGAGGGTTGATAAAGAAGAGGACAAGCGAAGAACCAACACTCATTTCTGCGCCTTTAATATTTAATCCAATGTTTTCACGTGAAATGATTGTAAGCCTGTATTTGACAACACTGCCAATGCCACATCTCCCAGCTTTCGACAAATGTTCATGGACAAATAGAATGATGCGGTGAGATTTGTTTGCCAACTGTCAACAATCAATGACAGCCAGATGTTGTCAGTTGCCCAAAAGTAAATTCAATACCTAGGCAGCGTCAGAGATCAGGCCAGAAATTAATGAGGATGCTTTGTGGCCGAAGGTTTAAGCCTCACAATTTGGTGCACAGTATCTTGCCACAACGAAGTTGTTTGCCCATCTGTTTACTACTGTATAGCATGTACATAACAAAACCTTGTTATGCACCGACCATTTGATTAGGAGTACATCTTCCAGGAAATTTTGAAGCAGTACCTATGCCCTATGTGCAGAATTGCACAAAAAGAACCTAATAAAATCATCTTACATCTGTTCAGAATGTATGCTAATCTTTGAAATCTCTAGGACCAAATGAGCTTGCCATTCACCTGTCACTGATATTCACATCTGCCATCACTTGCCAACGGTGCTAACCTGGTGCACTTTTATATTTATTGCACTTACTAAGAAAAAAGGTCAGTAAACTGAATCTGAATTTTTTTATACTTTTTCAGAGCCATATGCAGAGTCCGCTAAAGCACGTAGGCACCAACTCGTGTCGATGGAATACAGCAGTTCAAGCACGCCACACAAGAGACATCAGATAAATAATAGCACAAAACTGAAGAACATTGTCATTTCAAGCTCTACTAAAAATGTACATTAATTAATTGTGAGAAAGTATTCACAGAAAAAAAGGATGTTCAGTCATCTTGCACACAATTATATCAGCTGCAATAATTAATTGAAACAGAATTAAGATGTACTACAGTGCTCAGCAATTAAAAACTCAATAAATATTTATATTTGATTCAATCATCACGTTTAAGGCCAAGTTCACAGTTCGTCTCTAGATCAACAAGTGAATCAAACTGTGTTACCAGATCAAAATATCACAATGCATTCAACTGGTTCTCTATAAGAAAAGACCATTGTATTGCAATCTGTCTGTTCTGTTAGCAGTTAAGATTTATGTCTTCTGTGATTTGTGATCATGTGATTTGTTTCAATTGCGTAACTGTACACTGTAACCGGCTGTGGTCTGTCAACAGGATTGTTCAATAAAAGAAATATTATTATCACTTGAACAATACCTACGTGCAACGCAAATCTGTAATGATTTTGCATTCGATTGAATAAGGACCAATAACAAATGGCTTTCTTTCTTTCGTATGTGGCAGAGATAATGATTGGCAGAAACAAAACATCAACAAAACAGAAACAGACTAACTGGATCCGGTAGACGTAATATCTTCTACACCAGCACGTTGCAACAAAAGCAGTAAAAACCAGGTAAGGTTCAACTCTATCATAATCTCGAGATTTATACAGTGCCCACAAAAGCGAAGTCACGGGCACCAGCTTAACTTGCAACACCTCAGAGGACTATGGATGCATACTTTAAAAATAACCTAATAAATGTCGCCACTCCACCTGAACTTCCAGCAACATAACACATTATTATTTTATAGAATAAACAGAATAGGACATGTCAACATAATTCTTTTAAAAGTTGAGATCACAGAAATCTTACTAGCGTAATTAAATACTTATGTTACTGAACATTCTCTTTCTATCAAGAAAAAACAAAATCTAAATGATTGAAACAGTTTTCTAGGACAGTCCAGGACCTAACAAAGATGATCCATCCATTAGATCCTGCTTTCACCGATTGAGTCACGAGAGACGAGGCTCAAGAGAGGGATATCTTTACACTAGCCAATGCATCCACAGCCCACTGTGGATAATTTCGTTTTGGAAACATCTTCAGCATAAATGTCTGAACAAATTCTGGAAATCGGTCGTCAGCAATCGATTCACGCATTTCTTTCATCAAATTCAACTGAAAATAAATAAGTACATTACCAGAAACATGGCGAGTCTAATTTCACTCGAAAGATCACTGCCTTCCTAATCAACAAATGTCTATCTATCCCACACATTTCTTGATAACAGACACACATGTATCCCATCCACACAATTCAGCATGATCATCCGCTCACCACTTATTTTGTCCGACACAACTCATTCTACTTTACGTTTACGTTCAGTTTCTTTCATCTCAGATGCATACGGCAAGTAAAAAATCTAAATGAAAAATGTCTTCGCACATTATTACAGGCCTTGTCATCTCTAGAACTAATTATCGCAACTCAGTCCTCTATGGCCTCCCTGTGTCCACCTTCAACCCATCACCACTGTTCTCCATTATGCTACAAAGCGCATAAAAAATTTGACTCCTTCTGACCACATCATCACCACCCTTCGTGAACTACACTGGCTTCCCATACACGAAACGGAAACTTTCAAAAGATTCGATCTTCTAACATGCCAAGCTGACACAAATTCATTTCCTTATGTGTCATCACCTTGCACTTGCACTCATCTTGTTCATCTCTCCAATCCAGACTAAGACTATGATCAGAGACGCTTATAAGAAGTTCAACTGTGGAGTGTGGAAGACATTGATATGAACACTAGACATATACATAAAAGACTGGGATCTGACAATGCCAGGTAATGAGTTACCTGGTAGGCTAGATTGTGAATCGTCAGCAGAGAACAGGACACTGGTTCCTGGGTTACGATCGTGTGCAGAAATGCTCGCGTATACTGTCGGCATGTTGAGCACGGGCATGAACTGTCGATCGGCTGGAAATCCTTTCGGTACTTCTGGTTCTTAAGCTGGAGCTGACCACTTGGAACTAGAGCCACTCCAAATCGCTGGAAAGACAGATATCAAACAGCTGCCAATCCACACCTATAGATATACAAAGGCAGGTGTCACGAAATAAAGTCTCCCCCGATACAAAGTCTCCCCCCGAAACAGAGTCTCCCTCTGGCTGAAACTCTGTATTGGAAGAAATTTTCTGAAGTAAAAGTATTATTTGTTTTCTTGTTATATAATCTGGCAACGTAAACTAACCGTTTAGCCTGCTTATCTCTAAATTTGATGCAACTGTAGCCAATTTTACGATGAACGGGGGAGACTTTATTTCGTGGACGGCGGAAATATTCTCTCCCCCACGGAGACTTTATTTCAGAATATACTCTCCGGGGGCGAATTTATTCTGGAACAGATCCTCCGGTGGAGAATCTGTTTCGAAATAAAGTCTCCGGGGGAGACTTTTAGGGGGGAGACTCTGTCACGCGACACAGGTCCTTTGGCCTTTATGCCAATGAGAGGCTCAAAATATCAGCTCTCATTGGCATAAAGGACCTGCTTTTGGACAGATAACTGAGAATTCTTTGGACGAACAGCCGTTCCTTCAGCAGCTTCATTCTTCTCCCTCCAGTTCTGGAACTGCATAACAACTGACCTGTTTGGCAGCTTTGCCAATGTCCTGGGTTGGGAGTAGCACTGATCTTTCTAAGTGGCGCACACATAACATATCACACACACACACACACACACACACTTTCCATTTAATTACAATGTGCTAGAGACTTGATGCTTCCATTGAATCTACTGCATGAAGAAATAACGAACGATGATTTCTCACTTGACCTTGCTGAACTTCCAGTGGCACACTACTCACACATTTCAGAAATGTTCTTTACCATGACTGTGCAATTGCGCATTACACCAAATCACAACGACCATATCAGATCGCCAGATTTAAGAAAATGAACCCAGAAACGATCACTCACAGCAGTACGCGTTGGATAGACACAGTCAAACATGTCACAGCCGAGAGCAACACAGACGACCAGGTCCACAGCAAAACTACAAAGAAATATCCCAATTATGCATGCATAAACAACAACAAACAAACGAAGAAAATAAATTAATAAAAATCAAACAATTAGCATCGTCACGAACACTGGAAATTTCAGTAAAACAACTTCTGCAATCTGCCATCCTATTTATTTAATGCTGCACAGTAACAATCATTAACAGTGAAGACCACAATGACAACCAAAGGCAAACGAAGTACCAGTACTTCTATTGTTGTCTATTCCTTAGAAGGAACCTAATACTTTTGCCGCACAAACCAATCCAATTCATTGTGAGTCTATCTAAAAGGAGAATACGTGGTAACTAACAGCGCACATGTCTTTGCAAAGTTCTCTATGTAGCCTTCTCCCATCTTTCTCCATTACCTGGGTGAAATTCTTAACCCTACAACCGACTGAGGGCATAGGATTTCCATACCACTCACTACACTTTGGTCGATAAAGGGTTAAATCTCTTAAATTCTTAATTAATCTGCATTCGGCAGACAACCGGCTGAGATCTGCGATTCCGCATCCAGGGGTCTGCCACAAGTTACATGATTTTCTACGACGTTTGGTGACTGTTCCTTCTCTGTATCGGGACCAACCGCATGGAACAGTTTTCCCGACCATGTGACATCTTTGGAGGCATTTAAATCACATCTCAAGACCTATCTTTTTAAAAAACTATACATATGCCCTATCATTAACTTATTGAATTCATGTACAACATCCTTTCCTTTGACCTCAGCTGAGCTACAGTGCAATACAAATCGTCCTATTACTATAATTATTATCATTATTATAATCACTAAATCTCAAAGATACATCTGATTAATGCATATCAATGATAGCAGGGATGAACTGATGACAGACCCAACTCCCATTAGGTATCGTGGCTTCTCTTTCGGTAGAATTCCAGTTGACAGAGTAACCATCCTCCAGAATTCACTCTTTTCCTCTCCACCACTTAGGCCTCCAATCGCAAATCCAGGAACATCTCTCTTTATCAACTCTATCAGTCACATAAACAGAATCCTTAGCTAATTTGTAATCAGAATTTCATCCAACCAAACAACAGTAATTTGAAATAACAAACTGCTAAAACTATACAATCCATAAAAAATAATTCATGATAAAGTCATGCCTTCGTACAGCATATCTTTATATTTTCTCTCTTTCCCCGTGTTTCGGACTCTGTTGCAAAGTCCATCTTTCCCTTTAAAACCGAAAACTTACTTCCTCCAGTGGTGGCGCCAGGGGAGGTTAGGGGGGGCCTAAGCCCCCTTAAAACAGGCCATCCGGGGGCTAAACCCTCCTAAAAAATGAAACACATCCATGAGATTTCGACCAAATGACTAAAAAAAGAAAAAAAGAGTCGTCAGAAATTTTGGCAGATGAAAATGGAAAATTTCCTCCGCGAGGATTGCCCCCCAAAACTGAAATCCTGGCGCTGCCACTGACTTCTCCCAGTCTGTTTTTTGGTGGATAAACTGCAAGTTTAAGTGTAATGTTTTCTGTCACTCAGTTTCAATGTGTACCTCTGTAAGTTATTATTATTATTATTATTGAGTTTTTATATAGTGCACCATCAAGGTAATCTACTCAGAAGCGCTCTCAGTCCAACCATGGCTAAATAAGGCAGTTTTAAGCTTGAAACGAACACAGTTGTGTCATCTCTAGGCACCAGGCACAGCATGACAGGGAGGGAGCCCATTCCAGGTTCTAGGGCTATCAACCATCACCATTATGCTGCAAAGGGGTAGTATAAAATGTCAGATGTTCATTGCATGTCAGCAGAATTCCGCCACTGGTTGCACTTTGCCAGTGCCAGCCCCAAGTCTGGATAAAGGAGGAGGGTGACACTAATCATCCTTGATATGGCAGCGTCGTTAAAAATGCAACAAGGTACATGCCAGTCGTAGACATGACAAAGCTAACACGCAACATAATACACTGCCTTATCCAACTAAGTGCAACAGCTGCCTTGAATTTTCATTTTGCAATTAGCAGCCAAAGGTTCTAACTACTCAATGCACAAGTGGAATCATCTTTGAAGCACTTTGGAGTGAGATTCTTGTCTTCAGTCAAAGCATCCATTCAAGTTACACTCAGCTGGACTACAAAGACGTTGCATCAGGTCAACAATGTCAGACTTGAATTCCTACCTTCTGCACAAATCTTGCGCAGTTCAGGATAGAGTCCACCCTGAACGATTGGAAAGAGACTCTGAATGTCCGACTTCTTATGAGCGCCAATGCATCTGTCTAACCATCGTATTGTTCTAAAACCACAACAGAATTTCACTATTATCATCACCATTGTTGTCGTCGTCATAGTCGTCGTAATCATTATCATCCCTAGTGAGCTGCAGCAGCTAGTAATGTTATCATTAGAGGCGGTAGCAGGGGCGGATACAGAAATTTGGGAAGGGGGAAAATTTTTGGTCTTGAGTCGAACAAAATTTTCTTTGGTCTTCCACAGAAAAAATCAGATGACTATTTTAGCCTTTTGATAGTTTTCGGGTTCATTTTTAAAATCTGGCGACTTGATATGCAACTCTCTGAATGAGAGAGGGCCGGGGGCATGGTCGCTTTAGCCACTCCCTGGATCCACCCTTCCAAGGGTGTAGTATTATTTCATATCTAACAATATAATTAGTACAACCAGAACTATACCTATGGAGGACAGCTCAAAGATAAAAAAATCTATATACTGATTTATATAATATATTTATCAAATAGAGATTCCTTAGCGTATCCAAACTCAAATTAATTGGACCAAATTTCATCTATTTTAACACAACACTAATTCAGAAGTATACATACCAAAACAACTCAAAACGTCTTGGTCTTTCTGCGCACTGTTCACAATTTTACTACCACCCGAAAATGTTGAGCACTTTTGAAGTAAGGGCTTCAAATAAAAATCAAGTGTTTACCTGTACATTGCTTCTTCAACCCTGGGTCCTGTTACTGTACTGTGCACAACGTCATCTAAGGCCATAATGATATCAGCACCTAAATGAAACCATATCACATTTGATGATCTTAGAGCATCAACCACAAAACCAGATCAGAAGAAAGGTTGTCAGTGCTATCAATGCACACTAAAAAAAACTGATAATAATAATGCTGGACATTTGGCTCTCATGTCAAGGAAAAATTGTTTATTGGCGTTAAATTGGGGTGGCAAGATCAGCACTGGTTTAACTGCTACAGCAAACTTTGATTTATCGCACCATTTTCAATAGCCTTCCTGCTACACTTGTGCTGAGATTTTATCTGAAGGTGTTGCTGTTTCTGACTGCTGACTTAATATTTTTCTCTTTTGAGGGGTTCTTCGCACTGGGAGCACCGCTGATTAGGTTGTACTGTGATAGGCGCTTTATAAATCCATAGATAGTATAAAGAGTGGTATAAATAGTATAGTAAAGCAATACCTTACCTTAGACCTTAGTATAGCCCTATTTTGATGTGTACACATCAAAGCAATACAGTCTCGTTAATAAAAGTCCAAAAAGTGCACTGATAAATTCACATTAATACGTACCAATACTGTTTTGTATTTCGATCGATTTCTCTGGAGTGAGCATCATATCCGATCCATCGTGTGGAGACTGGAACTTGACGCCTTCTTCCGTTATTTCAGCCAAAGCCAACAAGGAAACCATTTGAAAACCTCCACTATCCTATCACAGAAAACACCACTACGCACTAAACACATGCAAGCTACAAACAATATGGCAATATATAATATCTAGTCTTGCAGAAGTTTATTGTTGTTTAGTTGTATTTATTATTACGTATATTGTTACTGTTCTTCCAACAAACGATTGTTTCATGGTGCTTATGAATAGTCACCTTCAAAGGGCATTATATAAATCTTTGCAATGAATGAATGCAGTTATTCATTGCTGATAGCCTTTGGCAGACTATATGCATAACTATGAGCCTTGAATACCTTTGCAAAAGATTCACTACTGGAACGCCTCAAGACAATAACCATAATTCTGAGATCAACTCCCGCTAGTCTTTCAAATTATCCTTCGAACTCTATAGATAGATTACTGAATGAGTATAACTAATTACCCAAGCAATATGCTTACCGTTAACAAAGCATGCTTCCAATTCATGAACTCGTGAAGCCCACCTGCTTGCTCCAATAGTTGGTCACCCTGAGTAATAAAAAAGAAATTTTGCACAAATAAGGCAAGATTTTTAAAAATCCTGTTTCTTTCACTCACAGTGCAAATGTTGTATAAACTTGTCGTTATCAAACTCTCAGATTCTTTATGAACAAAATTGAAAGTGAGTGCCTTAATTCGTAGTGTCAACGCGTGTTTCCTTTTGCCGAAAAAATGTTAAGTAACGGAAGCTGGATGAAGACCTTTTACAGGTGAAATGGAGGCTGGATTGACGAAAAAACGTTTAAGTAACGGAAGCTGGATGAAGGTTCTTCTACAGGTGAAATAGAAGCTGGATTGATGAAAAACGCAAGAGAAATGGAAGCTGGATAAAGGCATTTTTATAGTTGAAATGGAAGCTAGATTCAACCTGGCGATCCAGAAATTATTTGTATATAGGCCTACATTTTGCAGCCTCGGATAATGTCCAAATAATTTATCAGCCTAAAATACGGTACAAAGAATTTATCAGCCTAAACTACGGTTTAACCTTACGCTGAATACAATGATTGCATACACTTTAAAATAAACAATAGCAGCAGACGATTGTATTGGGTAATACTCACAGGTCTATTGCCAAGGTGATATGTATTTCCGAGCATGAGTCTGCAGCCGAGCTGTTCCAGTTGTTCAGGTAAAAGCCCCTTAAGAGTTCCCTGAGTTCCAACAGGCATAAATACCGGTGTATCCACAACAGCATGGGGAAGGGTCATTACACATGTGCGTGCTTTCGATGTCGAACACTCTGCCTTAATTTGTAGTGTCAATGCGTGTTTCCTTTTGCCGACGTTTCCTATCTTAGCTGATGCCATTTTTATTAGTCGACTGCAGCTGCTGGACATATAAACGAGTAATATAAGTTTAATAACGTGATCCCGCTTTAAAGAGGAAACATCAGCAAGGCCCTACATTGTTCAGGAGTGGAAAGACATCACATAAGTAAGTAAGTATAATATAAATGGCGCATAGAAGTAAATAATAAAATTTTGTAAAATTAATGAATGTAGAGAGTGCTTTATTATTAACGTCGTGTGACTAGTTTGCGGGTAAGTGCATTTAAGTATTAATGGTGGTAGTCAACATACATTTATTAAATGTCTTACGATTTGACATTTAAACGTGTAAAACTTCGTCTATGGGTAATAATACAACCGATTGTGAGATCTGCTTAAAGTAGTATTTTCAGTTTAACGACACTGATAATTATGAAAAATCATTAACGTCGTCTTCCTCCTCTATCCAGCCATGGGACTAGCACTACCAAAGTTAAAACAATGGCAGTCTTCACACTCAAGGTGCCATTAAAATGTCTTGGTGACCCTGCCTAGCGGAACCTTATGCTCCTTTGGGTTTACCCATTGACGCCAACTGCACATGAATGTCTAATCTGTTGATTACATGTATCATGGTCTTGGTAATCAATAAATATATTGATTGATTATTGGTTAATGCGGATGACTATCAGGTCCGTAGCTGGCCAAAATCTATATCTTTAAGAAAGGATGTGGCTATGTTTGTATGTAGCCTATGTTTGTATATTTGCCCAGAATGCACGCTCACCGTTTTTGAGCTTTTCACTCTAAACCTTCACTACTGTGTAGGTCTCGGCATGATACACTAAGTCGAGGGTTGGCGATTCTCTGCCACCATGGGGGCCAGGTGGGAGGCGAAACCCCCAAATTTAAAAAAAATCAGCTATTGATTTGAATTTTTTTTCGTAGATAGAGGTCCATCAGAACCACCCGGATCAGTTGTTGGCAAATCTCTACCACCATGGGGGGCCAGGGTGCAGAGGGGTCAAAAACACTGATTTTCGCTATAAATTTTCATTCAATTGCCACGTATAAAAGCAGTGATTTTAATCGTTTTAGAGGTGTTCTGGGGTGGAGGTGGAGGGCTGGGATGGAGGTGAGGGTGGAGGTGGTGGGATGGCGTATGGGTCGACGGGTGGGGTTGGGGTGGAGGGGTGGGGTGGGGTGGAGGGGGATGGAGTGGGAGGTGGGGGTGGAGTGGGGGTGGAGGGGTGGGATGCGGTGGAAATTTTCGTCAAACCCAAATTTCTCCTGTGGCGTACTGGTATAGAGGTCGGAGTGTGGTGGGGTGTGGTGGGGTTGTGGCCGGAGCGGATCGAATCCTAAATTTCCCGGGCAACGCCGGGTACGTCAGCTAGTAAAATATAAAGACGAAGCAAACTCCATTCCCTACCATTTACGTCCCCAGCTCTTCTCATTTTCGCTTCCTTTTTCTCCATCACTTTTCAACCTCTGTCTTTTCCGTCTCCACCCTATATATTCTCTGCCTTCCCGTTCCCAAAAACCTACCACCTGACTTAAGTGGGGACTTTGGAGTTTCATAGTATTACCTCCTGAAAAAGTTTTATGGTAGATCAAAGTTGTAGAGCATTTTAAAGTTTTGCTTAAAATCAGTTTTGAATGTTCTGTAAAGCCCAAGAGCGGATACAGAAATTTTGGAGGGGGGGGCGAAATTTTTTGGTCTTGTTGGTGGCCAGGACAGGGGGAAAATGTCGTGTTATTCGTCGCCGAAAAACTGATGACCTTTTTAAAGTCATTCGTCCAATTTTTCAGGAAAAAGATACCGGTTCAGCCGCCAAAAAAGTTGATGACCTTTTTTTAAAAAAAATTTGTCGGTCATCATGTTGGGAGTATGGTAAATCAAATGGGGGTCAAGTCCCACGCGATTTCTTTAATGTGGACCTGATATCCTGTTTTTCTTGCCCGCTGCATTTATTTAATGGCTTGTTGAAACCAAATGGGGGCCCACGTTCCATGCAATTTTTAAATGGGGGGGGGGTGGGGCATGGCCATTTTGGCCTCCCCCCTGGATCCGCCCCTGTCCGACAGTTATGCAGTTTAATTAAGTTTGTGCAAATGCCCTAATGTTTCGTAGCAAAGATACCATTATATACATTGCTCTTCGCTCTACATTGGCCTCCCATCCAGCAGATTGACTTGTCTTGACCGGGTGTTGCGCTCTGCTGCACGCCTAATTGGGAAAATCCCTAAATATGATCATGTCTCAAACTACATGCTTGAGGTACTTCACTGGCTCTCTATTCGCAGGCGTATCGAGTTCAGGGTAGCTGCATTGGTATGGCGATGTTGTCAGGGCCTTGCCCCAACTTACCTCCGTGAGCTATGCAGCTCTACATTGGGTATCCAAGGACGTCGTCAGCTACGCTCTGCTGATAGGGGAGTCCTCTTAGTTCCTTTTGCTCGTACTACTACCATGAAGGATCGAGCCTTTTCTGTGGTTGGACCAGTGGTCTGGAATGGCCTTCCTTTTGAGCTACGCCTACACCCTGGGACTCTACCAGTATCCTTCCTTACTAAACTTAAAACTGTTCTTTTTGTGCGCGCTGGAGTTGGGAGCGCTTCTGAGTAGTTTTTCTTGAAGGAGCGCTATATAAATGTCCGAATGAATGAATGAATACATACAGAGGCACAAATATCCATATTTAGGCCTATTTACAGTGGTTTATACTTAATAATGTGCTATATATATACACATGTGAAAGGTCATTAGAGCTATCGTATGTTTCCGCTTGCGGATGCCGTTACGTGGCGCCGCGTGGCGAATGTGTCGAAAACTTTTGCTGCCGTGCTTGTGCAGGTCGATCGCCCAGAGCGCGACGTCCCAACTCCGAAGCATTTAGCAATGGGGCCCCCCGTGCAGACGACATGCAAGCACGTGCAGATGGTCATTTACCGGCATACAATATGCAAATTATATACATAGGTCGAGTTTTATATAATGTTCTATAGTTTCTGCGTTTTACAATGCACAATGCTAAATTATACGTCTTGTGTTCTGACCGTCATGTGTCGGCACCTGGCGAAAGCGCCAGAAACATTAAAAAATCATCTCCTACCAAGAGCGCAACGGCGCCAACTCCAGCGCATTTAGCACACACGCGCACACCATTATACACATACGCACATATTTGTACATGCCAGAACTATTTACAATGTTTGATAATAACTCAGTGTCTCTGAACTTTTAGTAACTGTTGTTATTCTATTTTAGTATGCTGACCGTGATGTGGCGGACCCTGGCGAAAGCGTCAGAATTAGTGTGTAAACATATCGTTCGCCCAGAGCGCAACGGCACCGACTCCATTTAGCACTGGAGTCAATGTCACCTATGATATTTTATAGGTCCTGTTTCCTAATCTGTAATCATTTATCATATTATAGTGAAGAATTTTTCTTTGGTAAATAGGCCCAATAGTGGATCACTCCCTTCGGGTAGCCTATTGCTCCCTACATTTCACAGTAATGATTGTACACTAAGCTATACCATCGCAATTGTTAACTGCAATTAATCAGTTTGTGTACCATTATGAATGCATAATTCTCGGTTTGATATTTTTGGGATCAATAAACAAGTTGAAGTTGAAGTAATCGTTTGGAGCGTTGCAAATAGCTGCGCTATAACATTGTGAAGACAGAGTTGGCACATGACGAACCAAGCTGGCCAATCAGCTACGTTTGTTTTGTTTTGCGTGGGAGTGGCGCAAAAAGAAGGAGCGACGAATAACACGTGCTTTAAATTTTTAGTGAGTCGCAATACGGGCACCGAAGAAGTATCTTGGTTTGTGTGAAAGATGTTCGCTCACGGTGCAAAAGACGACGAAACTCTACCTACTCCTTCTGCCGAAACGGTGAATTCGTAATTCGTACTATTTTAAGTTAAGCCATAAGTAGAAAATAACGCCTATCATATTGCGTAGGATATTGAAATAATGTATTCAGGCCATGGTAGCCTATGCCGTTTTGTTCATAATAATATGGCTTCTGCCTGTTAGCTAATTAATTATTATTGGCATTCGCGTTAAAGCTAATTCTATTTTAATTTGTCCAGCAGCCGACCTTTGTAGTTCTATAGGCTTGTGTGCTCATTCGACCTTGGCACTGCGTAGAGATGAAATAATGTCATTTTCTTGTCTAGACACGAAGTCACATGTCCTAATAAACTCTGTCATAATCTCATCACTGATAGCTTAGTCTCTAAGGAGTTGACCGTGCAATGGACAATATTATCGTCCCACCAACAGTTCCTATAGATTATCATCGACTCGAAAAGTACAACTACGACTGCACTACGATTCGGTTTCATGAACGGTCCATAGTCGTAATTTAACTCTGACTGCATTGCATAAATTGTATGTACAGTCCTTGGGCATATTACTGCACATCTCACAATTAGACCATAGATTTCTCTCCGATGCTATCCATAGTTTAATTCCGAAAGTATTTCAGTTGGATACGACCTACTCTATTAACCACCAACGTTCATCTGGTGGTACATAGGCAATGATTTTCCAAACTTTTATATTATTTGTCGGCCAGTTATAAGGCACATTGCTTAGAGGGGGGCATAATAATATTCTATTCGAAATTCATTATGCAGTGAATGTCTCCCTGTTTCCCCTGTGTGTTTTGTCTGTATTCGTTCTCTGTGCTTGTATACATTAATTATGCTTTATTTAAATAATACTAGAACTTTGCGTGTTGGTTGTTAGCAAGTCTCACGCATAAATAAAAGTATTTAAAATTGGAGGGGTGAAATTGGGGGGTGAAATTGGGGGGTGAAATTGGGGGGTGAAATTGGGGGGTGAAATTGGGGGGTGAAATTGGGGGGGTGAAATTGGGAAGGGGTGAAATTGGGAAGGGGAAAATGGGAAAATATAAAAATGGGTAGCGATTAAAAATTTGAAAATAAATAGCAACTAAAAATTAGAAAATGGATTGCAATTTAAAAATTAGAACATAGATAATAATTGTATGGTGACTGTAGTGCCGGTATGTAAATTGTACACTGTATTATATGCTTGTTGACGTTGTATTAACGAAAAACAGGGAGCCAGGATCTGCTTAAAATTATTTAGTAATATAACGATAAATGCAATGCGACCTCTATGTGTCCGATAACTTCTATAAAACTTTGTCGAAATCATTGCCTTAAGAAGACCAGATGAACGTTGTTGGTTGATGGAGTAGGACAGCCCCATCTGAAATAAATTTCGGAATTCAACAGTGGATCGCATCGCAGATCGATCCAGGGTCTCATTGTGCGATGATCGGTAATGTGACTAAGTACTGTATATGTAATAAAAGCATGCAGTCAGTAAATATAATTACGACTATTGGCCGTCCATGAGATTGATTTTTGTAGTCCAGTCCTAATTGTGGTTTCGAGTCAATGATAATGCATGGACTCTTCTTGGGACGATATTGTCCATTGCACGGTGAAGTCTTTAGAGACTGAGCTACCCGTCAACGAGACTATGATGGAGTTTGACATTAGGACAAGCGACTTCATACACGTCTTGACAAGAGAATGAGATTTCACCACTGCACGATGCCAAGGTCGAATGCTAATGCAAGTCTGCAGAAGTAAAACAGTAGGTTGTCTGGGCGAATAGAAATCGAATTAATTAACGCCAATGCAGGATAGTTAGGGTTTTAATTAAGTAGTGTAGTTCCTTGCATATTAATTAGGGTCCTTTCTGTATTTCGCCTTTCTGATCTAAATATTTGTATCCACTACGTAGCTACTTTTGTATCTGGTATTTCTTAATATAATTAAAATTATAATGCAGATTGCACTTTAGTTCAGCTATAGAGGCTTCTGCAGCCTGTAAGAAGCATAAAATAAGAACCATAAAATAGCAATATGAATAAAATATAAAAATAAAATAGCATGTCTGATGTAATGCATCAAGTAAGAAGATTTTGACGATAACTTTGGGTTCTTGGGTACTGCCTAAGTTCTTGTTCTTTCAGATCTCGGAGGAGCTGATCGTGGATTGGGGGACGGTGGAAGACGCGTGGAATCTCCAACAACGATCGCCTGGATCCGTGGTCATTTCGGCATCACGACGTCTGAGGGGTCGTGGACAAAAGTGGGTGATGTATATCGAACCTCTTGTTCTTTCAGGTTTTCTTCTAGTTGCCTGGAGCACGACCACTGGATCCCAAAGACGGTGACAGACTGGGATATGGTGGAAAACAGGTCGAGTATCCGACGCCCAACAATCCTCGACATTGTAGGTCGCGAGGTCAGATGGGTCATGGTTGGTTAGTGCCCTCTTGTGATCGCCATCTTGGTAGGGATGGTGACCATACAAGGGGCGATAGGATTAGCCACCAATTTACAATGTTCTTGTCCTTTCAGTTTCTATTGTAGTGATTCAGAGCATGGAGCAGCAAAAGTCAAGCACACAGGACCAGCTGATCATCTGGCTGGCCTCAACCCCCTTCCCCAGGCCTCACTCCCTCCCAGGCCTCACCCTACCGCCCAGGCCTTGCCCTCCCCAGGCCTCCCCCTCCCCCAGGCCTCACCCTCCCTCCAGACCCGCCCTCCCCCCAGTCCATATGCACGTCCAACCACTAAAAATTAAAAAAATTAAGACAAAAGTAAAAATGTTAAAATGTAAAAAAGTAAATGAGCAAAAACCAAAAATGTGAAAAGTAAAATGTTAAATTCAATATAGCAATAACTAAAATTTAAAAAATTTAAATTTAAAATGTACAAAACAAAAATCGTCCGTTCGTTTGCACTCTGACCCCCATTGATTTTTTTCCATTCGTTTTCCGTTCTCATTTTTTCAGGTTCTTTTATTGTAAACAATGATTGCATTTTAATTGTTTCTGATTCTTTTATTGCTTACATGTATTGTGTTGTTTTTTAAGGTTCTTTTAATGTTAATATAACAGTGCTCTTACTCTTCTTTTTTTAGGTTCCTTTACTTTTAACGTAATTGTGTTCTTGTTGATTTAGAATGTTTTATTGTAAGCAGTGATTGCATTCTAATAGTTACTAATTCTTTCATTGCTTGCATGTATTGTGTTGTTTTTTAGGTTCTTTTACTGTTAATTTAACAGTGCTCTTCCTCTTCTTTTTTTTAGGTTCCTTTACTTTTAACGTAATTGTGTTCTTGTTGATTTAGAATGTTTTATTGTAAGCAGTGATTGCATTCTAATAGTTACTAATTCTTTCATTGCTTGCATGTATTGTGTTGTTTTTTTAGGTTCTTTTACTGTTAATTTAACAGTGCTCTTCCTCTTCTTTTTTTTAGGTTCCTTTACTTTTAACGTAATTGTGTTCTTGTTGATTTAGAATGTTTATTGTAAGCAGTGATTGCATTCTAATAGTTACTAATTCTTTCATTGCTTGCATGTATTGTGTTGTTTTTAGGTTCTTTTACTGTTAATGTAACAGTGCTCTTCCTCTTCTTTTTTTAGGTTCCTTTACTTTTAACGTAACTGTGTTCTTGTTGATTTAGATTATTTTATTGTAGACAATGATTGCATTCTAATTGTTTCTGAATCTTTTATTGCTTGCATGTATTGTGTTGTTGTTTTAGATTCTGTTACTGTTAATGTAACAGTGCTGTTGTTTTTTAGGTTTCTTTACTTTTAACGTAACTATGTTCTTGTTGATTTAGATTCTTTTATTGTAAATAATGATTGCATTCTAATTGTTTCTGATTCTTTTATTGCTTACATATATTGTGTTGTTGGTTAGATTCTTTTACTGTTAATGTAACAGTGCTCTTCCTCTTCTTTTTTTAGGTTCCTTTACTTTTAATGTAACTGTTTTCTCGTTGATTTAGATTATTTCATTGTAAATAATGATTGCATTCTAATTGTTTCTGATTCTTTTATTGTTAACGTTCATTGCATTCCTATTGTTTCTTATATTGTTTCTGATTCTTTTTGTTGTTAGGGTAATTGTGTTCTTGTTGTTTCACGTTCTTTTGCTAACTTCGAATGTGTTTTTCTATTGTAGGTAACTCCGCCACAGGGAACTGCAAATCTGGAGGGATTTGCAGTACCCTGCGCCGGTCCTAAGCCCGGATAAAGGAGGAAGGCTGCATTCCTATTGTTTCTTATATTGTTTCTGATTCTTTTTGTTGTTAGGGTAATTGTGTTCTTGTTGTTTCACGTTCTTTTACTAACTTCGAATGTGTTTTTTTATTGTAGGTAACTCCGCCACAGGGAACTGCAAATCTGGAGGGATTTGCAGTTCCCTGCGCCGGTCCTAAGCCCGGATAAAGGAGGAAGGCTGCATTCCTATTGTTTCTTATATTGTTTCTGATTCTTTTTGTTGTTAGGGTAATTGTGTTCTTGTTGTTTCACGTTCTTTTGCTAACTTCAAATGTGCTTTTCTATTGTAGGTAACTCAGCTACAGGGAACTGCAAATCTGGAGGGATTTGCAGTTCCCTGCGCCGGTCCTAAGCCCGGATAAAGGAGGAAGGTTTGCCAGGTGGGTGTCATTCCCTGGCAGTAAAACAAAGACGACTGGAGTTCGATGCCAAACAGAAACGATGTCGGGATATGCCAGCTCGGATGACGCTTGGACAAACGAGGTCCGCAAAGCCAGTCGTGCAGTTGGGATTGGATCGGATCGGGACATGCTACCGAAAGAAAGTCGAGACCTGCTGGCGCTTGGAATGTTCGCACTCTCTGGTCGGCAAGATGCTCGTTCAGTGGCCAGCCATGATCTTCTGGATCCTTCTGCCCTCTTGGAATCCTCACAGGTAACTGCGATCATCCGGATGATTTGTTAATTTACTGATTGTGAAATAGAATTATCTGTTGTATGTCTGTATGTATATGACCATTTATATAGCGCCTTAACAAGAATCTCACAAAGGCGCGACGTCTGTTAATTGTATTTGAATTTTTGATGGATGCGATTCATGATTGACTGATTAATTGATATTGTTGATTAATTAATTAATTGATATTATTTATTAATTAGCATTAATTACTCTATCCTTTGGCCTCTTACCAAACATACCAGACTCGCTCATGCATTCATTCTTCGCTACTACCTACAGAAAACTTGGCATGGTATTTGCTGAAAGAAATTGCACCTGCTGCATGTTGTTGAATTGCTCCATGCGTGAAGTAAACGATTTTGAAATTCGTTTGAGCATTTCTTTGGCACTGAGCGCTGCGCAATCTGAAACGCAATAGCTAACAAGGCAATCATTCTTCTTGAATAGATTTCAACCATTAATGGTTGCTACCGAAAGAAAGTCGAGACCTGCTGGCGCTTGGGATGTTCGCACTCTCTGGTCGGCGGGAAACTGGAGTTGCTGGAGATGTCAAGATGCTCGTTCAGCGGCCAGCCACGATCTTCTGGATCCTTCTGCCGTCTTGGAATCCTCACAGGTAGCTGAGATCATCCGGATGACTTGTTAATTTACTAGTTATTGATCGTGAAATAGAATTGTCTGTTAATTGTATTTGAATTTTTGATGGATGTGATTCATGATCGACTGATTACTTGATATTATTAATTAATTAATATTATTAATTAATTATTAATAATATTAATAATTAATTATTGATTATATAATTAATTAATTAATATTATTTATTAATAAGCGTTAATTACTCTATATGCGACCTGGTGGCAGACCGGTAACGCGTCCGCTTAAGGAGTGGAGGTTGCGGGTTCGACTCCGGGTAACGACCTTGGGCAAGTTGTTCACGCACACGTGCCTTTGTCACCAAGCAGTCTAATTTGGTACCGACGTAAGCTGGGAAGTAAACTGCAAGTTCTGCGATACACTGGCCTCGTGTCCAGGACCTTGGGATTCGTCCATTGCTGGCTCTGGGCCATGGGAAAGGAGATGAGCGCCTCCCTATGTTCCTCATGGAACGGGATAGGATTTTACTTTACTAATTACTCTATCCTCTGGCCTATTACCAAACATACCAGACTCGCTCGTGCATTCACTCATCGCTACTACCTACAGAAAACTTGGCATAGTATTTGCTGGAAGAAATTGCACCTGCTGCATATTAATTGTTGAGTTGCTCCATGCGTGAAGTAAACGATTTTGAAATTCGTTTGAGCATTTCTTTGGCACTGAGCGCTGCGTAATCTGAAACGTCTAGAGTTCCAGACGCAATAGCTAACAAGGCAATCATTCTTCTTGAATAGATTTCAACTCTTAAAGTCAACTCTGTTGTTAACTTGGTTTAATTAATGTTTATTGCAGCGGAAAGAAAACGGTGAAGAAGAACAACAAAGACGGCAAAAGAAGATGTTGGAAACACAACGCAATCCTGAAGAACTTTTACTGACTGTACAAAGAACATTTTTATTAACTGTGTAAAGAACATTTTTATTGACTGTGCAAAGAACATTTTTACTTTTATTGACTGTGCAAAGAACATTTTTATTGACTGTGCAAAGAACATTTTTACTTTAATTGACTGTGCAAAGCACATTTTTACTTTTATTGACTGCAAAGAACATTTTTATTGACTGTGCAAAGAACATTTTTACTTTTATTGACTGCAAAGAACATTTTAATTTTTATTGACTGTGCAAAGAACATTTTTATTAACTGTGTAAGGAACATTTTTATTGAATGCAAAGAACATTTTTATTGACTGTTCAAAGTAAATAAGCATTGAACAAATTTGAAGACTACTGTTGTTGTATATTAAACATGTAATTCTGAACTTTTATTGTATTGAAGACTTAAGGGCATTTTGGTTCTTACGAACATGCACAAGAACTTGCATAGATTTAACACTGCTGGACTTCAATTTTCCTTCCGTCCGCCACCTTCCAAACACCTATGCTTTCCATCTTCTCACTGAAAATTTCCAGTCTATCTTCTAATCATGCTCTCCCCTCCCATCATCCTTTGGACTTTAAGTCGCAATATCCAAACCCCTTTTTAATGATGAACGATTAGAATGAAGGAGGTTGTATTTTCCGATTGTTTCTCCCATTTGCTGAAGAAACTTTTAAACGCAGTCATTTTCATTGACGGTCACTTAGGATAACCCAACCAATGTCGTTTATCGCCTTCATTTACCCAAACTCGGCCTATCAAGCATTGGCCCAACGCTTAATAAGCAGAGACTGTTAAAACGACGGCGGCGCTGGTTTATATGCCAAGCCAGAAAAAATGAAGGCAGTGACGAGGCTGAGAAAATGAGGGTGGCATCGGCTTAGATCCCGATGCTGAGAAAACTAGGGCGGCAGCGTTTAAATGCCAAGGCCGAGAAAACGAGGGCGGCGCCACTTTATATAATTATCAAGTCCGTTTGAGCATATGAAACGGTGCTCTCATTTTCCCGGACTCGGTGTCCTCAGTTTCTCGGCCTCGGCATATAAACCGCCGCCGCCCTCATTTTCTCGGCCTCGGCATATAAACCGCCCCCGGCCTCATTTTCTCGATTTCGGCATATAGACCGCTGAGGCCGAGAAAATGCGAAAATGAGGGCGTCGTTTTATATGCCGAGGCCGAGAAAATGCGAAAATGAGGGCGTCGTTTTATATGCCGAGGTCGAGAAAATTCGAAATTGAGGGCGGCGTTTTATATGCCGAGGTTGAGAAAATGCGAAAATGAGGGCGTCGTTTTATATGCCGAGGCCGTGAAAATGCGAAATTGAGGGCGTCGTTTTATATGCCGAGCTCGAGAAAATGCGAAAATGAGGGCGTCGTTTTATATGCCGAGGTCGAAAAAATTCGAAATTGAAGGCGGCGCTTTATATGCCGAGGCCGAGAAAATGCGAAAATGAGGGCGTCGTTTTATATGCCGAGGTCGAGAAAATTCGAAAATGAGGGCGTCGTTTTATATGCCGAGGTCGAAAAAATTCGAAAGTGAGGGCGGCGCTTTATATGCCGAGGCCGAGAAAATGCGAAAATGAGGGCGTCGTTTTATATGCCGAGGTCGAGAAAATTCGAAATTGAGGGCGGCGTTTTATATGCCGAGGCCGTGAAAATGCGAAATTGAGGGCGTCGTTTTATATGCCGAGGTCGAGAAAATGCGAAAATGAGGGCGTCGTTTTATATGCCGAGGTCGAGAAAATTCGAAATTGAGGGCGGCGTTTTATATGCCGAGGTCGAGAAAATTCGAAATTGAGGGCGTCGTTTTATATGCCGAGGCCGAGAAAATGCGAAAATGAGGGCGTCGTTTTATATGCCGAGGCCGAGAAAATGCGAAAATGAGGGCGTCGTTTTATATGCCGAGGTCGAGAAAATTCGAAATTGAGGGCGGCGTTTTATATGCCGAGGCCGAGAAAATGCGAAAATGAGGGCGTCGTTTTATATGCCGAGGTCGAGAAAATTCGAAATTGAGGGCGGCGTTTTATATGCCGAGGAAATGCGAAAATGAGGGCGTCGCTTTATATGCCGAGGCCGAGAAAATTCGAAAATGAGGGCGTCGTTTTATATGCCGAGGCCGAGAAAATGCGAAAATGAGGGCGTCGTTTTATATGCCGAGGTCGAGAAAATTCGAAATTGAGGGCGGCGTTTTATATGCCGAGAAAATGCGAAAATGAGGGCGTCGCTTTATATGCCGAGGCCGAGAAAATGAGGACGTCGTTTAATATGCCGAGGCCGAGAAAAAGCGAAATTGAGGGCGTCGTTTTATATGCCGAGGTCGGGAAAATTCGACAATGAGGGCGTCGTTTTATATGCTGAGGCCGAGAAAATGCGAAAATGAGGGCGTCGTTTTATATGCCGAGGTCGAGAAAATTCGAAATTGAGGGCGGCGTTTTATATGCCGAGGCCGAGAAAATGCAAAAATGAGAGCGTCGTTTTATATGCCGAGGCCGTGAAAATGCGAAATTGAGGGCGTCGTTTTATATGCCGAGGTCGAGAAAATTCGAAATTGAGGGCGGCGTTTTATATGCCGAGGCCGAGAAAATTCAAAATTGAGGGCGGCGTTTTATATGCCGAGACCGAGAAAATGCGAAAATGAGGGCGTCGTTTAATATGCCGAGGCCGAGAAAATGCGAAATTGAGGGCGTCGTTTTATATGCCGAGGTCGGGAAAATTCGACAATGAGGGCGTCGTTTTATATGCCGAGGTCGAGAAAATGCGAAAATGAGGGCGTCGTTTTATATGCCGAGGTCGAGAAAATTCGAAAATGAGGGCGTCGTTTTATATGCCGAGGCCGTGAAAATGCGAAATTGAGGGCGTCGTTTTATATGCCGAGCTCGAGAAAATGCGAAAATGAGGGCGTCGTTTTATATGCCGAGGTCGAAAAAATTCGAAATTGAAGGCGGCGCTTTATATGCCGAGGCCGAGAAAATGCGAAAATGAGGGCGTCGTTTTATATGCCGAGGTCGAGAAAATTCGAAAATGAGGGCGTCGTTTTATATGCCGAGGTCGAAAAAATTCGAAAGTGAGGGCGGCGCTTTATATGCCGAGGCCGAGAAAATGCGAAAATGAGGGCGTCGTTTTATATGCCGAGGTCGAGAAAATTCGAAATTGAGGGCGGCGTTTTATATGCCGAGGCCGTGAAAATGCGAAATTGAGGGCGTCGTTTTATATGCCGAGGTCGAGAAAATGCGAAAATGAGGGCGTCGTTTTATATGCCGAGGTCGAGAAAATTCGAAATTGAGGGCGGCGTTTTATATGCCGAGGTCGAGAAAATTCGAAATTGAGGGCGTCGTTTTATATGCCGAGGCCGAGAAAATGCGAAAATGAGGGCGTCGTTTTATATGCCGAGGCCGAGAAAATGCGAAAATGAGGGCGTCGTTTTATATGCCGAGGTCGAGAAAATTCGAAATTGAGGGCGGCGTTTTATATGCCGAGGCCGAGAAAATGCGAAAATGAGGGCGTCGTTTTATATGCCGAGGTCGAGAAAATTCGAAATTGAGGGCGGCGTTTTATATGCCGAGGTCGAGAAAATTCGAATTTGAGGGCGGCGTTTTATATGCCGAGGCCGAGAAAATGTGAAAATGAGGGCGTCGTTTTATATGCCGAGGCCGAGAAAATGCGAAAATGAGGGCGTCGTTTTATATGCCGAGGTCGAGAAAATTCGAAATTGAGGGCGGCGTTTTATATGCCGAGAAAATGCGAAAATGAGGGCGTCGCTTTATATGCCGAGGCCGAGAAAATTCGAAAATGAGGGCGTCGTTTTATATGCCGAGGTGGAGAAAATGCGAAAATGAGGACGTCGTTTTACATGCCGAGGCCGAGAAAATGCGAAAATGAGGGCGTCGTTTTATATGCCGAGGTCGAGAAAATTCGAAATTGAGGGCGGCGTTTTATATGCCGAGGCCGAGAAAATGCGAAAATGAGGGCGTCGTTTAATATGCCGAGGCCGAGAAAAAGCGAAATTGAGGGCGTCGTTTTATATGCCGAGGTCGGGAAAATTCGACAATGAGGGCGTCGTTTTATATGCTGAGGCCGAGAAAATGCGAAAATGAGGGCGTCGTTTTATATGCCGAGGTCGAGAAAATTCGAAATTGAGGGCGGCGTTTTATATGCCGAGGCCGAGAAAATGCAAAAATGAGAGCGTCGTTTTATATGCCGAGGCCGTGAAAATGCGAAATTGAGGGCGTCGTTTTATATGCCGAGGTCGAGAAAATTCGAAATTGAAGGCGGCGTTTTATATGCCGAGGCCGAGAAAATTCAAAATTGAGGGCGGCGTTTTATATGCCGAGGCCGAGAAAATGCGAAAATG
Organism: Lumbricus terrestris; assembly: GCA_949752735.1. Classification (NCBI taxonomy): domain Eukaryota; kingdom Metazoa; phylum Annelida; class Clitellata; order Crassiclitellata; family Lumbricidae; genus Lumbricus; species Lumbricus terrestris. Next base: position 22,639,374 of record OX457042.1, read on the forward strand.
AGGGCGTCGTTTAATATGCCGAGGCCGAGAAAATGCGAAATTGAGGGCGTCGTTTTATATGCCGAGGTCGAAAAAATTCGACAATGAGGGCGTCGTTTTATATGCCGAGGTCGAGAAAATGCGAAAATGAGGGCGTCGTTTTATATGCCGAGGTCGAGAAAATTCGAAAATGAGGGCGTCGTTTTATATGCCGAGGTCGAAAAAATTCGAAATTGAGGGCGGCGCTTTATATGCCGAGGCCGAGAAAATGCGAAAATGAGGGCGTCGTTTTATATGCCGAGGTCGAGAAAATTCGAAAATGAGGGCGTCGTTTTATATGCCGAGGTCGAAAAAATTCGAAAGTGAGGGCGGCGCTTTATATGCCGAGGCCGAGAAAATGCGAAAATGAGGGCGTCGTTTTATATGCCGAGGTCGAGAAAATTCGAAATTGAGGGCGGCGTTTTATATGCCGAGGCCGTGAAAATGCGAAATTGAGGGCGTCGTTTTATATGCCGAGGTCGAGAAAATGCGAAAATGAGGGCGTCGTTTTATATGCCGAGGTCGAGAAAATTCGAAATTGAGGGCGGCGTTTTATATGCCGAGGTCGAGAAAATTCGAAATTGAGGGCGTCGTTTTATATGCCGAGGCCGAGAAAATGCGAAAATGAGGGCGTCGTTTTATATGCCGAGGCCGAGAAAATGCGAAAATGAGGGCGTCGTTTTATATGCCGAGGTCGAGAAAATTCGAAATTGAGGGCGGCGTTTTATATGCCGAGGCCGAGAAAATGCGAAAATGAGGGCGTCGTTTTATATGCCGAGGTCGAGAAAATTCGAAATTGAGGGCGGCGTTTTATATGCCGAGGTCGAGAAAATTCGAATTTGAGGGCGGCGTTTTATATGCCGAGGCCGAGAAAATGTGAAAATGAGGGCGTCGTTTTATATGCCGAGGCCGAGAAAATGCGAAAATGAGGGCGTCGTTTTATATGCCGAGGTCGAGAAAATTCGAAATTGAGGGCGGCGTTTTATATGCCGAGAAAATGCGAAAATGAGGGCGTCGCTTTATATGCCGAGGCCGAGAAAATGCGAAAATGAGGGCGTCGTTTTATATGCCGAGGTGGAGAAAATGCGAAAATGAGGACGTCGTTTTACATGCCGAGGCCGAGAAAATGCGAAAATGAGGGCGTCGTTTTATATGCCGAGGTCGAGAAAATTCGAAATTGAGGGCGGCGTTTTATATGCCGAGGCCGAGAAAATGCGAAAATGAGGGCGTCGTTTAATATGCCGAGGCCGAGAAAAAGCGAAATTGAGGGCGTCGTTTTATATGCCGAGGTCGGGAAAATTCGACAATGAGGGCGTCGTTTTATATGCTGAGGCCGAGAAAATGCGAAAATGAGGGCGTCGTTTTATATGCCGAGGTCGAGAAAATTCGAAATTGAGGGCGGCGTTTTATATGCCGAGGCCGAGAAAATGCAAAAATGAGAGCGTCGTTTTATATGCCGAGGCCGTGAAAATGCGAAATTGAGGGCGTGGTTTTATATGCCGAGGTCGAGAAAATTCGAAATTGAGGGCGGCGTTTTATATGCCGAGGCCGAGAAAATTCAAAATTGAGGGCGGCGTTTTATATGCCGAGGCCGAGAAAATGCGAAAATGAGGGCGTCGTTTAATATGCCGAGGCCGAGAAAATGCGAAATTGAGGGCGTCGTTTTATATGCCGAGGTCGGGAAAATTCGACAATGAGGGCGTCGTTTTATATGCCGAGGTCGAGAAAATGCGAAAATGAGGGCGTCGTTTTATATGCCGAGGTCGAGAAAATTCGAAATTGAGGGCGGCGTTTTATATGCCGAGGCCGAGAAAATGCAAAAATGAGGGCGTCGTTTTATATGCCGAGGTCGAGAAAATTCGAAATTGAGGGCGTCGTTTTATATGCCGAGGCTGAAAAAATGCGAAAATGAGGGCGTCGTTTTATATGCCGAGGTCGAGAAAATGCGAAAATGAGGGCGTCGTTTTATATGCCGAGGTCGAGAAAATTCGAAATTGAGGGCGGCGTTTTATATGCCGAGGCCGAGAAAATGCGAAAATGAGAGCGTCGTTTTATATGCCGAGGTCGAGAAAATGCGAAAATGAGGGAGTCGTTTTATATGCCGAGGTCGAAAAAATTCGAAATTGAGGGCGGCGCTTTATATGCCGAGGCCGAGAAAATGCAAAAATGAGGGCGTCGTTTTATATGCCGAGGTCGAGAAAATTCGAAATTGAGGGCGGCGTTTTATATGCCGAGGCCGTGAAAATGCGAAATTGAGGGCGTCGTTTTATATGCCGAGGTCGAGAAAATTCGAAAATGAGGGCGTCGTTTTATATGCCGAGGTCGAGAAAAGTCGAAATTGAGGGCGTCGTATTATATGCCGAGGCCGAGAAAATGCGAAATTGAGGGCGTCGTTTTATATGCCGAGGTCGAGAAAATTCGAAATTGAGGGCGGCGTTTTATATGCCGAGGCCGAGAAAATGCGAAAATGAGGGCGTCGTTTTATATGCCGAGGCCGAGAAAATGCGAAAATGAGGGCGTCGTTTTATATGCCGAGGTCGAGAAAATTCGAAATTGAGGGCGGCGTTTTATATGCCGAGGCCGAGAAAATGCGAAAATGAGGGCGTCGTTTTATATGCCGAGGCCGAGAAAATGCGAAAATGAGGGCGTCGTTTTATATGCCGAGGCCGAGAAAATGCGAAAATGAGGACGTCGTTTTATATGCCGAGGCCGAGAAAATGCGAAAATGAGGGCGTCGTTTTATATGCCGAGGTCGAGAAAATTCGAAATTGAGGGCGGCGTTTTATATGCCGAGGCCGAGAAAATGCAAAAATGAGGGCGTCGTTTAATATGCCGAGGTCGAGAAAATGCGAAATTGAGGGCGTCGTTTTATATGCCGAGGTCGGGAAAATTCGACAATGAGGGCGTCGTTTTATATGCCGAGGTCGAGAAAATTCGAAATTGAGGGCGGCGTTTTATATGCCGAAGCCGAGAAAATGCGAAAATGAGAGCGTCGTTTTATATGCCGAGGCCGAGAAAATTCGAAATTGAGGGCGGAGTTTTATATGCCGAGGCCGAGAAAATGCGAAAATGAGGGCGTCGCTTTATATGCCGAGGCCGAGAAAAGTCGAAATTGAGGGCGTCGTTTTATATGCCGAGGTCGAGAAAATTCGAAATTGAGGGCGGCGTTTTATATGCCGAGGCCGAGAAAATGCGAAAATGAGAGGGTCGTTTTATATGCCGAGGCCGAGAAAATGCGAAATTGAGGGCGTCGTTTTATATGACGAGGTCGAGAAAATGCGAAAATGAGGGCGTCGTTTTATATGCCGAGGCCGTGAAAATGCGAAATTGAGGGCGTCGTTTTATATGCCGAGCTCGAGAAAATGCGAAAATGAGGGCGTCGTTTTATATGCCGAGGTCGAAAAAATTCGAAATTGAAGGCGGCGCTTTATATGCCGAGGCCGAGAAAATGCGAAAATGAGGGCGTCGTTTTATATGCCGAGGTCGAGAAAATTCGAAAATGAGGGCGTCGTTTTATATGCCGAGGTCGAAAAAATTCGAAAGTGAGGGCGGCGCTTTATATGCCGAGGCCGAGAAAATGCGAAAATGAGGGCGTCGTTTTATATGCCGAGGTCGAGAAAATTCGAAATTGAGGGCGGCGTTTTATATGCCGAGGCCGTGAAAATGCGAAATTGAGGGCGTCGTTTTATATGCCGAGGTCGAGAAAATGCGAAAATGAGGGCGTCGTTTTATATGCCGAGGTCGAGAAAATTCGAAATTGAGGGCGGCGTTTTATATGCCGAGGTCGAGAAAATTCGAAATTGAGGGCGTCGTTTTATATGCCGAGGCCGAGAAAATGCGAAAATGAGGGCGTCGTTTTATATGCCGAGGCCGAGAAAATTCAAAATTGAGGGCGGCGTTTTATATGCCGAGGCCGAGAAAATGCGAAAATGAGGGCGTCGTTTAATATGCCAAGGCCGAGAAAATGCGAAATTGAGGGCGTCGTTTTATATGCCGAGGTCGGGAAAATTCGACAATGAGGGCGTCGTTTTATATGCCGAGGTCGAGAAAATGCGAAAATGAGGGCGTCGTTTTATATGCCGAGGTCGAGAAAATTCGAAATTGAGGGCGGCGTTTTATATGCCGAGGCCGAGAAATTGCAAAAATGAGGGCGTCGTTTTATATGCCGAGGTCGAGAAAATTCGAAATTGAGGGCGTCGTTTTATATGCCGAGGCTGAAAATATGCGAAAATGAGGGCGTCGTTTTATATGCCGAGGTCGAGAAAATGCGAAAATGAGGGCGTCGTTTTATATGCCGAGGTCGAGAAAATTCGAAATTGAGGGCGGCGTTTTATATGCCGAGGCCGAGAAAATGCGAAAATGAGAGCGTCGTTTTATATGCCGAGGTCGAGAAAATGCGAAAATGAGGGAGTCGTTTTATATGCCGAGGTCGAAAAAATTCGAAATTGAGGGCGGCGCTTTATATGCCGAGGCCGAGAAAATGCAAAAATGAGGGCGTCGTTTTATATGCCGAGGTCGAGAAAATTCGAAATTGAGGGCGGCGTTTTATATGCCGAGGCCGTGAAAATGCGAAATTGAGGGCGTCGTTTCATATGCCGAGGTCGAGAAAATTCGAAAATGAGGGCGTCGTTTTATATGCCGAGGTCGAGAAAAGTCGAAATTGAGGGCGTCGTATTATATGCCGAGGCCGAGAAAATGCGAAATTGAGGGCGTCGTTTTATATGCCGAGGTCGAGAAAATTCGACAATGAGGGCGGCGTTTTATATGCCGAGGCCGAGAAAATGCGAAAATGAGGGCGTCGCTTTATATGCCGAGGCCGAGAAAAGTCGAAATTGAGGGCGTCGTTTTATATGCCGAGGTCGAGAAAATTCGAAATTGAGGGCGGCGTTTTATATGCCGAGGCCGAGAAAATGCGAAAATGAGAGGGTCGTTTTATATGCCGAGGCCGAGAAAATTCGACAATGAGGGCGTCGTTTTATATGCCGAGGTCGAGAAAATTCGAAATTGAGGGCGTCGTTTTATATGCCGAGGCCGAGAAAATGTGAAAATGAGGGCGTCGTTTTATATGCCGAGGCCGAGAAAATGCGAAATTGAGGGCGTCGTTTTATATGCCGAGGTCGGGAAAATTCGACAATGAGGGCGTCGTTTTATATGCCGAGGTCGAGAAAATTCGAAATTGAGGGCGGCGTTTTATATGCCGAGGCCGAGAAAATGCGAAAATTAGGGCGTCGTTTAATATGCCGAGGCCGAGAAAAAGCGAAATTGAGGGCGTCGTTTTATATGCCGAGGTCGGGAAAATTCGACAATGAGGGCGTCGTTTTATATGCTGAGGCCGAGAAAATGCGAAAATGAGGGCGTCGTTTTATATGCCGAGGTCGGGAAAATTCGAAATTGAGGGCGGCGTTTTATATGCCGAGGCCGAGAAAATGCAAAAATGAGAGCGTCGTTTTATATGCCGAGGCCGTGAAAATGCGAAATTGAGGGCGTCGTTTTATATGCCGAGGTCGAGAAAATTCGAAATTGAGGGCGGCGTTTTATATGCCGAGGCCGAGAAAATTCAAAATTGAGGGCGGCGTTTTATATGCCGAGGCCGAGAAAATGCGAAAATGAGGGCGTCGTTTAATATGCCGAGGCCGAGAAAATGCGAAATTGAGGGCGTCGTTTTATATGCCGAGGTCGGGAAAATTCGACAATGAGGGCGTCGTTTTATATGCCGAGGTCGAGAAAATGCGAAAATGAGGGCGTCGTTTTATATGCCGAGGTCGAGAAAATTCGAAATTGAGGGCGGCGTTTTATATGCCGAGGCCGAGAAATTGCAAAAATGAGGGCGTCGTTTTATATGCCGAGGTCGAGAAAATTCGAAATTGAGGGCGTCGTTTTATATGCCGAGGCTGAAAAAATGCGAAAATGAGGGCGTCGTTTTATATGCCGAGGTCGAGAAAATGCGAAAATGAGGGCGTCGTTTTATATGCCGAGGCCGAGAAAATGCGAAATTGAGGGCGTCGTTTTATATGACGAGGTCGAGAAAATGCGAAAATGAGGGCGTCGTTTTATATGCCGAGGCCGAGAAAATTCGACAATGAGGGCGTCGTTTTATATGCCGAGGTCGAGAAAATTCGAAATTGAGGGCGTCGTTTTATATGCCGAGGCCGACAAAATGTGAAAATGAGGGCGTCGTTTTATATGCCGAGGCCGAGAAAATGCGAAATTGAGGGCGTCGTTTTATATGCCGAGGTCGGGAAAATTCGACAATGAGGGCGTCGTTTTATATGCCGAGGTCGAGAAAATTCGAAATTGAGGGCGGCGTTTTATATGCCGAGGCCGAGAAAATGCGAAAATGAGGGCGTCGTTTAATATGCCGAGGCCGAGAAAAAGCGAAATTGAGGGCGTCGTTTTATATGCCGAGGTCGGGAAAATTCGACAATGAGGGCGTCGTTTTATATGCCGAGGCCGAGAAAATGCGAAAATGAGGGCGTCGTTTAATATGCCAAGGCCGAGAAAATGCGAAATTGAGGGCGTCGTTTTATATGCCGAGGTCGGGAAAATTCGACAATGAGGGCGTCGTTTTATATGCCGAGGTCGAGAAAATGCGAAAATGAGGGCGTCGTTTTATATGCCGAGGTCGAGAAAATTCGAAATTGAGGGCGGCGTTTTATATGCCGAGGCCGAGAAATTGCAAAAATGAGGGCGTCGTTTTATATGCCGAGGTCGAGAAAATGCGAAAATGAGGGCGTCGTTTAATATGCCGAGGCCGAGAAAATGCGAAATTGAGGGCGTCGTTTTATATGCCGAGGTCGGGAAAATTCGACAATGAGGGCGTCGTTTTATATGCCGAGGTCGAGAAAATGCGAAAATGAGGGCGTCGTTTTATATGCCGAGGTCGAGAAAATTCGAAATTGAGGGCGGCGTTTTATATGCCGAGGCCGAGAAATTGCAAAAATGAGGGCGTCGTTTTATATGCCGAGGTCGAGAAAATTCGAAATTGAGGGCGTCGTTTTATATGCCGAGGCTGAAAAAATGCGAAAATGAGGGTGTCGTTTTATATGCCGAGGTCGAGAAAATGCGAAAATGAGGGCGTCGTTTTATATGCCGAGGTCGAGAAAATTCGAAATTGAGGGCGGCGTTTTATATGCCGAGGCCGAGAAAATGCGAAAATGAGAGCGTCGTTTTATATGCCGAGGTCGAGAAAATGCGAAAATGAGGGAGTCGTTTTATATGCCGAGGTCGAAAAAATTCGAAATTGAGGGCGGCGCTTTATATGCCGAGGCCGAGAAAATGCAAAAATGAGGGCGTCGTTTTATATGCCGAGGTCGAGAAAATTCGAAATTGAGGGCGGCGTTTTATATGCCGAGGCCGTGAAAATGCGAAATTGAGGGCGTCGTTTTATATGCCGAGGTCGAGAAAATTCGAAAATGAGGGCGTCGTTTTATATGCCGAGGTCGAGAAAAGTCGAAATTGAGGGCGTCGTATTATATGCCGAGGCCGAGAAAATGCGAAATTGAGGGCGTCGTTTTATATGCCGAGGTCGAGAAAATTCGAAATTGAGGGCGGCGTTTTATATGCCGAGGCCGAGAAAATGCGAAAATGAGGGCGTCGTTTTATATGCCGAGGCCGAGAAAATGCGAAAATGAGGGCGTCGTTTTATATGCCGAGGCCGAGAAAATGCGAAAATGAGGGCGTCGTTTTATATGCCGAGGTCGAGAAAATTCGAAATTGAGGGCGGCGTTTAATATGCCGAGGCCGAGAAAATGCAAAAATGAGGGCGTCGTTTAATATGCCGAGGTCGAGAAAATGCGAAATTGAGGGCGTCGTTTTATATGCCGAGGTCGGGAAAATTCGACAATGAGGGCGTCGTTTTATATGCCGAGGTCGAGAAAATTCGAAATTGAGGGCGGCGTTTTATATGCCGAAGCCGAGAAAATGCGAAAATGAGGGCGTCGTTTTATATGCCGAGGCCGAGAAAATTCGAAATTGAGGGCGGAGTTTTATATGCCGAGGCCGAGAAAATGCGAAAATGAGGGCGTCGCTTTATATGCCGAGGCCGAGAAAAGTCGAAATTGAGGGCGTCGTTTTATATGCCGAGGTCGAGAAAATTCGAAATTGAGGGCGGCGTTTTATATGCCGAGGCCGAGAAAATGCGAAAATGAGAGGGTCGTTTTATATGCCGAGGCCGAGAAAATTCGACAATGAGGGCGTCGTTTTATATGCCGAGGTCGAGAAAATTCGAAATTGAGGGCGGCGTTTTATATGCCGAGGCCGAGAAAATGCGAAAATGAGGGCGTCGTTTAATATGCCGAGGCCGAGAAAAAGCGAAATTGAGGGCGTCGTTTTATATGCCGAGGTCGGGAAAATTCGACAATGAGGGCGTCGTTTTATATGCTGAGGCCGAGAAAATGCGAAAATGAGGGCGTCGTTTTATATGCCGAGGTCGAGAAAATTCGAAATTGAGGGCGGCGTTTTATATGCCGAGGCCGAGAAAATGCAAAAATGAGAGCGTCGTTTTATATGCCGAGGCCGTGAAAATGCGAAATTGAGGGCGTCGTTTTATATGCCGAGGTCGAGAAAATTCGAAATTGAGGGCGGCGTTTTATATGCCGAGGCCGAGAAAATTCAAAATTGAGGGCGGCGTTTTATATGCCGAGGCCGAGAAAATGCGAAAATGAGGGCGTCGTTTAATATGCCGAGGCCGAGAAAATGCGAAATTGAGGGCTTCGTTTTATATGCCGAGGTCGGGAAAATTCGACAATGAGGGCGTCGTTTTATATGCCGAGGTCGAGAAAATGCGAAAATGAGGGCGTCGTTTTATATGCCGAGGTCGAGAAAATTCGAAATTGAGGGCGGCGTTTTATATGCCGAGGCCGAGAAAATGCAAAAATGAGGGCGTCGTTTTATATGCCGAGGTCGAGAAAATTCGAAATTGAGGGCGTCGTTTTATATGCCGAGGCTGAAAAAATGCGAAAATGAGGGCGTCGTTTTATATGCCGAGGTCGAGAAAATGCGAAAATGAGGGCGTCGTTTTATATGCCGAGGTCGAGAAAATTCGAAATTGAGGGCGGCGTTTTATATGCCGAGGCCGAGAAAATGCGAAAATGAGAGCGTCGTTTTATATGCCGAGGTCGAGAAAATGCGAAAATGATGGAGTCGTTTTATATGCCGAGGTCGAAAAAATTCGAAATTGAGGGCGGCGCTTTATATGCCGAGGCCGAGAAAATGCAAAAATGAGGGCGTCGTTTTATATGCCGAGGTCGAGAAAATTCGAAATTGAGGGCGGCGTTTTATATGCCGAGGCCGTGAAAATGCGAAATTGAGGGCGTCGTTTTATATGCCGAGGTCGAGAAAATTCGAAAATGAGGGCGTCGTTTTATATGCCGAGGTCGAGAAAATTCGAAATTGAGGGCGGCGTTTTATATGCCGAGGCCGAGAAAATGCGAAAATGAGAGCGTCGTTTTATATGCCGAGGCCGAGAAAATGCGAAATTGAGGGCGTCGTTTTATATGCCGAGGTCGAGAAAATTCGAAATTGAGGGCGGCGTTTTATATGCCGAGGCCGAGAAAATGCGAAAATGAGGGCGTCGTTTTATATGCCGAGGCCGAGAAAATGCGAAAATGAGGGCGTCGTTTTATATGCCGAGGTCGAGAAAATTCGAAATTGAGGGCGGCGTTTTATATGCCGAGGCCGAGAAAATGCGAAAATGAGGGCGTCGTTTTATATGCCGAGGCCGAGAAAATGCGAAAATGAGGGCGTCGTTTTATATGCCGAGGCCGAGAAAATGCGAAAATGAGGACGTCGTTTTATATGCCGAGGCCGAGAAAATGCGAAAATGAGGGCGTCGTTTTATATGCCGAGGTCGAGAAAATTCGAAATTGAGGGCGGCGTTTTATATGCCGAGGCCGAGAAAATGCAAAAATGAGGGCGTCGTTTAATATGCCGAGGTCGAGAAAATGCGAAATTGAGGGCGTCGTTTTATATGCCGAGGTCGGGAAAATTCGACAATGAGGGCGTCGTTTTATATGCCGAGGTCGAGAAAATTCGAAATTGAGGGCGGCGTTTTATATGCCGAAGCCGAGAAAATGCGAAAATGAGGGCGTCGTTTTATATGCCGAGGCCGAGAAAATTCGAAATTGAGGGCGGAGTTTTATATGCCGAGGTCGAGAAAATTCGAAATTGAGGGCGGCGTTTTATATGCCGAGGCCGAGAAAATGCGAAAATGAGGGCGTCGTTTTATATGCCGAGGTCGAGAAAATTCGAAATTGAGGGCGGCGTTTTATATGCCGAGGCCGAGAAAATGCGAAAATGAGGGCGTCGTTTAATATGCCGAGGCCGAGAAAATGCGAAATTGAGGGCGTCGTTTTATATGCCGAGGTCGGGAAAATTCGACAATGAGGGCGTCGTTTTATATGCTGAGGCCGAGAAAATGCGAAAATGAGGGCGTCGTTTTATATGCCGAGGCCGAGAAAATGCGAAAATGAGGGCGTCGTATTATATGCCGAGGTCGAGAAAATGCGAAAATGAGGACGTCGTTTTACATGCCGAGGCCGAGAAAATGCGAAAATGAGGGCGTCGTTTTATATGCCGAGGTCGAGAAAATTCGAAATTGAGGGCGGCGTTTTATATGCCGAGGCCGAGAAAATGCGAAATTGAGGGCGTCGTTTAATATGCCGAGGCCGAGAAAATGCGAAATTGAGGGCGTCGTTTTATATGCCGAGGTCGGGAAAATTCGACAATGAGGGCGTCGTTTTATATGCCGAGGTCGAGAAAATTCGAAATTGAGGGCGGCGTTTTACATGCCGAGGTCGAGAAAATTCGAAATTGAGGGCGGCGTTTTATATGCCGAGGCCGAGAAAATGCGAAAATGAGGGCGTCGTTTTATATGCCGAGGTCGAGAAAATTCGAAATTGAGGGCGGCGTTTTATATGCCGAGGCCGAGAAAATGCGAAATTGAGGGCGTCGTTTTATATGCCGAGGCCGAAAAAATGCGAAAATGAGGGCGTCGTTTTATATGCCGAGGTCGAGAAAATGCGAAAATGAGGGCGTCGTTTTATATGCCGAGGTCGAAAAAATTCGAAATTGAGGGCGGCGTTTTATATGCCGAGGTCGAGAAAATGCGAAATTGAGGGCGTCGTTTTATATGCCGAGGCCGAGTAAATGCGAAAATGAGGGCGTCGTTTTATATGCCGAGGTCGAGAAAATTCGAAATTGAGGGCGTCGTTTTATATGCCGAGGTCGAGAAAATTCGAATTTGAGGGCGGCGTTTTATATGCCGAGGCCAAGAAAATGCGAAAATGAGGGCGTCGTCTTATATGCCGAGGCCGAGAAAATGCGAAAATGAGGGCGTCGTTTTATATGCCGAGGTCGAGAAAATTCGAAATTGAGGGCGGCGTTTTATATGCCGAGAAAATGAGAAAATGAGAGGGTCGTTTTATATGCCGAGGTCGAGAAAATTCGAAATTGAGGGCGGCGTTTTATATGCCGAGGCCGTGAAAATGCGAAATTGAGGGCGTCGTTTTATATGCCGAGGTCGAGAAAATGCGAAAATGAGGGCGTCGTTTTATATGCCGAGGTCGAGAAAATTCGAAATTGAGGGCGGCGTTTTATATGCCGAGGTCGAGAAAATTCGAAATTGAGGGCGTCGTTTTATATGCCGAGGCCGATAAAATGCGAAAATGAGGGCGTCGTTTTATATGCCGAGGCCGAGAAAATGCGAAAATGAGGGCGTCGTTTTATATGCCGAGGTCGAGAAAATTCGAAATTGAGGGCGGCGTTTTATATGCCGAGGCCGAGAAAATGCGAAATTGAGGGCGTCGTTTTATATGCCGAGGCCGAAGAAATGCGAAAATGAGGGCGTCGTTTTATATGCCGAGGTCGAAAAAATTCGAAATTGAGGGCGGCGTTTTATATGCCGAGGTCGAGAAAATGCGAAATTGAGGGCGTCGTTTTATATGCCGAGGTCGGGAAAATTCGACAATGAGGGCGTCGTTTTATATGCTGAGGCCGAGAAAATGCGAAAATGAGGGCGTCGTTTTATATGCCGAGGTCGAGAAAATTCGAAATTGAGGGCGGCGTTTTATATGCCGAGGCCGAGAAAATTCAAAATTGAGGGCGGCGTTTTATATGCCGAGGCCGAGAAAATGCGAAAATGAGGGCGTCGTTTAATATGCCGAGGCCGAGAAAATGCGAAATTGAGGGCGTCGTTTTATATGCCGAGGTCGGGAAAATTCGACAATGAGGGCGTCGTTTTATATGCCGAGGTCGAGAAAATGCGAAAATGAGGGCGTCGTTTTATATGCCGAAGTCGAGAAAATTCGAAATTGAGGGCGGCGTTTTATATGCCGAGGCCGAGAAAATGCAAAAATGAGGGCGTCGTTTTATATGCCGAGGTCGAGAAAATTCGAAATTGAGGGCGTCGTTTTATATGCCGAGGCTGAAAAAATGCGAAAATGAGGGCGTCGTTTTATATGCCGAGGTCGAGAAAATGCGAAAATGAGGGCGTCGTTTTATATGCCGAGGTCGAGAAAATTCGAAATTGAGGGCGGCGTTTTATATGCCGAGGCCGAGAAAATGCGAAAATGAGAGCGTCGTTTTATATGCCGAGGTCGAGAAAATGCGAAAATGAGGGAGTCGTTTTATATGCCGAGGTCGAAAAAATTCGAAATTGAGGGCGGCGCTTTATATGCCGAGGCCGAGAAAATGCAAAAATGAGGGCGTCGTTTTATATGCCGAGGTCGAGAAAATTCGAAATTGAGGGCGGCGTTTTATTTGCCGAGGCCGTGAAAATGCGAAATTGAGGGCGTCGTTTTATATGCCGAGGTCGAGAAAATTCGAAAATGAGGGCGTCGTTTTATATGCCGAGGTCGAGAAAAGTCGAAATTGAGGGCGTCGTATTATATGCCGAGGCCGAGAAAATGCGAAATTGAGGGCGTCGTTTTATATGCCGAGGTCGAGAAAATTCGAAATTGAGGGCGGCGTTTTATATGCCGAGGCCGAGAAAATGCGAAAATGAGGGCGTCGTTTTATATGCCGAGGCCGAGAAAATGCGAAAATGAGGGCGTCGTTTTATATGCCGAGGTCGAGAAAATTCGAAATTGAGGGCGGCGTTTTATATGCCGAGGCCGAGAAAATGCGAAAATGAGGGCGTCGTTTTATATGCCGAGGCCGAGAAAATGCGAAAATGAGGGCGTCGTTTTATATGCCGAGGCCGAGAAAATGCGAAAATGAGGACGTCGTTTTATATGCCGAGGCCGAGAAAATGCGAAAATGAGGGCGTCGTTTTATATGCCGAGGTCGAGAAAATTCGAAATTGAGGGCGGCGTTTTATATGCCGAGGCCGAGAAAATGCAAAAATGAGGGCGTCGTTTAATATGCCGAGGTCGAGAAAATGCGAAATTGAGGGCGTCGTTTTATATGCCGAGGTCGGGAAAATTCGACAATGAGGGCGTCGTTTTATATGCCGAGGTCGAGAAAATTCGAAATTGAGGGCGGCGTTTTATATGCCGAAGCCGAGAAAATGCGAAAATGAGGGCGTCGTTTTATATGCCGAGGCCGAGAAAATTCGAAATTGAGGGCGGAGTTTTATATGCCGAGGCCGAGAAAATGCGAAATTGAGGGCGTCGCTTTATATGCCGAGGCCGAGAAAAGTCGAAATTGAGGGCGTCGTTTTATATGCCGAGGTCGAGAAAATTCGAAATTGAGGGCGTCGTTTTATATGCCGAGGCCGAGAAAATGTGAAAATGAGGGCGTCGTTTTATATGCCGAGGCCGAGAAAATGCGAAATTGAGGGTGTCGTTTTATAAGCCGAGGTCGAGAAAATTCGAAATTGAGGGCGGCGTTTTATATGCCGAGGCCGAGAAAATGCGAAAATGAGGGCGTCGCTTTATATGCCGAGGCCGAGAAAATGCGAAAATGAGGGCGGCGTTTTATATGCCGAGGTCGAGAAAATGCGAAAATGAGGACGTCGTTTTACATGCCGAGGCCGAGAAAATGCGAAAATGCGGGCGTCGTTTTATATGCCGAGGTCGAGAAAATTCGAAATTGAGGGCGGCGTTTTATTAGCCGAGGCCGAGAAAATGCGAAATTGAGGGCGTCGTTTAATATGCCGAGGCCGAGAAAATGCGAAATTGAGGGCGTCGTTTTATATGCCGAGGTCGGGAAAATTCGACAATGAGGGCGGCGTTTTACATGCCGAGGTCGAGAAAATTCGAAATTGAGGGCGGCGTTTTATATGCCGAGGCCGAGAAAATGCGAAAATGAGGGCGTCGTTTTATATGCCGAGGTCGAGAAAATTCGAAATTGAGGGCGGCGTTTTATATGCCGAGGCCGAGAAAATGCGAAAATGAGGGCGTCGTTTAATATGCCGAGGCCGAGAAAATGCGAAATTGAGGGCGTCGTTTTATATGCCGAGGTCGGGAAAATTCGACAATGAGGGCGTCGTTTTATATGCTGAGGCCGAGAAAATGCGAAAATGAGGGCGTCGTTTTATATGCCGAGGCCGAGAAAATGCGAAAATGAGAACGTCGTATTATATGCCGAGGTCGAGAAAATGCGAAAATGAGGACGTCGTTTTACATGCCGAGGCCGAGAAAATGCGAAAATGAGGGCGTCGTTTTATATGCCGAGGTCGAGAAAATTCGAAATTGAGGGCGGCGTTTTATATGCCGAGGCCGAGAAAATGCGAAATTGAGGGCGTCGTTTAATATGCCGAGGCCGAGAAAATGCGAAATTGAGGGCGTCGTTTTATATGCCGAGGTCGGGAAAATTCGACAATGAGGGCGTCGTTTTATATGCCGAGGTCGAGAAAATTCGAAATTGAGGGCGGCGTTTTACATGCCGAGGTCGAGAAAATTCGAAATTGAGGGCGGCGTTTTATATGCCGAGGCCGAGAAAATGCGAAAATGAGGGCGTCGTTTTATATGCCGAGGTCGAGAAAATTCGAAATTGAGGGCGGCGTTTTATATGCCGAGGCCGAGAAAATGCGAAATTGAGGGCGTCGTTTTATATGCCGAGGCCGAAAAAATGCGAAAATGAGGGCGTCGTTTTATATGCCGAGGTCGAAAAAATTCGAAATTGAGGGCGGCGTTTTATATGCCGAGGTCGAGAAAATGCGAAAATGAGGGCGTCGTTTTATATGCCGAGGCCGAGAAAATGCGAAAATGAGGGCGTCGTTTTATATGCCGAGGTCGAGAAAATGCGAAAATGAGGGCGTCGTTTTATATGCCGAGGTCGAAAAAATTCGAAATTGAGGGCGGCGTTTTATATGCCGAGGTCGAGAAAATGCGAAATTGAGGGCGTCGTTTTATATGCCGAGGCCGAGTAAATGCGAAAATGAGGGCGTCGTTTTATATGCCGAGGTCGAGAAAATTCGAAATTGAGGGCGTCGTTTTATATGCCGAGGTCGAGAAAATTCGAATTTGAGGGCGGCGTTTTATATGCCGAGGCCAAGAAAATGCGAAAATGAGGGCGTCGTTTTATATGCCGAGGCCGAGAAAATGCGAAAATGAGGGCGTCGTTTTATATGCCGAGGTCGAGAAAATTCGAAATTGAGGGCGGCGTTTTATATGCCGAGAAAATGAGAAAATGAGAGGGTCGTTTTATATGCCGAGGTCGAGAAAATTCGAAATTGAGGGCGGCGTTTTATATGCCGAGGCCGTGAAAATGCGAAATTGAGGGCGTCGTTTTATATGCCGAGGTCGAGAAAATGCGAAAATGAGGGCGTCGTTTTATATGCCGAGGTCGAGAAAATTCGAAATTGAGGGCGGCGTTTTATATGCCGAGGTCGAGAAAATTCGAAATTGAGGGCGTCGTTTTATATGCCGAGGCCGATAAAATGCGAAAATGAGGGCGTCGTTTTATATGCCGAGGCCGAGAAAATGCGAAAATGAGGGCGTCGTTTTATATGCCGAGGTCGAGAAAATTCGAAATTGAGGGCGGCGTTTTATATGCCGAGGCCGAGAAAATGCGAAATTGAGGGCGTCGTTTTATATGCCGAGGCCGAAGAAATGCGAAAATGAGGGCGTCGTTTAATATGCCGAGGTCGAGAAAATGCGAAATTGAGGGCGTCGTTTTATATGCCGAGGTCGGGAAAATTCGACAATGAGGGCGTCGTTTTATATGCCGAGGTCGAGAAAATTCGAAATTGAGGGCGGCGTTTTATATGCCGAAGCCGAGAAAATGCGAAAATGAGGGCGTCGTTTTATATGCCGAGGCCGAGAAAATTCGAAATTGAGGGCGGAGTTTTATATGCCGAGGCCGAGAAAATGCGAAAATGAGGGCGTCGCTTTATATGCCGAGGCCGAGAAAAGTCGAAATTGAGGGCGTCGTTTTATATGCCGAGGTCGAGAAAATTCGAAATTGAGGGCGTCGTTTTATATGCCGAGGCCGAGAAAATGTGAAAATGAGGGCGTCGTTTTATATGCCGAGGCCGAGAAAATGCGAAATTGAGGGTGTCGTTTTATAAGCCGAGGTCGAGAAAATTCGAAATTGAGGGCGGCGTTTTATATGCCGAGGCCGAGAAAATGCGAAAATGAGGGCGTCGCTTTATATGCCGAGGCCGAGAAAATGCGAAAATGAGGGCGTCGTTTTATATGCCGAGGTCGAGAAAATGCGAAAATGAGGACGTCGTTTTACATGCCGAGGCCGAGAAAATGCGAAAATGCGGGCGTCGTTTTATATGCCGAGGTCGAGAAAATGCGAAAATGAGGGCGTCGTTTTATATGCCGAGGCCGAGAAAATTCGAAATTGAGGGCGGAGTTTTATATGCCGAGGCCGAGAAAATGCGAAATTGAGGGCGTCGCTTTATATGCCGAGGCCGAGAAAAGTCGAAATTGAGGGCGTCGTTTTATATGCCGAGGTCGAGAAAATTCGAAATTGAGGGCGTCGTTTTATATGCCGAGGCCGAGAAAATGTGAAAATGAGGGCGTCGTTTTATATGCCGAGGCCGAGAAAATGCGAAATTGAGGGTGTCGTTTTATAAGCCGAGGTCGAGAAAATTCGAAATTGAGGGCGGCGTTTTATATGCCGAGGCCGAGAAAATGCGAAAATGAGGGCGTCGCTTTATATGCCGAGGCCGAGAAAATGCGAAAATGAGGGCGGCGTTTTATATGCCGAGGTCGAGAAAATGCGAAAATGAGGACGTCGTTTTACATGCCGAGGCCGAGAAAATGCGAAAATGCGGGCGTCGTTTTATATGCCGAGGTCGAGAAAATTCGAAATTGAGGGCGGCGTTTTATTAGCCGAGGCCGAGAAAATGCGAAATTGAGGGCGTCGTTTAATATGCCGAGGCCGAGAAAATGCGAAATTGAGGGCGTCGTTTTATATGCCGAGGTCGGGAAAATTCGACAATGAGGGCGGCGTTTTACATGCCGAGGTCGAGAAAATTCGAAATTGAGGGCGGCGTTTTATATGCCGAGGCCGAGAAAATGCGAAAATGAGGGCGTCGTTTTATATGCCGAGGTCGAGAAAATTCGAAATTGAGGGCGGCGTTTTATATGCCGAGGCCGAGAAAATGCGAAAATGAGGGCGTCGTTTAATATGCCGAGGCCGAGAAAATGCGAAATTGAGGGCGTCGTTTTATATGCCGAGGTCGGGAAAATTCGACAATGAGGGCGTCGTTTTATATGCTGAGGCCGAGAAAATGCGAAAATGAGGGCGTCGTTTTATATGCCGAGGCCGAGAAAATGCGAAAATGAGAACGTCGTATTATATGCCGAGGTCGAGAAAATGCGAAAATGAGGACGTCGTTTTACATGCCGAGGCCGAGAAAATGCGAAAATGAGGGCGTCGTTTTATATGCCGAGGTCGAGAAAATTCGAAATTGAGGGCGGCGTTTTATATGCCGAGGCCGAGAAAATGCGAAATTGAGGGCGTCGTTTAATATGCCGAGGCCGAGAAAATGCGAAATTGAGGGCGTCGTTTTATATGCCGAGGTCGGGAAAATTCGACAATGAGGGCGTCGTTTTATATGCCGAGGTCGAGAAAATTCGAAATTGAGGGCGGCGTTTTACATGCCGAGGTCGAGAAAATTCGAAATTGAGGGCGGCGTTTTATATGCCGAGGCCGAGAAAATGCGAAAATGAGGGCGTCGTTTTATATGCCGAGGTCGAGAAAATTCGAAATTGAGGGCGGCGTTTTATATGCCGAGGCCGAGAAAATGCGAAATTGAGGGCGTCGTTTTATATGCCGAGGCCGAAAAAATGCGAAAATGAGGGCGTCGTTTTATATGCCGAGGTCGAAAAAATTCGAAATTGAGGGCGGCGTTTTATATGCCGAGGTCGAGAAAATGCGAAAATGAGGGCGTCGTTTTATATGCCGAGGCCGAGAAAATGCGAAAATGAGGGCGTCGTTTTATATGCCGAGGTCGAGAAAATGCGAAAATGAGGGCGTCGTTTTATATGCCGAGGTCGAAAAAATTCGAAATTGAGGGCGGCGTTTTATATGCCGAGGTCGAGAAAATGCGAAATTGAGGGCGTCGTTTTATATGCCGAGGCCGAGTAAATGCGAAAATGAGGGCGTCGTTTTATATGCCGAGGTCGAGAAAATTCGAAATTGAGGGCGTCGTTTTATATGCCGAGGTCGAGAAAATTCGAATTTGAGGGCGGCGTTTTATATGCCGAGGCCAAGAAAATGCGAAAATGAGGGCGTCGTTTTATATGCCGAGGCCGAGAAAATGCGAAAATGAGGGCGTCGTTTTATATGCCGAGGTCGAGAAAATTCGAAATTGAGGGCGGCGTTTTATATGCCGAGAAAATGAGAAAATGAGAGGGTCGTTTTATATGCCGAGGTCGAGAAAATTCGAAATTGAGGGCGGCGTTTTATATGCCGAGGCCGTGAAAATGCGAAATTGAGGGCGTCGTTTTATATGCCGAGGTCGAGAAAATGCGAAAATGAGGGCGTCGTTTTATATGCCGAGGTCGAGAAAATTCGAAATTGAGGGCGGCGTTTTATATGCCGAGGTCGAGAAAATTCGAAATTGAGGGCGTCGTTTTATATGCCGAGGCCGATAAAATGCGAAAATGAGGGCGTCGTTTTATATGCCGAGGCCGAGAAAATGCGAAAATGAGGGCGTCGTTTTATATGCCGAGGTCGAGAAAATTCGAAATTGAGGGCGGCGTTTTATATGCCGAGGCCGAGAAAATGCGAAATTGAGGGCGTCGTTTTATATGCCGAGGCCGAAGAAATGCGAAAATGAGGGCGTCGTTTAATATGCCGAGGTCGAGAAAATGCGAAATTGAGGGCGTCGTTTTATATGCCGAGGTCGGGAAAATTCGACAATGAGGGCGTCGTTTTATATGCCGAGGTCGAGAAAATTCGAAATTGAGGGCGGCGTTTTATATGCCGAAGCCGAGAAAATGCGAAAATGAGGGCGTCGTTTTATATGCCGAGGCCGAGAAAATTCGAAATTGAGGGCGGAGTTTTATATGCCGAGGCCGAGAAAATGCGAAAATGAGGGCGTCGCTTTATATGCCGAGGCCGAGAAAAGTCGAAATTGAGGGCGTCGTTTTATATGCCGAGGTCGAGAAAATTCGAAATTGAGGGCGTCGTTTTATATGCCGAGGCCGAGAAAATGTGAAAATGAGGGCGTCGTTTTATATGCCGAGGCCGAGAAAATGCGAAATTGAGGGTGTCGTTTTATAAGCCGAGGTCGAGAAAATTCGAAATTGAGGGCGGCGTTTTATATGCCGAGGCCGAGAAAATGCGAAAATGAGGGCGTCGCTTTATATGCCGAGGCCGAGAAAATGCGAAAATGAGGGCGTCGTTTTATATGCCGAGGTCGAGAAAATGCGAAAATGAGGACGTCGTTTTACATGCCGAGGCCGAGAAAATGCGAAAATGCGGGCGTCGTTTTATATGCCGAGGTCGAGAAAATTCGAAATTGAGGGCGGCGTTTTATTAGCCGAGGCCGAGAAAATGCGAAATTGAGGGCGTCGTTTAATATGCCGAGGCCGAGAAAATGCGAAATTGAGGGCGTCGTTTTATATGCCGAGGTCGGGAAAATTCGACAATGAGGGCGGCGTTTTACATGCCGAGGTCGAGAAAATTCGAAATTGAGGGCGGCGTTTTATATGCCGAGGCCGAGAAAATGCGAAAATGAGGGCGTCGTTTTATATGCCGAGGTCGAGAAAATTCGAAATTGAGGGCGGCGTTTTATATGCCGAGGCCGAGAAAATGCGAAAATGAGGGCGTCGTTTAATATGCCGAGGCCGAGAAAATGCGAAATTGAGGGCGTCGTTTTATATGCCGAGGTCGGGAAAATTCGACAATGAGGGCGTCGTTTTATATGCCGAGGCCGAGAAAATGCGAAAATGAGGGCGTCGTTTTATATGCCGAGGCCGAGAAAATGCGAAAATGAGGGCGTCGTATTATATGCCGAGGTCGAGAAAATGCGAAAATGAGGACGTCGTTTTACATGCCGAGGCCGAGAAAATGCGAAAATGAGGGCGTCGTTTTATATGCCGAGGTCGAGAAAATTCGAAATTGAGGGCGTCGTTTTATATGCCGAGGTCGAGAAAATGCGAAAATGAGGGCGTCGTTTTATATGCCGAGGTCGAGAAAATTCGAAATTGAGGGCGGCGTTTTATATGCCGAGGTCGAGAAAATTCGAAATTGAGGGCGTCGTTTTATATGCCGAGGCCGATAAAATGCGAAAATGAGGGCGTCGTTTTATATGCCGAGGCCGAGAAAATGCGAAAATGAGGGCGTCGTTTTATATGCCGAGGCCGAGAAAATGCGAAATTGAGGGCGTCGTTTTATATGCCGAGGCCGAAGAAATGCGAAATTGAGGGCGTCGTTTTATATGCCGAGGCCGAAAAAATGCGAAAATGAGGGCGTCGTTTTATATGCCGAGGTCGAAAAAATTCGAAATTGAGGGCGGCGTTTTATATGCCGAGGTCGAGAAAATGCGAAAATGAGGGCGTCGTTTTATATGCCGAGGCCGAGAAAATGCGAAAATGAGGGCGTCGTTTTATATGCCGAGGTCGAGAAAATGCGAAAATGAGGGCGTCGTTTTATATGCCGAGGTCGAAAAAATTCGAAATTGAGGGCGGCGTTTTATATGCCGAGGTCGAGAAAATGCGAAATTGAGGGCGTCGTTTTATATGCCGAGGCCGAGTAAATGCGAAAATGAGGGCGTCGTTTTATATGCCGAGGTCGAGAAAATTCGAAATTGAGGGCGTCGTTTTATATGCCGAGGTCGAGAAAATTCGAATTTGAGGGCGGCGTTTTATATGCCGAGGCCAAGAAAATGCGAAAATGAGGGCGTCGTTTTATATGCCGAGGCCGAGAAAATGCGAAAATGAGGGCGTCGTTTTATATGCCGAGGTCGAGAAAATTCGAAATTGAGGGCGGCGTTTTATATGCCGAGAAAATGAGAAAATGAGAGGGTCGTTTTATATGCCGAGGTCGAGAAAATTCGAAATTGAGGGCGGCGTTTTATATGCCGAGGCCGTGAAAATGCGAAATTGAGGGCGTCGTTTTATATGCCGAGGTCGAGAAAATGCGAAAATGAGGGCGTCGTTTTATATGCCGAGGTCGAGAAAATTCGAAATTGAGGGCGGCGTTTTATATGCCGAGGTCGAGAAAATTCGAAATTGAGGGCGTCGTTTTATATGCCGAGGCCGATAAAATGCGAAAATGAGGGCGTCGTTTTATATGCCGAGGCCGAGAAAATGCGAAAATGAGGGCGTCGTTTTATATGCCGAGGTCGAGAAAATTCGAAATTGAGGGCGGCGTTTTATATGCCGAGGCCGAGAAAATGCGAAATTGAGGGCGTCGTTTTATATGCCGAGGCCGAAGAAATGCGAAAATGAGGGCGTCGTTTAATATGCCGAGGTCGAGAAAATGCGAAATTGAGGGCGTCGTTTTATATGCCGAGGTCGGGAAAATTCGACAATGAGGGCGTCGTTTTATATGCCGAGGTCGAGAAAATTCGAAATTGAGGGCGGCGTTTTATATGCCGAAGCCGAGAAAATGCGAAAATGAGGGCGTCGTTTTATATGCCGAGGCCGAGAAAATTCGAAATTGAGGGCGGAGTTTTATATGCCGAGGCCGAGAAAATGCGAAAATGAGGGCGTCGCTTTATATGCCGAGGCCGAGAAAAGTCGAAATTGAGGGCGTCGTTTTATATGCCGAGGTCGAGAAAATTCGAAATTGAGGGCGTCGTTTTATATGCCGAGGCCGAGAAAATGTGAAAATGAGGGCGTCGTTTTATATGCCGAGGCCGAGAAAATGCGAAATTGAGGGTGTCGTTTTATAAGCCGAGGTCGAGAAAATTCGAAATTGAGGGCGGCGTTTTATATGCCGAGGCCGAGAAAATGCGAAAATGAGGGCGTCGCTTTATATGCCGAGGCCGAGAAAATGCGAAAATGAGGGCGTCGTTTTATATGCCGAGGTCGAGAAAATGCGAAAATGAGGACGTCGTTTTACATGCCGAGGCCGAGAAAATGCGGGCGTCGTTTTATATGCCGAGGTCGAGAAAATTCGAAATTGAGGGCGGCGTTTTATTAGCCGAGGCCGAGAAAATGCGAAATTGAGGGCGTCGTTTAATATGCCGAGGCCGAGAAAATGCGAAATTGAGGGCGTCGTTTTATATGCCGAGGTCGGGAAAATTCGACAATGAGGGCGGCGTTTTACATGCCGAGGTCGAGAAAATTCGAAATTGAGGGCGGCGTTTTATATGCCGAGGCCGAGAAAATGCGAAAATGAGGGCGTCGTTTTATATGCCGAGGTCGAGAAAATTCGAAATTGAGGGCGGCGTTTTATATGCCGAGGCCGAGAAAATGCGAAAATGAGGGCGTCGTTTAATATGCCGAGGCCGAGAAAATGCGAAATTGAGGGCGTCGTTTTATATGCCGAGGTCGGGAAAATTCGACAATGAGGGCGTCGTTTTATATGCCGAGGCCGAGAAAATGCGAAAATGAGGGCGTCGTTTTATATGCCGAGGCCGAGAAAATGCGAAAATGAGGGCGTCGTATTATATGCCGAGGTCGAGAAAATGCGAAAATGAGGACGTCGTTTTACATGCCGAGGCCGAGAAAATGCGAAAATGAGGGCGTCGTTTTATATGCCGAGGTCGAGAAAATTCGAAATTGAGGGCGTCGTTTTATATGCCGAGGTCGAGAAAATGCGAAAATGAGGGCGTCGTTTTATATGCCGAGGTCGAGAAAATTCGAAATTGAGGGCGGCGTTTTATATGCCGAGGTCGAGAAAATTCGAAATTGAGGGCGTCGTTTTATATGCCGAGGCCGATAAAATGCGAAAATGAGGGCGTCGTTTTATATGCCGAGGCCGAGAAAATGCGAAAATGAGGGCGTCGTTTTATATGCCGAGGTCGAGAAAATTCGAAATTGAGGGCGGCGTTTTATATGCCGAGGCCGAGAAAATGCGAAATTGAGGGCGTCGTTTTATATGCCGAGGCCGAAGAAATGCGAAATTGAGGGCGTCGTTTTATATGCCGAGGCCGAAAAAATGCGAAAATGAGGGCGTCGTTTTATATGCCGAGGTCGAAAAAATTCGAAATTGAGGGCGGCGTTTTATATGCCGAGGTCGAGAAAATGCGAAAATGAGGGCGTCGTTTTATATGCCGAGGCCGAGAAAATGCGAAAATGAGGGCGTCGTTTTATATGCCGAGGTCGAGAAAATGCGAAAATGAGGGCGTCGTTTTATATGCCGAGGTCGAAAAAATTCGAAATTGAGGGCGGCGTTTTATATGCCGAGGTCGAGAAAATGCGAAATTGAGGGCGTCGTTTTATATGCCGAGGCCGAGTAAATGCGAAAATGAGGGCGTCGTTTTATATGCCGAGGTCGAGAAAATTCGAAATTGAGGGCGTCGTTTTATATGCCGAGGTCGAGAAAATTCGAATTTGAGGGCGGCGTTTTATATGCCGAGGCCAAGAAAATGCGAAAATGAGGGCGTCGTTTTATATGCCGAGGCCGAGAAAATGCGAAAATGAGGGCGTCGTTTTATATGCCGAGGTCGAGAAAATTCGAAATTGAGGGCGTCGTTTTATATGCCGAGGTCGGGAAAATTCGACAATGAGGGCGGCGTTTTACATACCGAGGTCGAGAAAATTCGAAATTGAGGGCGGCGTTTTATATGCCGAGGCCGAGAAAATGCGAAAATGAGGGCGTCGTTTTATATGCCGAGGTCGAGAAAATTCGAAATTGAGGGCGGCGTTTTATATGCCGAGGCCGAGAAAATGCGAAAATGAGGGCGTCGTTTAATATGCCGAGGCCGAGAAAATGCGAAATTGAGGGCGTCGTTTTATATGCCGAGGTCGGGAAAATTCGACAATGAGGGCGTCGTTTTATATGCCGAGGCCGAGAAAATGCGAAAATGAGGGCGTCGTTTTATATGCCGAGGCCGAGAAAATGCGAAAATGAGGGCGTCGTATTATATGCCGAGGTCGAGAAAATGCGAAAATGAGGACGTCGTTTTACATGCCGAGGCCGAGAAAATGCGAAAATGAGGGCGTCGTTTTATATGCCGAGGTCGAGAAAATTCGAAATTGAGGGCGGCGTTTTATATGCCGAGGCCGAGAAAATGCGAAATTGAGGGCGTCGTTTAATATGCCGAGGCCGAGAAAATGCGAAATTGAGGGCGTCGTTTTATATGCCGAGGTCGGGAAAATTCGACAATGAGGGCGTCGTTTTATATGCCGAGGTCGAGAAAATTCGAAATTGAGGGCGGCGTTTTACATGCCGAGGTCGAGAAAATTCGAAATTGAGGGCGGCGTTTTATATGCCGAGGCCGAGAAAATGCGAAAATGAGGGCGTCGTTTTATATGCCGAGGTCGAGAAAATTCGAAATTGAGGGCGGCGTTTTATATGCCGAGGCCGAGAAAATGCGAAATTGAGGGCGTCGTTTTATATGCCGAGGCCGAAAAAATGCGAAAATGAGGGCGTCGTTTTATATGCCGAGGTCGAGAAAATTCGAAATTGAGGGCGGCGTTTTATATGCCGAGGTCGAGAAAATGCGAAAATGAGGGCGTCGTTTTATATGCCGAGGCCGAGAAAATGCGAAAATGAGGGCGTCGTTTTATATGCCGAGGCCGAGAAAATGCGAAAATGAGGGCGTCGTTTTATATGCCGAGGCCGAGAAAATGCGAAAATGAGGGCGTCGTATTATATGCCGAGGTCGAGAAAATGCGAAAATGAGGACGTCGTTTTACATGCCGAGGCCGAGAAAATGCGAAAATGAGGGCGTCGTTTTATATGCCGAGGTCGAGAAAATTCGAAATTGAGGGCGGCGTTTTATATGCCGAGGCCGAGAAAATGCGAAATTGAGGGCGTCGTTTAATATGCCGAGGCCG
Source organism: Lumbricus terrestris (assembly GCA_949752735.1). Classification (NCBI taxonomy): domain Eukaryota; kingdom Metazoa; phylum Annelida; class Clitellata; order Crassiclitellata; family Lumbricidae; genus Lumbricus; species Lumbricus terrestris. The sequence goes on from OX457042.1 coordinate 22,664,690, forward strand.
AGAAAATGCGAAATTGAGGGCGTCGTTTTATATGCCGAGGTCGGGAAAATTCGACAATGAGGGCGTCGTTTTATATGCCGAGGTCGAGAAAATTCGAAATTGAGGGCGGCGTTTTACATGCCGAGGTCGAGAAAATTCGAAATTGAGGGCGGCGTTTTATATGCCGAGGCCGAGAAAATGCGAAAATGAGGGCGTCGTTTTATATGCCGAGGTCGAGAAAATTCGAAATTGAGGGCGGCGTTTTATATGCCGAGGCCGAGAAAATGCGAAATTGAGGGCGTCGTTTTATATGCCGAGGCCGAAAAAATGCGAAAATGAGGGCGTCGTTTTATATGCCGAGGTCGAGAAAATTCGAAATTGAGGGCGGCGTTTTATATGCCGAGGTCGAGAAAATGCGAAAATGAGGGCGTCGTTTTATATGCCGAGGCCGAGAAAATGCGAAAATGAGGGCGTCGTTTTATATGCCGAGGTCGAGAAAATGCGAAAATGAGGGCGTCGTTTTATATGCCGAGGTCGAAAAAATTCGAAATTGAGGGCGGCGTTTTATATGTCGAGGTCGAGAAAATGCGAAATTGAGGGCGTCGTTTTATATGCCGAGGCCGAGTAAATGCGAAAATGAGGGCGGCGTTTTATATGCCGAGGTCGAGAAAATTCGAAATTGAGGGCGTCGTTTTATATGCCGAGGTCGAGAAAATTCGAATTTGAGGGCGGCGTTTTATATGCCGAGGCCAAGAAAATGCGAAAATGAGGGCGTCGTTTTATATGCCGAGGCCGAGAAAATGCGAAAATGAGGGCGTCGTTTTATATGCCGAGGTCGAGAAAATTCGAAATTGAGGGCGGCGTTTTATATGCCGAGAAAATGAGAAAATGAGAGGGTCGTTTTATATGCCGAGGTCGAGAAAATTCGAAATTGAGGGCGGCGTTTTATATGCCGAGGCCGTGAAAATGCGAAACTGAGGGCGTCGTTTTATATGCCGAGGTCGAGAAAATGCGAAAATGAGGGCGTCGTTTTATATGCCGAGGTCGAGAAAATTCGAAATTGAGGGCGGCGTTTTATATGCCGAGGTCGAGAAAATTCGAAATTGAGGGCGTCGTTTTATATGCCGAGGCCGATAAAATGCGAAAATGAGGGCGTCGTTTTATATGCCGAGGCCGAGAAAATGCGAAAATGAGGGCGTCGTTTTATATGCCGAGGTCGAGAAAATTCGAAATTGAGGGCGGCGTTTTATATGCCGAGGCCGAGAAAATGCGAAATTGAGGGCGTCGTTTTATATGCCGAGGCCGAAGAAATGCGAAAATGAGGGCGTCGTTTTATATGCCGAGGTCGAAAAAATTCGAAATTGAGGGCGGCGTTTTATATGCCGAGGTCGAGAAAATGCGAAATTGAGGGCGTCGTTTTATATGCCGAGGCCGAGTAAATGCGAAATTGAGGGCGTCGTTTAATATGCCGAGGCCGAGAAAATGCGAAATTGAGGGCGTCGTTTTATATGCCGAGGTCGGGAAAATTCGACAATGAGGGCGTCGTTTTATATGCCGAGGTCGAGAAAATTCGAAATTGAGGGCGGCGTTTTACATGCCGAGGTCGAGAAAATTCGAAATTGAGGGCGGCGTTTTATATGCCGAGGCCGAGAAAATGCGAAAATGAGGGCGTCGTTTTATATGCCGAGGTCGAGAAAATTCGAAATTGAGGGCGGCGTTTTATATGCCGAGGCCGAGAAAATGCGAAATTGAGGGCGTCGTTTTATATGCCGAGGCCGAAAAAATGCGAAAATGAGGGCGTCGTTTTATATGCCGAGGTCGAGAAAATTCGAAATTGAGGGCGGCGTTTTATATGCCGAGGCCGAGAAAATGCGAAAATGAGGGCGTCGTTTAATATGCCGAGGCCGAGAAAATGCGAAATTGAGGGCGTCGTTTTATATGCCGAGGTCGGGAAAATTCGACAATGAGGGCGTCGTTTTATATGCCGAGGCCGAGAAAATGCGAAAATGAGGGCGTCGTTTTATATGCCGAGGCCGAGAAAATGCGAAAATGAGGGCGTCGTATTATATGCCGAGGTCGAGAAAATGCGAAAATGAGGACGTCGTTTTACATGCCGAGGCCGAGAAAATGCGAAAATGAGGGCGTCGTTTTATATGCCGAGGTCGAGAAAATTCGAAATTGAGGGCGGCGTTTTATATGCCGAGGCCGAGAAAATGCGAAATTGAGGGCGTCGTTTAATATGCCGAGGCCGAGAAAATGCGAAATTGAGGGCGTCGTTTTATATGCCGAGGTCGGGAAAATTCGACAATGAGGGCGTCGTTTTATATGCCGAGGTCGAGAAAATTCGAAATTGAGGGCGGCGTTTTACATGCCGAGGTCGAGAAAATTCGAAATTGAGGGCGGCGTTTTATATGCCGAGGCCGAGAAAATGCGAAAATGAGGGCGTCGTTTTATATGCCGAGGTCGAGAAAATTCGAAATTGAGGGCGGCGTTTTATATGCCGAGGCCGAGAAAATGCGAAATTGAGGGCGTCGTTTTATATGCCGAGGCCGAAAAAATGCGAAAATGAGGGCGTCGTTTTATATGCCGAGGTCGAGAAAATTCGAAATTGAGGGCGGCGTTTTATATGCCGAGGTCGAGAAAATGCGAAAATGAGGGCGTCGTTTTATATGCCGAGGCCGAGAAAATGCGAAAATGAGGGCGTCGTTTTATATGCCGAGGCCGAGAAAATGCGAAAATGAGGGCGTCGTTTTATATGCCGAGGCCGAGAAAATGCGAAAATGAGGGCGTCGTATTATATGCCGAGGTCGAGAAAATGCGAAAATGAGGACGTCGTTTTACATGCCGAGGCCGAGAAAATGCGAAAATGAGGGCGTCGTTTTATATGCCGAGGTCGAGAAAATTCGAAATTGAGGGCGGCGTTTTATATGCCGAGGCCGAGAAAATGCGAAATTGAGGGCGTCGTTTAATATGCCGAGGCCGAGAAAATGCGAAATTGAGGGCGTCGTTTTATATGCCGAGGTCGGGAAAATTCGACAATGAGGGCGTCGTTTTATATGCCGAGGTCGAGAAAATTCGAAATTGAGGGCGGCGTTTTACATGCCGAGGTCGAGAAAATTCGAAATTGAGGGCGGCGTTTTATATGCCGAGGCCGAGAAAATGCGAAAATGAGGGCGTCGTTTTATATGCCGAGGTCGAGAAAATTCGAAATTGAGGGCGGCGTTTTATATGCCGAGGCCGAGAAAATGCGAAATTGAGGGCGTCGTTTTATATGCCGAGGCCGAAAAAATGCGAAAATGAGGGCGTCGTTTTATATGCCGAGGTCGAGAAAATTCGAAATTGAGGGCGGCGTTTTATATGCCGAGGTCGAGAAAATGCGAAAATGAGGGCGTCGTTTTATATGCCGAGGCCGAGAAAATGCGAAAATGAGGGCGTCGTTTTATATGCCGAGGTCGAGAAAATGCGAAAATGAGGGCGTCGTTTTATATGCCGAGGTCGAAAAAATTCGAAATTGAGGGCGGCGTTTTATATGTCGAGGTCGAGAAAATGCGAAATTGAGGGCGTCGTTTTATATGCCGAGGCCGAGTAAATGCGAAAATGAGGGCGGCGTTTTATATGCCGAGGTCGAGAAAATTCGAAATTGAGGGCGTCGTTTTATATGCCGAGGTCGAGAAAATTCGAATTTGAGGGCGGCGTTTTATATGCCGAGGCCAAGAAAATGCGAAAATGAGGGCGTCGTTTTATATGCCGAGGCCGAGAAAATGCGAAAATGAGGGCGTCGTTTTATATGCCGAGGTCGAGAAAATTCGAAATTGAGGGCGGCGTTTTATATGCCGAGAAAATGAGAAAATGAGAGGGTCGTTTTATATGCCGAGGTCGAGAAAATTCGAAATTGAGGGCGGCGTTTTATATGCCGAGGCCGTGAAAATGCGAAATTGAGGGCGTCGTTTTATATGCCGAGGTCGAGAAAATGCGAAAATGAGGGCGTCGTTTTATATGCCGAGGTCGAGAAAATTCGAATTTGAGGGCGGCGTTTTATATGCCGAGGTCGAGAAAATTCGAAATTGAGGGCGTCGTTTTATATGCCGAGGCCGATAAAATGCGAAAATGAGGGCGTCGTTTTATATGCCGAGGCCGAGAAAATGCGAAAATGAGGGCGTCGTTTTATATGCCGAGGTCGAGAAAATTCGAAATTGAGGGCGGCGTTTTATATGCCGAGGCCGAGAAAATCCGAAATTGAGGGCGTCGTTTTATATGCCGAGGCCGAAGAAATGCGAAAATGAGGGCGTCGTTTTATATGCCGAGGTCGAAAAAATTCGAAATTGAGGGCGGCGTTTTATATGCCGAGGTCGAGAAAATGCGAAATTGAGGGCGTCGTTTTATATGCCGAGGCCGAGTAAATGCGAAAATGAGGGCGTCGTTTTATATGCCGAAGTCGAGAAAATTCGAAATTGAGGGCGTCGTTTTATATGCCGAGGTCGAGAAAATTCGAATTTGAGGGCGGCGTTTTATATGCCGAGGCCAAGAAAATGCGAAAATGAGGGCGTCGTTTTATATGCCGAGGCCGAGAAAATGCGAAAATGAGGGCGTCGTTTTATATGCCGAGGTCCAGAAAATTCGAAATTGAGGGCGGCGTTTTATATGCCGAGAAAATGAGAAAATGAGAGGGTCGTTTTATATGCCGAGGTCGAGAAAATTCGAAATTGAGGGCGGCGTTTTATATGCCGAGGCCGTGAAAATGCGAAATTGAGGGCGTCGTTTTATATGCCGAGGTCGAGAAAATGCGAAAATGAGGGCGTCGTTTTATATGCCGAGGTCGAGAAAATTCGAAATTGAGGGCGGCGTTTTATATGCCGAGGTCGAGAAAATTCGAAATTGAGGGCGTCGTTTTATATGCCGAGGCCGAGAAAATTCGAAAATGAGGGCGTCGTTTTATATGCCGAGGCCGAGAAAATGCGAAAATGAGGGCGTCGTTTTATATGCCGAGGCCGAGAAAATGCGAAATTGAGGGCGGCGTTTTATATGCCGAGGCCGTGAAAATGCGAAATTGAGGGCGTCGTTTTATATGCCGAGGTCGAGAAAATGCGAAAATGAGGGCGTCGTTTTATATGCCGAGGTCGAGAAAATTCGAAATTGAGGGCGGCGTTTTATATGCCGAGGTCGAGAAAATTCGAAATTGAGGGCGTCGTTTTATATGCCGAGGCCGAGAAAATGCGAAAATGAGGGCGTCGTTTTATATGCCGAGGCCGAGAAAATGCGAAAATTAGGGCGTCGTTTTATATGCCGAGGTCGAGAAAATTCGAAATTGAGGGCGGCGTTTTATATGCCGAGGCCGATAAAATGCGAAAATGAGGGCGTCGTTTTATATGCCGAGGCCGAGAAAATGCGAAAATGAGGGCGTCGTTTTATATGCCGAGGTCGAGAAAATTCGAAATTGAGGGCGGCGTTTTATATGCCGAGGCCGAGAAAATGCGAAATTGAGGGCGTCGTTTTATATGCCGAGGCCGAAGAAATGCGAAAATGAGGGCGTCGTTTTATATGCCGAGGTCGAAAAAATTCGAAATTGAGGGCGGCGTTTTATATGCCGAGGTCGAGAAAATGCGAAATTGAGGGCGTCGTTTTATATGCCGAGGCCGAGTAAATGCGAAAATGAGGGCGTCGTTTTATATGCCGAAGTCGAGAAAATTCGAAATTGAGGGCGTCGTTTTATATGCCGAGGTCGAGAAAATTCGAATTTGAGGGCGGCGTTTTATATGCCGAGGCCAAGAAAATGCGAAAATGAGGGCGTCGTTTTATATGCCGAGGCCGAGAAAATGCGAAAATGAGGGCGTCGTTTTATATGCCGAGGTCAAGAAAATTCGAAATTGAGGGCGGCGTTTTATATGCCGAGAAAATGAGAAAATGAGAGGGTCGTTTTATATGCCGAGGTCGAGAAAATTCGAAATTGAGGGCGGCGTTTTATATGCCGAGGCCGTGAAAATGCGAAATTGAGGGCGTCGTTTTATATGCCGAGGTCGAGAAAATGCGAAAATGAGGGCGTCGTTTTATATGCCGAGGTCGAGAAAATTCGAAATTGAGGGCGGCGTTTTATATGCCGAGGTCGAGAAAATTCGAAATTGAGGGCGTCGTTTTATATGCCGAGGCCGAGAAAATGCGAAAATGAGGGCGTCGTTTTATATGCCGAGGCCGAGAAAATGCGAAAATTAGGGCGTCGTTTTATATGCCGAGGTCGAGAAAATTCGAAATTGAGGGCGGCGTTTTATATGCCGAGGCCGAGAAAATGCGAAAATGAGGGCGTCGTTTTATATGACGAGGTCGAGAAAATTCGAAATTGAGGGCGGCGTTTTATATGCCGAGGTCGAGAAAATTCGAAATTGAGGGCGTCGTTTTATATGCCGAGGCCGAGAAAATGTGAAAATGAGGGCGTCGTTTTATATGCCGAGGCCGAGAAAATGCGAAAATGCGGGCGTCGTTTTATATGCCGAGGTCGAGAAAATTCGAAATTGAGGGCGGCGTTTTATATGCCGAGAAAATGCGAAAATGAGGGCGTCGCTTTATATGCCGAGGCCGAGAAAATGCGAAAATGAGGGCGTCGTTTTATATGCCGAGGTCGAGAAAATGCGAAAATGAGGACGTCGTTTTACATGCCGAGGCCGAGAAAATGCGAAAATGAGGGCGTCGTTTTATATGCCGAGGTCGAGAAAATTCGAAATCGAGGGCGGCGTTTTATATGCCGAGGCCGAGAAAATGCGAAAATGAGGGCGTCGTTTAATATGCCGAGGCCGAGAAAATGCGAAATTGAGGGCGTCGTTTTATATGCCGAGGTCGGGAAAATTCGACAATGAGGGCGTCGTTTTATATGCCGAGGTCGAGAAAATTCGAAATTGAGGGCGGCGTTTTATATGCCGAGGCCGAGAAAATGCAAAAATGAGAGCGTCGTTTTATATGCCGAGGCCGTGAAAATGCGAAATTGAGGGCGTCGTTTTATATGCCGAGGTCGAGAAAATTCGAAATTGAGGGCGGCGTTTTATATGCCGAGGCCGAGAAAATTCAAAATTGAGGGCGGCGTTTTATATGCCGAGGCCGAGAAAATGCGAAAATGAGGGCGTCGTTTAATATGCCGAGGCCGAGAAAATGCGAAATTGAGGGCGTCGTTTTATATGCCGAGGTCGGGAAAATTCGACAATGAGGGCGTCGTTTTATATGCCGAGGTCGAGAAAATGCGAAAATGAGGGCGTCGTTTTATATGCCGAGGTCGAGAAAATTCGAAATTGAGGGCGGCGTTTTATATGCCGAGGCCGAGAAAATGCAAAAATGAGGGCGTCGTTTTATATGCCGAGGTCGAGAAAATTCGAAATTGAGGGCGTCGTTTTATATGCCGAGGCTGAAAAAATGCGAAAATGAGGGCGTCGTTTTATATGCCGAGGTCGAGAAAATGCGAAAATGAGGGCGTCGTTTTATATGCCGAGGTCGAGAAAATTCGAAATTGAGGGCGGCGTTTTATATGCCGAGGCCGAGAAAATGCGAAAATGAGAGCGTCGTTTTATATGCCGAGGTCGAGAAAATGCGAAAATGAGGGCGTCGTTTTATATGCCGAGGTCGAAAAAATTCGAAATTGAGGGCGGCGCTTTATATGCCGAGGCCGAGAAAATGCGAAAATGAGGGCGTCGTTTTATATGCCGAGGTCGAGAAAATTCGAAATTGAGGGCGGCGTTTTATATGCCGAGGCCGTGAAAATGCGAAATTGAGGGCGTCTTTTTATATGCCGAGGTCGAGAAAATGCGAAAATGAGGGCGTCGTTTTATATGCCGAGGTCGAGAAAATTCGAAATTGAGGGCGGCGTTTTATATGCCGAGGCCGAGAAAATGCGAAAATGAGGGCGTCGTTTTATATGCCGAGGCCGAGAAAATGCGAAAATGAGGGCGTCGTTTTATATGCCGAGGTCGAGAAAATTCGAAATTGAGGGCGGCGTTTTATATGCCGAGGCCGAGAAAATGCAAAAATGAGGGCGTCGTTTAATATGCCGAGGTCGAGAAAATGCGAAATTGAGGGCGTCGTTTTATATGCCGAGGTCGGGAAAATTCGACAATGAGGGCGTCGCTTTATATGCCGAGGCCGAGAAAAGTCGAAATTGAGGGCGTCGTTTTATATGCCGAGGTCGAGAAAATTCGAAATTGAGGGCGGCGTTTTATATGCCGAGGCCGAGAAAATGCGAAAATGCGGGCGTCGTTTTATATGCCGAGGTCGAGAAAATTCGAAATTGAGGGCGGCGTTTTATATGCCGAGAAAATGCGAAAATGAGGGCGTCGCTTTATATGCCGAGGCCGAGAAAATGCGAAAATGAGGGCGTCGTTTTATATGCCGAGGTCGAGAAAATGCGAAAATGAGGACGTCGTTTTACATGCCGAGGCCGAGAAAATGCGAAAATGAGGGCGTCGTTTTATATGCCGAGGCCGAGAAAATGCGAAAATGCGGGCGTCGTTTTATATGCCGAGGTCGAGAAAATTCGAAATTGAGGGCGGCGTTTTATATGCCGAGAAAATGCGAAAATGAGGGCGTCGCTTTATATGCCGAGGCCGAGAAAATGCGAAAATGAGGGCGTCGTTTTATATGCCGAGGTCGAGAAAATGCGAAAATGAGGACGTCGTTTTACATGCCGAGGCCGAGAAAATGCGAAAATGAGGGCGTCGTTTTATATGCCGAGGTCGAGAAAATTCGAAATCGAGGGCGGCGTTTTATATGCCGAGGCCGAGAAAATGCGAAAATGAGGGCGTCGTTTAATATGCCGAGGCCGAGAAAATGCGAAATTGAGGGCGTCGTTTTATATGCCGAGGTCGGGAAAATTCGACAATGAGGGCGTCGTTTTATATGCCGAGGTCGAGAAAATTCGAAATTGAGGGCGGCGTTTTATATGCCGAGGCCGAGAAAATGCAAAAAAGAGAGCGTCGTTTTATATGCCGAGGCCGTGAAAATGCGAAATTGAGGGCGTCGTTTTATATGCCGAGGTCGAGAAAATTCGAAATTGAGGGCGGCGTTTTATATGCCGAGGCCGAGAAAATTCAAAATTGAGGGCGGCGTTTTATATGCCGTGGCCGAGAAAATGCGAAAATGAGGGCGTCGTTTAATATGCCGAGGCCGAGAAAATGCGAAATTGAGGGCGTCGTTTTATATGCCGAGGTCGGGAAAATTCGACAATGAGGGCGTCGTTTTATATGCCGAGGTCGAGAAAATGCGAAAATGAGGGCGTCGTTTTATATGCCGAGGTCGAGAAAATTCGAAATTGAGGGCGGCGTTTTATATGCCGAGGCCGAGAAAATGCAAAAATGAGGGCGTCGTTTTATATGCCGAGGTCGAGAAAATTCGAAATTGAGGGCGTCGTTTTATATGCCGAGGCTGAAAAAATGCGAAAATGAGGGCGTCGTTTTATATGCCGAGGTCGAGAAAATGCGAAAATGAGGGCGTCGTTTTATATGCCGAGGTCGAGAAAATTCGAAATTGAGGGCGGCGTTTTATATGCCGAGGCCGAGAAAATGCGAAAATGAGAGCGTCGTTTTATATGCCGAGGTCGAGAAAATGCGAAAATGAGGGCGTCGTTTTATATGCCGAGGTCGAAAAAATTCGAAATTGAGGGCGGCGCTTTATATGCCGAGGCCGAGAAAATGCGAAAATGAGGGCGTCGTTTTATATGCCGAGGTCGAGAAAATTCGAAATTGAGGGCGGCGTTTTATATGCCGAGGCCGTGAAAATGCGAAATTGAGGGCGTCTTTTTATATGCCGAGGTCGAGAAAATGCGAAAATGAGGGCGTCGTTTTATATGCCGAGGTCGAGAAAATTCGAAATTGAGGGCGGCGTTTTATATGCCGAGGCCGAGAAAATGCGAAAATGAGGGCGTCGTTTTATATGCCGAGGCCGAGAAAATGCGAAAATGAGGGCGTCGTTTTATATGCCGAGGTCGAGAAAATTCGAAATTGAGGGCGGCGTTTTATATGCCGAGGCCGAGAAAATGCAAAAATGAGGGCGTCGTTTAATATGCCGAGGTCGAGAAAATGCGAAATTGAGGGCGTCGTTTTATATGCCGAGGTCGGGAAAATTCGACAATGAGGGCGTCGCTTTATATGCCGAGGCCGAGAAAAGTCGAAATTGAGGGCGTCGTTTTATATGCCGAGGTCGAGAAAATTCGAAATTGAGGGCGGCGTTTTATATGCCGAGGCCGAGAAAATGCGAAAATGAGAGTCGTTTTATATGCCGAGGCCGAGAAAATGCGAAATTGAGGGCGTCGTTTTATATGACGAGGTCGAGAAAATGCGAAAATGAGGGCGTCGTTTTATATGCCGAGGCCGAGAAAATTCGACAATGAGGGCGTCGTTTTATATGCCGAGGTCGAGAAAATTCGAAATTGAGGGCGTCGTTTTATATGCCGAGGCCGAGAAAATGTGAAAATGAGGGCGTCGTTTTATATGCCGAGGCCGAGAAAATGCGAAAATGAGGGCGTCGTTTTATATGCCGAGGTCGAGAAAATTCGAAATTGAGGGCGGCGTTTTATATGCCGAGGCCGAGAAAATGCGAAAATGAGGGCGTCGCTTTATATGCCGAGGCCGAGAAAATGCGAAAATGAGGGCGTCGTTTTATATGCCGAGGTCGAGAAAATGCGAAAATGAGGACGTCGTTTTACATGCCGAGGCCGAGAAAATGCGAAAATGAGGGCGTCGTTTTATATGCCGAGGTCGAGAAAATTCGAAATTGAGGGCGGCGTTTTATATGCCGAGGCCGAGAAAATGCGAAATTGAGGGCGTCGTTTAATATGCCGAGGCCGAGAAAATGCGAAATTGAGGGCGTCGTTTTATATGCCGAGGTCGGGAAAATTCGACAAGGAGGGCGTCGTTTTATATGCCGAGGTCGAGAAAATTCGAAATTGAGGGCGGCGTTTTACATGCCGAGGTCGAGAAAATTCGAAATTGAGGGCGGCGTTTTATATGCCGAGGCCGAGAAAATGCGAAAATGAGGGCGTCGTTTTATATGCCGAGGTCGAGAAAATTCGAAATTGAGGGCGGCGTTTTATATGCCGAGGCCGAGAAAATGCGAAAATGAGGACGTCGTTTTATATGCCGAGGCCGAAAAAATGCGAAAATGAGGGCGTCGTTTTATATGCCGAGGTCGAAAAAATTCGAAATTGAGGGCGGCGTTTTATATGCCGAGGTCGAGAAAATGCGAAAATGAGGGCGTCGTTTTATATGCCGAGGCCGAGAAAATGCGAAAATGAGGGCGTCGTTTTATATGCCGAGGTCGAGAAAATGCGAAAATGAGGGCGTCGTTTTATATGCCGAGGTCGAGAAAATTCGAAATTGAGGGCGGCGTTTTATATGCCGAGGTCGAGAAAATGCGAAATTGAGGGCGTCGTTTTATATGCCGAGGCCGAGTAAATGCGAAAATGAGGGCGTCGTTTTATATGCCGAGGTCGAGAAAATTCGAAATTGAGGGCGTCGTTTTATATGCCGAGGTCGAGAAAATTCGAATTTGAGGGCGGCGTTTTATATGCCGAGGCCAAGAAAATGCGAAAATGAGGGCGTCGTTTTATATGCCGAGGCCGAGAAAATGCGAAAATGAGGGCGTCGTTTTATATGCCGAGGTCGAGAAAATTCGAAATTGAGGGCGGCGTTTTATATGCCGAGAAAATGCGAAAATGAGAGGGTCGTTTTATATGCCGAGGCCGAGAAAATGCGAAATTGAGGGCGTCGTTTTATATGACGAGGTCGAGAAAATGCGAAAATGAGGGCGTCGTTTTATATGCCGAGGGCGAGAAAATTCGACAATGAGGGCGTCGTTTTATATGCCGAGGTCGAGAAAATTCGAAATTGAGGGCGTCGTTTTATATGCCGAGGCCGAGAAAATGCGAAAATGAGGGCGTCGTTTTATATGCCGAGGCCGAGAAAATGCGAAAATGAGGGCGTCGTTTTATATGCCGAGGCCGAGAAAATGCGAAAATGAGGGCGTCGTTTTATATGCCGAGGTCGAGAAAATGCGAAAATGAGGACGTCGTTTTACATGCCGAGGCCGAGAAAATGCGAAAATGAGGGCGTCGTTTTATATGCCGAGGTCGAGAAAATTCGAAATTGAGGGCGGCGTTTTATATGCCGAGGGCGAGAAAATGCGAAAATGAGGGCGTCGTTTAATATGCCGAGGCTGAGAAAATGCGAAATTGAGGGCGTCGTTTTATATGCCGAGGTCGAGAAAATTCGACAATGAGGGCGTCGTTTTATATGCCGAGGTCGAGAAAATTCGAAATTGAGGGCGGCGTTTTATATGCCGAGTTCGAGAAAATTCGAAATTGAGGGCGGCGTTTTATATGCCGAGGCCGAGAAAATGCGAAAATGAGGGCGTCGTTTTATATGCCGAGGTTGAGAAAATTCGAAATTGAGGGCGGCGTTTTATATGCCGAGGGCGAGAAAATGCGAAAATGAGGGCGTCGTTTAATATGCCGAGGCTGAGAAAATGCGAAATTGAGGGCGTCGTTTTATATGCCGAGGTCGAGAAAATTCGACAATGAGGGCGTCGTTTTATATGCCGAGGTCGAGAAAATTCGAAATTGAGGGCGGCGTTTTATATGCCGAGTTCGAGAAAATTCGAAATTGAGGGCGGCGTTTTATATGCCGAGGCCGAGAAAATGCGAAAATGAGGGCGTCGTTTTATATGCCGAGGTTGAGAAAATTCGAAATTGAGGGCGGCGTTTTATATGCCGAGGCCGAGAAAATGCGAAAATGAGGGCGTCGTTTTATATGCCGAGGTCGAGAAAATGCGAAAATGAGGGCGTCGTTTTACATGCCGAGGTCGAGAAAATGCGAAAATGAGGGCGTCGTTTTATATGCCGAGGTCGAGAAAATGCGAAAATGAGGGCGTCGTTTTACATGCCGAGGTCGAGAAAATGCGAAAATGAGGGCGTCGTTTTATATGCCGAGGCCGAGAAAATGCGAAAATGAGGGCGTCGTTTTACATGCCGAGGTCGAGAAAATGCGAAAATGAGGGCGTCGTTTTATATGCCGAGGTCGAGAAAAGTCGAAATTGAGGGCGGCGTTTTATATGCCGAGGCCGAGAAAATGCGAAATTGAGGGCGTCGTTTTATATGCCGAGGTCGAGAAAATTCGAAATTGAGGGCGTCGTTTTATATGCCGAGGTCGAGAAAATGCGAAAAAGATGGCGGCGTTTTATATGCCGAGGCCGAGAAAATGCGAAAATGAGGGCATCATTTTATATGCCGAGGCCGAGAAAATGCGAAAATGAGGGCGGCGTTTTATATGCCGAGGCCGAGAAAATGAGGGGGTTGTTTTATATGCCGAAACCGAGATAATGAGGGCGGCGTTTTGTATGCCGAAACCGAGAAAATGAGGGCGGCGTTTTACAAGGGCGGATACAGAAATTTTCCAAGGGGGGGCCAAAATTTAGGGTCTTGTTGGTGGAAAAAATTTCGTTGTGCCGCCGAAAAAGAACCCAATGACTTTTCGGAAAAAGATACCATTTTATCTGATTTAAAACTGATTACTTTTTTTATTTTATTTTTCATATTTTTAAATAATCAACCAATTTTTGGGAAAAAGATACCGTTTCATCCGCCGCTAAATCAACGGGGGGCATGTCCTGTACGATTTTGTAATAGGGGGGCCTCATGTCCTGTTTTTCTCTCCCACTTCATTTATTTAATGGCTTATTAAAACCAAATGGGGGGGGCACGTCCCATGCAATTTTAAATGGGGGGCCATGGCCGGATTGACCCCCCCTGGATCCGCCCCTGGTAAAGCCTACCTGCAACTATGATCATAACCGAATAAAAGGCAACTTTTTGAAGCAAGCAATACATGTTCGTGGACTCTGCGAGACTGTTAGCAGAACCTTCGGTTCCGTTAGGTTTACCTCACTGAATGTACAGTGACTGCCTTTTCTATTATGCTTGAACTGTTAATTGGTGAACAATACAGCATTTTTTATTCTGATTGATTGACAGACAACCCGATGTACATTCAAATCTCTATTTTGCAGAATGCAGATCCTCTCACCATTATAGCATGTAAAATCACCATAAATAAATGCATACTCCAGCATCATCATATTTATTATATTGAAGATATGGTGACACAATGACAGAATGAAGATTCTCACATAACTACAAGTGCTTCATGTGTCCTACATAGTACATAAAATTATGATTTCATATAATTAAGTGACCCATCTGATCAAAACCAGGCGTAAGTCGGATTTGTACAAAATGAGTGTCATATATCTTCTAAAAGAATAAAGCCTCTTCTTTAAAATGACACAAATCCTATTGCTCGGCCATGTTTCTGTCCAAAGTTATGAGTAAACATATGGTTCGACCATCGAAATTACAATTCTGAGAAAAATGTGTAAAGCAATTAGAAATAATGTTTAAAGTTTTCCATAACTTAGAAATGCAAGAATCTTTAGAACCATGTTCATAATTAAATAAAATTTGCAACAAATAAACAGATTGCAAAGTAGGCTAGAGGAAAGTCTGGGCTTTTCACTGATGCCTAATTTATTTTGTTAGCCACACACCGAATATGGCTACCAATGGCGGGAAAGTGGAAAATGGTGGGAAAAGTCATCGAATTATTTGAACAATAAAAACCACAAAATTATCAAAAATATCATCAAAAATAATATTTTTGCAAAATTGTTGGTTTTAATGTGTATAAAACATATTTATTTATCATTTTCTGTCATAAACTAAAAATTGAAAAAATTCTTTTTTTCACATTTTGGTCATTATCTCAGAAGCCTGTGTTGCGACTTACGCCTGGTTTTGGTCATATGGGACACATATTACAGGCTACATGAAGCTCCAATGGGGCTTTTGTAATCAACACAATCGAATATTTGTAAGGGGAACAAAGTTGGCATGTGGACTAACAAGGGTTCATAAAACGACCAGGGCTGTACTCAAGGGTATACGCGGGTATACGGCGTATACTCACCTCCGGGAAAAATTGACAGCGTATACTCACCTCAAAAAGCGAGTGTGCACGCGGTATATACAGCGTATACCCACCTCAGTAAGACCATGTGATTTTTCGGAGGCAGCGTGTACTCTAGGGTGTGTCTAAATATTAAAGTCTCGAATTAAACATCGACCAAGTTGGTTTTCTGTTCCATCATGATAGTAATTATTATCTGCCAAATTATGTGAAAATCGAAATAAATTTAGGACTTGCGCAAAGCCCTTTAAGATTTGTGACTTTGTCATCAATGTGATTCATTGTTATTTTCAGAGATCCAAACAATTTTAGAACCTTGAACATTAGATATATGTCATAATCAAAGGAAATACTGTCAGTTATTCGTCATAATTTATTCCCTTTAGTGCTTTCGGGAATTTATCTCGATGGTACTCAACCATTTGCAGAACAAATTGTTTCTCTTCCTCATTTCTTACCAGCGCTTCATTGAAGGTCTGCATAAGAGCCACTCCTTTCTCTGCCAAATCATTCGTCACTCTTAGGGCAGATATGATGTCTTTTGCCTCATTGTATGATTGCTCTGACTCCCACTGTTGCGGATCTCGTTCAAGAAAAGAGTCATCCAATCCGAGGATCCTGAATATTTTTGAGGTTGAAGTGGAGACGAAATCGGGCAGTGCTTTTGTAAGTGGATCATGTATCGGAGGAATCCTCTTTGGAGGATCATCAGATCCCTGATTGTTCTGCATGTTGTAGACCATGCGCTGCTTCTCATTGACGGTGACTGAATCATCAAAAAGGCTGAGGCCAACCAGGGTCTCTGATAAATACCAAAGGTGTCGCGAAAATGCTGTTGAGGCGACCTGTGAGACTTCCTTGTCTTGATAAGTGTGGATTGCCTTCAAGAATTCAAGATCGTTCCTTGGGGCCTCTTTAGGTGAGACACATGTGAACCAGTACTTCACATAAATTGTTGTCACAAAAAGGGACACTCGAACTAAATGATTCCACACCTTTTGAGAGTAGGATGTTCGTGATGCCCTCTCTGAGCTCTGACGTTGTTGAATGGGATATTGATCTCTGAAAAGCCACATTTTGATAGCATAGATCGCACGTGCCATCCAGCGTGCTCTATGAACTGCCCCTGGGTACCTGAACTTTATTCCTTTTGGCGGAATTCCTCCTAAGAAAATTACTGTCAGCTCAAGTAGCTCTTTGTAGTCATCTCTGTAATGATCAGTACTCAGTTGCTGCAATGCGAAGCTGATGACATTATCTCGAATTTCTGTGATATGCTGTACTGCATCTTTATCCTCCATTGCTGTGCGATACTTGGTCTGATCGATTTGTGGCCAGAAGTCTCGGAAATGAACAAAGAGTTCCAATTTTGGAGACCTTGCAGAATCATGCAGTGAAAACACCTTTTCCAGAACAATTTCAGAAATATGATGTCGGCAAGCAAGGTTCAATAGGTCCTTTCCTAATTCTGTTTCCAGCCTGATGCATACGCCGCCCTTGCAACCCGTGTTGCTCGCTGTTGTATCGAAACACATGGCCACGATTCTGTCTTCCAATCCCCAACGTCTGATCTCGACCAAACACGCATCTGACATGACGGCAGCTGTACCAGATTGGAGTTTGGGGATGGCCAATAGCTTGGTCACCTCCTTACCAGATACCATTATCGGAAGGCGATCAACACACCCTCGTCCTGTTCCTGTAGCATCTGGCATGATCTTGCCATCCCAGTGAATAGTAAGAGGAACTTTCGGATCGAAAGATTCATGAATCTCTGCTGCTAGGGCTGCACGGCTATCCTTCCTTGCTCGATGAATCGCAGAAGGACTGATAATCAGCTCGCCAGCTGGTGCTGCACAAAGATTGGATACAGCGAGAGCAGTCAAAATGTGAGAGGCCTTCCTGCTGCTGGTTTTGGTACGATCTAGAGCAGCAGCAACATCACGAGTAACGACAGAGATTGTCCCCCTTCGCCGTTTTGGTGGCCAAGCAGACGTCGAAGGTTCTGGTTCTTTTTCTGAGCTACTGGATGACGCCTCTTCTTCGGATGACTTTTCCAACACAGAAACTTCTGTCGCTGCAGCAGCTGTGCTAGCACGATAGCGTTCCATACGCTCTGCAAGTGCTGCTGATCTTGCTGCCACTCTCGTTTCTTGCTTTGAAAGTTTGACATCAATACCTGCCATTGAACCACGTCGTCCTCTCTCACGCTGTGCTTTCAAAAACTGTCGATCCTCTTCTATCTTGATTATTGTCATGGCATCACTGTGGGCAATATCAAACAGATCCTCCAGGGAATCCTTGAAAGCCTCACGCTTGCCATCTTCGGTTTCTGACGTCCTAGAAATACTTTTCTTAAGGTTTTGCCATTCCTTATGGAGATGTCGTAGCCGATCCCAAACGTGATTCCTAGCCTTCGTTGGAATGCGGGCTCTTTCCCAAATTGGGAGTACCATAGCTGCCGTTTCTTTTACGCTATCATCCAGACTCTGATTTCTTAGTGTATGGAAATTAAAAAGCACCTTCAGAACCTGTCCTCGTGTAGGTAATTTCGCATAACTGAAATGATCTTCCGTACTGCCTATCAACCAGATTTCAGCCTTTTTTCTAGTAGATTTAGCCATCCCAAGTGCGATATGATATATTAATTAAAACAAACACTGTCCGCCATTTGCAGCACGACACCCATGACATAAGCAAAAGATAAGCTGTCATTGTCACGAATATTGATTAGTTGGGAAGCGGCCATTCAGAAGGGGTCAAAGGCTGGCAAGAATGGGAATCATGAAAATATTGCCTATAATCCAACCTGGTTCCTAACTTTGGTCGCTTTGCGCAAGTCCTAAATGTTGAGCTATTAAGATATAATTTTGGATATGGAGGTTATTCATGATCTGTCACGATAATCTGACTTGGTCGTTAAAAAATATTCGAGTTTAAGATTTCACATGTACCTTAAAAGCACCCTAGTGTACTCACCTCAAAAGTTCTGAGTACAGCCCTGAAAACGACCAATTACATTATCCTCACTTGATTATGAGCGTCAGCACTTTTCGAAGCATGTGACTCATATGAATTCAGTCGTTAGCGCTCAGCAGGACCCCAAGAATCTGGAATCCCGTTTCAGCAATATATCTGAACATTTATTTCAAAAACAAAACTGGTAGAAATTTCAATGTTTTTACATATTTTACAATTTTAGCTTATCTTGACTATTTTGGATACAAATTAAAATGTTTATCATATTTGTAAAATATGCAAAAAAAATCAAGGGGAGTAAATGCTCCCCATTGCGGGCACTCATGATTGTCAGCAGCAAGCTACTTCTACATGGTTGACTGTCAGTTCAAATGCTCAGTTACATATTGTCCTGTTCTAACCATATCTTCAACATTTGACACCACTATTGTTGACAATAAGCTGTACAGCATCACCTGCTGTTTAGCAGTCACTATGCACTGACGCAATTCCCAAACAACTAGAAATAATGTTTAATAGAAAAACTGACCACACATCAAATAAATCTCATCATTGTCTACGATGGTTTTTTTATTGCACCTTAAGTCAAGAAGCTCATGCCTTGGACACAGGCAAATGACAACTATGGATCGTCCATTAAGGATGCTGGTTGAGAGGAGGGGATGATCACCCAAATCTAATGGGAAGGTGTAATGCCAGTTGGCCAATACAAATGTCCCAATCAAAATTTGGTGCACTTCAGTAAGCCAGTACTCCGATCACTAATTCAGCAAGAAAGCAGACAGCATATACTGCATTTCAACCTAGAGCTTCTTTGCAAGACGCAGAAGGTTCAGAACTTCACCGCAGAAAATATACCCTTCAACAGAAACAGTGCAGTCCAATCTAAGCCGTAGTGTTCTGCTGGATTGCCTATCTCCACAAAACAGAATAGGAGAGGTAAGTATAGAAGATGGAAAGACGAAAGTAGACCCTTTCAGCACACATCCTTAACGGACAACCCCATCCAGACTAAAAACGCATACTAACGCACTTTGTAATCGGAAAAATACAGAACGTGACACGGAATCGAAATGGAACAGGCACACAAGACATCACTAGTCACAGAAAACGAATCCAGTGACAAAAAAACTCTCCACCACCCATTCAATAGGTTTTCAGTCATATAAAGTATGATGAGTTTTACCTATAATACAGACAGCTACAAGCCTTGCTACGCATTTCTAACCATCGAAACAGATGCTTGTAGCAGAAGCAGATCACATGAGCACTTGCAACTGCAACTTATTCTGTCTCAACACAGGAAACACAACATAAAAAGCTGAACAGACACAGCAAATAAACCCATCGCACTGCAGCAACAACAAAAATTGTCAATGCAACTTAATGAACTTGTGTGATGTACTCGCTTTGTAGTCATAGCACAGCATCAAGGTAAATGCCAAGAGTGTGGCCTCTCCGTCACACAGTGATGTGGGGCACGGTGGTGTAGGGGTATGTTCAGTGTCATGGAGACAGAACGAATCCACCTCAAGCCGCCGCATAAGGACCCTGAGAAAGTCATTCACTCGCAATTGCTCATGTGTTTGGGCATGAAACTCCGATTCAGAGTCCGTGCTGTAGTCGGGAGCACCTCTGAACAGAAAATATTGAAGGGGTGCTATAACAAGTAATCATACATACACTGGGAAACAATGAGTTTTTGAAATTCAAGTGGACACCATTCACACATTGCTGAGCCAGTTGAATGGTGCCTTTCAGAAACCTCTGAAAGGCAAACTCAGGCTTATTATACACAGTCTGAGGCAAATGACAGAGTAGTCGGCCTAGCACACAGTGGAATCTTGCCAAAAAATATTAACACGGTATAAAATTGGAGATAAATGAATATGACGAGCACCTAGTTACACGTATAAATAAAATTTGATGCTTCCATCCAAAAGGTTTATAGCTGGCAAATGCACAAGCAACCATAGTAACACTGTTGACCGAAAGAGCTAAACAGTATATTTAGGTATCAGCAGATGCATTTAGGCTTATACATACACCACAAGAAGATCATAAAACTAATAGATGGAATGCTCAAGGAATGTCAAGGCATCTAAATTCCACTACCATATGGAAATAGGTAAAATGCCAGAGCAAAATCTACAGACAAAAAGCACGAAAAGTTGAATATGTTTCCCTTATCTACATGAATTAGAAAGATCCATTATACCTCTCCGTCTGCAGTTACATCAGTAGTTGAGCTGTAAACAATGTCAACCTTAGTTGAAGAAATGAAATTACACAGCACAGCACCAAAAGGCAACAAGTAAATTGAAAAACAACAGACACAACACAGACAGATTGGATAACGAGAGAAAAGCGGCATGAAAAACGCTGCATGGTTACTTGTACAAATAAAATCATAATTTAAACGGCAATGTATATTAAGTAAGTGTTAAACATAAATAATGGAAAAATCAAAAAGTTCTAATCTTTAACAAACTTGAACAGAATAAAGACTAGCTAGTAGCTATCAATAATTTAAAAGACTAATAAACAAGTTAATGACTAATAAACAAGTTAAATGACTAATAAACAAGTTAATGACTAATAAACAAGTTAAATGACTAATAAACAAGTTAAATAATTTTTTTAAAATAAATAAATGAAATAACAAAAAACTCAATAACATTTTCATCTTCCTTCCTGCTGCAAAAGGAACAACAGCAGCATGAAAGTCTTTTGTCTTTCCAAATACATGATGCTAACCGTCCACGCCCATATCTTTCTCAACATCTACTAAACAAAGAATGAAAATGAACAAAAGATTAGTACTTGATAATAACATCGCACATGAATTCAGAACCTGACACAGTCACCTTCATATATTTCTAAAGGACATCAAACGAAGACACCAATCTCGATAAAGTGTCTGGACAAACTTGCACCTGCGGACGATAGTGTACTCGTTTCACTGGTTGCAACACACGTCTCAAACACATTTTGCCACAGGTTACACGAACGGGTAGAAGCCAGCAGGTCGAGCTCAGTGACATTGACCATTTCTGGCCCATAATGCAACTGGCCGATTGCACTATGGGATCGTAAAATATCGATGGAGGGCTTTTGAGGAACGTTGTCGAGGACTCCATTTTAAACGTCATCTTATTAGCAGCTGGTCAAGCACATTTTTAATCCATTTAGTTGCATCACTGCGCTTTATAAGCACAGTTAAAATGATAATAATTATTATTTTATCCATTCAGGCCTTAGCTACAAGCAAGTCAAGAAAATTAATAAATAGTAAAAGCTAAGCAAAGTTGACAGAACTGTACAGCAAACACCGGGTAGAAAGCAACAAATCTGAAACTGCAAACGATGACTAGAAAACTAGATCCAACGTTCAGTAAAACTAACGCATCTGGCCGAGTCATGCAGAGTACAGAGCGAAATATCAATAACAAGCACTAAGTGTCGACATCCGATAATAACATTCATGAAGCAATTACAAAAAGACGAGTTTCCTCCGGACTCGGTGAAGCATAGCCTAATCAGATATAATGGACAACTGCATCAGCTCAAGGATCATCCGTTAACACTTCAACGTCGAACTGCGTTGGTTTAACACTTTAACGTTGAACTGCGTTGGTTTCCCAGTCACCCTCAGTTGATTCTCATCGCTAAAGTGCCAACCCTTTGCCGTCCAGGGGTATAGGATCTCCCATTTACTACATTTTGGTCGGCAAATGGTTAAAAAGCGGCTGGCAGTGGTGTAGTGGGGCGGGGACGCGGGGGGACGCCGTCCCCCCACTTTTTGCAAAATTCTTGCAAGATTGCACTTTTTGCTACAGTTTCTACTTCAATTTTCCAGGCGTCCTCCCACTTCAATTTCCAGGCGTCCCCCACTTCATTTTTTAGGACTACACCACTGGCGGCTGGACCATTGACTCACGACATGTATGTGATCATATCAACGTGTCGTTACGTATGGCGATGTTATGAGCTCGCAGCAGGCAGCATTTGACTAAGGCCTCAAGTAGAAAATATTTCTTCAGAAGAACACACCGATAGAAATCTCAGCTTATAAACATTTTCCGAAATATACTCGAAAACTACAACACAATATTAGGAATTCAATATCCAATGCAGCTGGAAATCAAGAACAAATGCAGGTTGAAATATAATAGAAGGTGCAACAGAATCTCGAAGAAAAGGGCCTGTGAACATTTTCCACAGTTCAGTTATTTGCAACTCAGTGGAATACCTTATTCTAAATTTCGTTCTAATCAAGTTTCAAGTCTTTATATCTAAATTCTAACGACAAATACATTCAACTGAATTTTCCCCAAACATAACTGCCAGCTCTTCCTGACTTGAAGTCACAGAGAAACATAATTCCCGCATTCCTCTCTCTAACCACTTCCCAGTTAGTGCCCGTTGCAAGAAACGATTAAGTAGACCGGTTCTATGTACAACCAACAAATAGCCAGGCTTCTTTTTCATAGGCACTGGCCACGGTAAGCTACCCTAATGTTTGACATGCTGATCTTTCAAATTGAGAAACGCTGGCCTCTTTCGAAGTAACTAGCATGGCCGTCTATTCATCGTATATTCATCTGAGCTGTATCAGTGATTTTCACCATTTTCATTTTTCTAATGAAAGATAGATTTCACGACATGCTTCTGCTCTTCTACAGCTGAAAGAAGTGTCTATTCATGCGAGATCTGTACAGCACTCACCTGAAACAAATTATTAAACAGAATTGATTACTAGGCAGAAATGCTTAATATATCAGCATACTCTGTCACAGCAATCACATGAACATATACATGCAAATGAAATGTACTGGTCCATGAAAATGGCAAATTTGTATGCTGGTCACCAATTCAATGAGAAAGCAGACAGCCTATACTGCATTTCAATGTAGAGTTTCTCCAAGAGGAGAATGGAATGGACACAAAACAAGAGGATGGCCAACAATTATGATCATCTGGCACCTAGCACACAGAAAAAGAAAAATACCTACATATAATTGATTACAATGATGTAACCGATCAAGCGAATGTGAATCGAAGTAGAAATATGCTTGCCGTTTCAGTTAATCTTATATTTGAAGACAAGGCCATAGCCAGGATTTGATTTCGGGGGGTGTTTCTTCAGTTTCCCGTCCGATTAAACTGATGATTTTTTAGTCATCCGGCCGAAATCTTCAAAAAATGTCACCAATTCATTCAATTTCTTTACATTTTTCATTTCGGGGGGTGTTTTCATGGTTTTACTTCATGGTTTTTACATCATGTGCTAGTAAATGCAATACTTTATTTTTTACATTTTCCATTTCGGGGGTGTTCAAACACCCAAAACACCCCCCTAGCTATGGCCTTGTTTGAAGACTAATATTTCTTGATGAATGTGATTCAGAAATGAAATGATTCAGGGTTTCTATTCAACAGTGAGTTCGGTAGCTGAGATTCAGTTTACTAAAACTTTGACATAACAAGGAGACAGATAGAGAGAGCAGAATGGTTGCAAGAAGTCTTGCATCTAGAACAGCAACACAGTTGTACAAGTCTGTCAAAGCCAAGTTACTCGCAGCAAAATGTTGTCTGGCCGTTAGTATATTTGACCTTCAGTCACCATGTAGCCTTCTGACATAGTGGACTATGTTTTAGAGCAGGTATGTTGCTAAAGGTCTGTAGCAAATGAGTCGTACTTTACATACCTAAACCTCTCAATTCCTGTTATTGCATTGAACTGTAACCAGTGTCGTATACAGCCATTGTACAAACATGTCCCTGAGATACGATGCCAGGTTGTCCAAATGGTTCACATCTCTTAAGCTAACCACAGAATTACTGCTCAAAACTAAGAATCATATTAAGGTTACCACTACCCTCTTGATATAAGATACCAACCCCACAGGCGGATGAGATGTTAAATGAAGTGTGGAATGTCTTCGCCAGTGAGAAGCCGGAAAATTGTCATCTGCATTGTCTTCATGTGTAGCTGGAAGAAAACAATTCTCATGTATGCCATGACAGTTTTATAGTGCACTTTTTAGAAACTAACAAGAGCACATCTATCTCAATAAATGACCACAGAATTACAGCTGTTGGAGCCTTCACGTGCTCCAGCTATTCTTATAGTTTATTGAGTGCCATAAATCAATTAGTGCATATGGGTTCTAAACAGCAGCAGCTATAAACCATTTAACAGGTCATAAGTGCAGCACTACAAAATAATATGACAACACACTTGTTGCACTCTGCCAGTGCCAGTCCCAAGCCTGAATAAAGGAGGAGGGGGTCGCTAATGGTCTTTGTTACCACACAACGATGTTAAACTGAAATACCACCACCACAAAATAATATGACAACACCACAAAACTTACCATACGCTGACAATGACAACAAAACTGAAAACGCTCTCTCTCTCATTTGTCAGCAGAAGACTACAAAAATAAACACTGCTAACTGAAAGTGATACCCATTACTGGAACAAGTCACAGATAATAAAACTCGTAAAATAATTAGGAAATATAACCAATCATAAGAAGAACTAACTAACTTCTCCGACACAAGTTGCCAACGAATGGATAATTTTCTCATGTGCCACAGCAACCATGCTCTGGCCGTTGATTTCGATTATGCGATGACCAACACGAACTCCACCACGCTCTCCAATGCCACCTCGCAGCAAACTACAGATCTACATCGAAAACCAGAAGACACATTCAACATAAACATCCGCCGTTCTTAGGCTGAAACCACTGAATTTTTTGCATTTGAATTTTCTGTTAGCTACCAGATACATGTGGATATCTAACTGTCGCAAATAATGTGCACTGGAAGGTTATTATCACAGTTGACCAGTTTATCGCACATTCTCTTTGATAGAGCCACAGAGACGTTCAAAAGTGCACTTGGTCACTTTCTCTGCAATAGAGTCGAAGGTACTTTCAAAAGTGCACTCTACCCCATTCTCTGTGATCAGGGCTGAAAGTGAGCCGGGTATTTATTTATTTATTTCAGAAATTTATTTATTTCAGAAATTTATATAGCGCCTCTTCAAGGTAGGCTAATCAGAAGCGCTCCCGGCCCAGCCACGGCTAAATAAAACAGTTTTTAGGTTCTTAAGGGTATGTCCAAGGTCTGTGACCCGGCATTGATTTTTGCGACATGCCTTTGCTGTCTTAGCCGGGTCGCGTGCTTAAGATTTAAGCCTATGCATTAATCACATTTTCTTCACATTTCAAGTAATATTTGATAAACCCGATATCAATTATCAACATTTAGTGAAATATACAGCATTTTTTCACCTGACTGGCTAAAATGCTACGATAACAGAGTGGAAATAAACGAATACTAAGAAACAGTCATAATAAAAAATGAAAAGCTCGTGTGGCGGAAAAAATTTCGGCGTCCACCCGAACTCAGACCTGGCTACTTTTTCAAACCACTTTCAGCCCTACCTGTGATAGAACCAGAGAAACTTTCAAATGTGCGAAATGGAAAAAGAGAGAAAACTCACCACGCCATTCTGTACACTGAAACCGAGCTGATACTTGATGTCCGGGCGCTTGATGAGCACTTCAACCACCGGAGAACACGACACAAGAGTCAGTCGGATGATTGTGTCCGGCCTGACTGCCTAACATCAAACAGACAGTCAGACATCACAGAAATGCTCCGATTTCATAGGCTGTGCAGCTATCGTTTTGTATTACAACAGCTGCAACTCTGTATGAATGTAAATAGACATTTATATAGCACCTTACAATAACCTGACGAAAGCGCTTAATGTAGTTACTACACATATACACATGGCACTGTAATCGAGGTAATTCTGCTTTCATCAACTTCATAAGACTATCTAGTATATCTGTTGATAAACTGTATATGATTGGGTGGATTTGACCTTTCCAAGCTATCTCTTACAAGCAACAGGAGCACTTCAATTAACATCCATCCATCCACCAATCCACCCATCCATCTACCCACCCATCCACCCATCCATCTACCCACCCATCCACCCATCCATCTACCCACCCATCCACCCATCCATCTACCCACCCATCCACCCATCCATCTACCCACCCATCCACCCATCCATCTACCCACCCATCCATCCATCCACACACCCACCTATCGACCCACCCGATAATCCATTCATTCATCCACCCACTCACCCACCGTCCGTCCGTCCATCCATCCACCCATCCATCAATCCATCCACCCATCCATCTACCCACCCACCCATCCATCCACCCACTCACCCACTCATCCATCCACCCACTCACCCACCCACCGTCCATCCATCCACCCATCAATCCATCGTTGTCTAACATTCCATCAGACAGGCAGACACGAAGAACCAGTCAGAGTACTTCATATAATAAGACACAAGACATAAAAGAGGGTCAACGTAACATACACGGATGGAATTCTGGCAAGTAGACAGGGGAAGACCAACGAGACTGACTCCATTAACGGCCATGATCTGATCGCCAATGTTGATCTGGTTGCTCTTCGCAGCAGGACCACTCAGCAACAGATTGGCCACAACTGCCGTCGGCAACATGCTTCCCCAACCCGATTCCACAATTACGATCCCCAGAGGCTCTCCCTTCAATTTCGATATTGTCACCTGAAGCGTATCAAATGAATGAACATGAATGAAGAAAATAATTAATAGCTAATGGGAAAATTAATTCATGCAACAATAAGCAGGCAATCCATAAGATAAAGTACAAATCAATAACATCATCAAAGTGAACAAACAAGGGACTGCCAATTATATCCTGGTCCACATCAGCAACAAGAGAAGTGCAACCCTCGGACAGTATTGACTATTGATGCGTTCATTCATTCGCTTCGAGAATCTATATATATCGCACCTCTTCAAGAGAGCTACTCAGAGGTGCAGCCCAGCCACAGCTAAACAGTAAGAGTTGAGAAACTATAGAAAGCAGACAAGCTTAACCAGATTGCATCAATGGTATTGCTAATGAAAGGATATTCCAGATTGTTGGACCCACAAATCGAAAAGGCTTGGCACTGTCTAATAGGATTGTGAGCCAGCAGAACCAAAAGCTAAAAGCTTACCCCTTCCCAAAGACCAAAGAGTTCGACTAGTTGCGAGGTCAGAGACAGATAGACAAAGATCAGACAAGTATGATGGAGCGCAGACAAGAGGCATGGCCAAACAAGTGCAACAACTCGGAAGGAGATGCGCTGAGAAACAGGGAGCCAGTGAAGAACATCATGCATCAGTAAATCTGAGAGGCGCCTAAAAGTGCTATATAACGTGTCCTAATACATGAGAAAAAATATTCTACATATAATTTTTTATATGACAGAAAAACAGCAGATATTAGCGTAACAATTTAAGAACAAACATCAGCGGCAAACAACTTAAATTTCACAACTAAAACGTGAAAAATCAAATACAAGTATATATTTTTCAAACCTTACTACGTGTTGGTCATAAGTTGACAAGAAATAAACATTGTCATAACATTAATAATGTCAACAGAAAGATCTTATTAGTAACAGAACTGAACATCAACATACCTCCTGTTGCATGTCTTTGTTAGAGAAACGAGACAGTTCTTCGCCAAATATCTGCTGCTGGTTGAGAACTTCTTGGTAGTTGATGTCACTGAGAAGACCCGGGTCGTTAATTCCATTTGCCCTCAGGAACTCAGCATAAGCCACTTGAAAGGCTCGGCCAATTGACTCTGCAATTAACTGCGCCTACAAGAAAATAACTACTATAAGTAGATGATCGATAAAATGCGAAAGGGAGTCCATTTAAATACTCAGAGCTAGATAACATCCTTGTAAGACCAATAAACCTACTACGGTGAACGTCTTTCATAAGTTTCCTAGAAGTAGTACAATATAAAGATCCAATTACAATTGTAACTAACTCTGTCACTTTTCATACTCTGGCAGTGCCAAACTCTGGATAAAAGCGAGTGCAACACCAATTGATGTCCCTGGCAGTTATCAGATGCCACTAAGTACAAAAAACTATAGCAATTATACCTACTGCCAAGTAGATTGAACTTACCTCATCCGATTCAAAGACATGACAACAGATCTTCACTTGTCTCTTCTGTCCAGCAGCCGAAGCCAAAGCATCATCTGCCGTAGAAGGACTGACAACAAGACTCTGGCGCACCATCAGGATGAGGATATCATCAATGTCTGCAATGTATGAGATCGTCTGCAGTGCGTAGTCCATCATCACTTCCTGCCAACCAGACAACAAACTGGTGTCTACTCAGAGTTGCTCTCAGTCCAACTCATACACATGCAACATACGCGACATTGAAAAAGCTTTCGGATTACAAGTAGTGGCACTAAATTTAAAAGCAGATAAAACAAAATAACAAAAAGCGACTGGCAACTAAGAAAGATGAGGTTTAGTAACAATAGGTGAGTTGATACCTGACGAACGATATCCAAGACCATGATTTTTTCGGCGGAGACAAAGAGATCAACTTCCACTCTTGGTTGACTCTCACCTGTCGGAGACTGAAATCGAAGACAATGTCCACAGGTAAAAACCTCATTCGTACTAAAACCAGAAACAGCTGGGTTCCTCAAATCCAATAAGAAACATCTAGTGCGAATCTGTGAGATATAATAAGAAGTTGCTGTAACTGGCCCTAAAAGCAGTACCGGTACCTTATACTACGTCTCAGATTCACACTTCTGTGTGACTTTGTAGGCATAAAATGTCTTAAATAATAATAATAATAAATGCATTCAAGTGATTTAAACTGACTCTATGGAACAAGTCAGTCCATTATAGCAACTTCAGCACTTATTGCCATGACTGCTGTGAATTTGTTTGATATTTGCGAACTGGATAATGCACATGAAGTACGTTACTTAATGATAACCTTTAGCTTATTTTATTTACTTCCTAAATCTATTAAGTTTTTAAAACAACAGACCTGAAGACAACAAAAAATTAATCAGCACAATTGCATTAATTGATTTATTATGATTACACAAGATTTTAATTAGAATGACTACTTTTATAATCCAAACTTGACAACGTTGCTCACTGTCAAAATTGACAAAGCATAATGAACAGTCAAAATATACAAACCTTGATGCAGTCAACTGCCTCCTTAGCCTGCTTCATCCGTTTCACTCGAGTGGGATTACAGTCGGATATGAGCTTAGTCGATCCAAGATAGCAGGTACGGAATAGCAAGCCCTCAATTAAAATGGCATCACCTTCTGAAGACAACAGACAGAACAATTTATAGCTCTCTGAAAATAGCTCACTTTAAAGGATAATCTGTAACCATAGGAATGCAGTAGAACAAAAAGTTTGATGACTATATATGATGTTAGATCAACCAAATCAAGCCTATTCTAAAGACTTCATAATCACAGCAAAAAACTGCAGTTTATATTCAAAAGGCATCAGACAGAATCAGCAGGGATACTTGAATTCAGATGATCAATGAGACAAGGTTGTTCTTTTCCTCAACTACATGAATATAGTCTTCGGGTTGTCCAAAGAAAAATTCTAAAGTCAATTGAAACCATATCCACACACTAGAATGCCGGTGTAATAATTAGAAACTTAGAGATATGGAGCCTAGTGTTTTACCTTTCTTCAAATGAATCTGGTTGTTCTTCTCCAACTAAAACCAAATAAAAACAAAACTATCTTTACACATAAGCAAAAGATCGTCTCATAAAATCTTCATGGCAAAATTTAGCACAGATAGCAGAAAATTTTAGATTTGACAACAGCACCAACAGAATAAACTGAGGTATATTACAAGCCATATTCACAAGACATCTTAAAGGGCCTTTCCATAGACAAAAGATAAACAAAAGATAAACGTTCAGAAAGAAATTCTGAAGACATGAACAGGCTTCAATAAAAAATATCAGGCAATATTCAACTGTCATAAAAGACCATATGTACCATCAAGTCATATGATGATTTTCACATAGGTTTCATTAACAAATAATCTTTTATGTCATGTCCGAAGCCACCTACGTCTCTTCATATATAGTAACATTCTCAATCTTCAGCTCAGCACCAAAATCATAACAGATCGCACTTGGAAGAGACACAACTGCAGAAAATTGCCAATACTTATAGAAGAATGGAACAGAAAACAATACACTGGATGGCGATTCCACATTCTGTGGCAGGTTGGCGTTCTTGCTGTCATTGTGTTGTCTCAGCAGCAATTCATCCGTCTCCCCATCTTCATCATCTGTATTGTCATCTGTTCAAACGTAAATTGTAAGTCAGATTCATTGACAAACATCTTTCAGTAAATTGGTTTACATGAATTCAACTGATTTTTATGAACTCACTGTACTATACACCTCTATCAACAGTGAGGGGATCGAGTGAAAGTGAAAAAATTATTTCGTAAGTGGCATGCAAAAGATGGTTGCTTATTGGATGATAGCTTTTATGAAAACAGATCAAGCAATCTGACAGTTGAACACTGAGAAATGCATGGCCTTTGAGTAAGTTCCAAACAAACAATGTCTACAATGATTCTTGGGACATAGAACATTATCTCGACTAACCAGTCAGTTCTTCTAGAATATCAGTCCACTCCTACAAAGTCTGCTAAAATACATGGACAGAAGAGGAGAAATCTTGAAACACTAATCTTTCCTGGTGGGGATCTGAACTCTGACAAGAATCTGACAAGAATATAATAGTTCGACACTCATTATCTTCTACCAAAAAGAAACAGTTCAGCGGTAGTGTCGAGTGTGAACTGTCACTGGTTGTTGCTTCAACCTATTAACCCAGCCTGGTCAAGAGACTCTGAACATCGATGTCAACTGTCAGCTGAATCCATTTGCTGGTTCCACGTGTGTGTGTGTGTGTGCCTGCCACTGGTGACTCTTTCAGCTTACAATGCGTCATTTTGTCAACTGAAGCAATATCCATTAATATCCATGTTTGTTATGACAGTTAACCTTTACCGATCCTGTGTCCGCTCTCAGCGGCCAATTTTGGGCCAATAAATTATCCTTCGGACCGGTAAGGGTTAACATCATGAATACTAGTTAGCACAAAGAGAGCCTTTGGCTTGTTCTGCTATTTGAGTTGCTCACTATTCAAATGCCAAATTGCAAGATTTCACAATTAAATGAGAATGCTTAAACAGACAAAGCGGGGAAAAGTTAAGTTAAAAATGACCTCCATCTAACGGCCAAGCACCTTTCTTCTCTGCCTTTTCGTCGCATCGACTGTTCGCATCATACTGCTGTAGCTTCATATGAATCATATCACTGAAACAAATCACAAATTGTAACTTGTAAATGGCTCAAAAAGTTGCAAACACAAACCACTGATTCAATGACATAACTAGTAAACATTATAAGGACGTTTTCCAACACATTCCGTAATCCTGAAACCACATGTTCCACTTACACATAAAAACACAGGATTGCAACAGTTGCATAAAAAATATGCAATTGCAACAGTTGTAATTAATACGATACCTCAATAGCAGCTATGGAACAGGGAAATTGCAACAGCAGTGAAAAGATAATTGCAACTATTCTACATGAAGCTGGAACTTTTAGGGAGTCTAGGTAAAGTAGAGCAAGAAAGAGCAACATTTTCAAATCTTGAATAAATTCTGACCAACCTCCTAATCAGTGGCAATATTATCCAGCAAGTGGAGAATCAGGTAGTCAGAGAAGTCAGAGGAGAATGGAGAAAGGGGTTTGGGAATGGGATCAGTGAGTCCATCCTCAGAAAATATTTGCAAACTAAATCTTAAATGGTGCATTTTAGCCCACAAATATTCAAATGGGGAATATGAAATCAAAATTGTAATCTTCATCATCAGGCATGAACATCGCAGTACTACTTAGTCCTTAGGCAAGGCCGTGCAGGTCAAAGGAATGTCATTAGTGGACCAGAAGTTGTTGGTGGCAAGCTCCTTGACACTTCTGGTTTAAATGCTAACTGGAAACTGGATTCCAATGTTCATGATTAGAATACGATACATGTAACGCACAATGCATTTGGTTGATTGATTCACTCTGATAATTTGGTTTGTCATTCGATTTGACTTTAGTGGTGCTTAAAAAAATAACGGAAACAGGAAGCACATGTAATTACATGTCTGCCATCAGTGACTTCTTCTGTTTCAGTTTACTGCGCGTTGCCTTGCTGGCTGATGTAATTATGTGTTGTAAAGACAGTTAACATCATATCATAGGTTAGTGCAGATAGCGCCTGAGCAGGTATTCTGAAGAGGCACCATAAAAATTCTCAGAATGAATGAGTTAAATGCAACAAAACCATCCTGATAAAACACTGATAAATCAGATTTTCTTACTTTGATCTGACAACCCAGACTGGTTCCTCGTTTGCTTCAGGCGACTGATAATCGACGATTGATTGATCGGCGCAACATATATTCCTACTTGTCTTCTCCATTGCATGCTTAATGTCCCGCATTGCCAGGTCAAAGGTTTCCCTCTGCTTCTGACAGACCATCTCCTCTTCAACTTCACCAGGTGCCACAAGGTCACGGTCAGCAAACGAACTGGAAAAGAAGTCAGCCACATCCGATTCAGACAAATTCATCTTAGCAACTCCACCAGAATCCTCATCTAGCACGGAAATCGCTCCAGATTCTCTCCGGAGACCTTCGGCTGTGGGTGCACTGGTACCCTGCCTTACAAATGGCTGGATGCCATCATCAGAGACGGATAACCCATCGTCCACGAAAGGCATTTCTCCACACGACGACAAATCAATCTCTTCAGAAATGCTGCTTTCAACTTCAGAACATTCAGATAATTCTGGTGACATAGTCAACGCATGACTCCAGTCGTTAGACAACTCGGCAAATGACCAGACCACCGTGTCTCTCAAACCGTAAGAATAACTGAACACGTTGGATGCGGCACTATCAGGGCAGCCACCATCTCCGCTCTCAGAATGGTCTCTGTCAGCAGCTTCAGGCAAAGTCTGTTCAACTTCCTGCAAAGAAGTATGTTCAGTCAGAAAGTCCTTTAAGTGCAATTCATTACTGCTGCATTTTTCTGGAGAATCTTCTGACATTCTATCATCATTAGATGATCTCATGTTCTCTGCTTCCCGTTCATTTTTCATGTTTTCTTCACGTAACAAGCCAAGCTCTAATGCAGACACATCCACACACTCTGTGGCACTTTCATGTTCTGCTGCACTCACCAACCTCTTCGCTAAACCAGGAGATGTTTTCTTCATCTTCATTAAATTGCTCTTTGGTTGAAGGCAGTGCAGCAGGCTATCTAAAGCCCTGTCACAACTTCTGACGTTACTCATGTCTGGAATGTTATTTCTGATGTCCGAGCCTTTTCTCGCTGTAAAATATTCAGGCAGTGCAGGTGGTCTAATCTCACTGTTTGAAGAATCATCCGGTGCTACATTGTGTCCGATCGATTCATGATTCTCCTTTCGAAGATGATCAGGCAAGCGATGGTCAACTGCAGAAGGCGATTTCTTCAAAGCCACGGAATGCAAATCACCGCAGGAACTTATACCAACAACATCTCCTATGGAACAGGAATTGCCTCTAGGAGCTTCATTAGGCAAAGACAGCTCAGTCAGTCTTACAATGTCATCTGCTCTTCTCATCATATCATCCATATCAGTTTCCGATGATACCAAGGAATCAACATCTGCAGAGTCAGTAAATGTAATTAAATCACTCGTTTCCAGTTCCCTAAATAATCTCTTGTCATGTTTCTGCTCAGCTGATTTCTGTTTCACCTTTGGGCGTGCATCAGAAATATCACCGTCCTTATGTACAAAGTTAAACCCAGAACCATTCCAAACATTCCCATTCAGCTCTAATGCCGAGCCATTTAACCTCGAAATACTACGTCTATTGGCTAGGTCACTTGAGCCAATAGGCAGCCACGCTGAAGTGACATCATCTTCACATTCAGACATTCTCTCTCAATTCTCAAACTCTTGGCTTCTCTAATTCATATTCTGAAACAAAAAATACAATACAACTGCAATTTCATATCACCCTTCTTACCGAGCTCAGAAGAGCCCAGGCCTCGACAGTGCAACTGCAACTATATTGCAGAGCAATTGTGAATGAAGGACTTGCTCAAGGTCCCAAGTCCCTCCCTACACATAAACTGCCTCGGACGAGGCTCGAACCCGTAATCGCCGCGCCATAGGTCGACCGCTCTTACCAATCGGCAAAAATTAGCCCTTAACAAAACTATTACCTGATACAACTAGAAATGCATAAGCTGTTCGGCAATCAAAATACTCTGATCACTAACTTTTACCTTATGATATTAGTAATACGTATTAATAAATAAACCATTTGGTGCTGTTTTTACAGAAGATAATTAGTTATCTGTTGTTTATGGAAATCGGTTTTTTTCACCGATGCCTAACAGCATTATTTTTTAATTGGAAGCGAACTTACTAACTTCGAAAATGAAGCCAAGTGCTGACATCCAAATAATTAGCTTTTTGTCATCGATTAAAATTATGGACACGAAGAAGCACTGGTGCTTGCATGCAGCATCTTCAATAACAATCATGCTATAATCAAACTGAAAAATACCCACGGCTTACATTATATTTCGAAGTTTGTTATAGATTTTTTGACTAATATAATAATATAAGAACAACATCCATATAATATTTATGGCCAAATTGAATATTGATCGACGGCTGGATGCATCTCTTCATGGTCAGTCTAAAACCCAGTTGTTTTTTTGTAAAAAAACGAAAATCGTCGAAACATCTTAGCGCCATACAAATGCGCTATTAAATAATATTTTTTTAAATGCGTAAAAATCAAATATGCTGTGAACTCAAGCACAGGTTGAAAAGTGTATTGAATCAACTTATTCACTTCTGTTCGCCAGATTTAATTTACAGTACGCAATTATTTGCTCTAAATGTTCTTGCAAAGCCGCGGTTGATAGGCCTACTTCAATCAATCAATCAATCAATTAAATCAGTCAATGTGCTATAGCCTATATAAAATAATACTTGAACGAATGCATGCAATCAGGACTGAAAATCCATTCCACTTTTTTTATGAAGTTTCCCGTCTACGTCAGATCTGGAAATCTTCTACCCAGTGTTAGGATGATCGATCTGAACATCAAACTTATGCTTACTCACCTGTACTGTCTACTTAGAGATTTCACTTTTCAAAGTGCACTTCTTAACTACCCAAAGGCATTGTCAATTAGCTGCACATAGCGTATGCCTGGTAAGCACATCTACCTAGGTCTCTAAAGTAATTTTGCCTGTTGTGAACTTGTGACGTCTCCGTAAACGCGTTGTGGCCTTCAATAGTGTTTTAGTTGTGTCTGTGTCAGCTTAGTGCTTCTAATAAACAAATTAATTGATCGATTGATTTGAAACGGTTTTTAGTCAAGTAGGCTAGTAGGCCAACTGCAAATTGAGTCGAATGACGTGCATGTAGGCCTACTTGTACAGCCATCAGTAAAACAAGTTCGTTAGGCCTACTTAGGCAAGACATACGAACCTGCCTGAGGCAGTGGCGGCGCTAGGGGGGGCTAAGCCCCCCCTAAAAAGGTCATCCATTTATTTTCCCATGTAAAAACAAAAAATTTGGACGATTTACCCCCTTTAGCCCCCCCAAAATTGAAATCCTGGCGCCGCCACTGGCCTGAGGGCAGAGAACGCGAATAAGACTTAGGCAAGGGCCAAATCGGTCACAGAACTAAGAAATTGGGTAGGCTATGTAGGCACTATATATTGGCATGTCTCGAATTGGGCAGTGGGATAGGAAAGAGAAAACGAATCAGGAAAAGATTCAGGATAGGATTTGTTGCAAGATATGATTTCCTGAAGTTTTTTTACCTGTCAATGAGAGCTTGTGCACATGATATCTGAACATACTGCAGTGTCGGTGGGATGACTGACAATTAGTCACAGTGGCTAATTGCCAGTTCAGAGGTGAACTGGTAGCTGTTCAAATCTACAGTTCAAGTCTATCTGGTGTATCAGTGTGACAAGATAATCAATGCGACCAAATAAAACAGAAAACACAAGATGCATATTGTTGACAACCACAGTGTTACTAGTTTTTATCCATATTATCATCAGTATCTTCAGTATTTTACGCAAGTTAAAGCTTGACATATATATTTAATCTTAATCACTCGGATTTGAACCTATGTTGCAAGAGTGAAAGGCAAATTCAGCGACCATTTGATCACACATCAGCAGAATACTGTCTGCTCAGAATTGCCCACCTCAACTTCTGAATGCAGCATCACCTAAAATTGGAATAATTTACGTTCATTTGCAGGCATGGCCTGCAGGTAGTGCATGGCAGCATGTACCGCCTTTACAGGCACCGCCTTCCACATATTCAATGATTATAAAAGAGCTGCCGGACATGAAGATCGTATGTCATGAGCAGTGCTCCAGTTGGTTCCTGGAAAGTCTTGATGAAGGATCATGTCACATACAACAAATAAATGCAAGTATAACTAAAAACTAAGCACACTGATCGCATATACAAAACACCAATTAAAAACAAGACCCCATTGCTGAATAAGCATAAATTAAATCACCCCATTTGGAATGAATTCAATTACTTAAGTACGATTGTTATTGAGATGGCACCCAAAGTTCTCCCACCAAAACCTAATTTAATTCAGCATGAACAGATCTGCATAAATAAACTCTGCCATAATTTTTGTAAATGTCGAATACTTTCTCCACTTCCTCCAATCTTTTGATCACAGAACTCTCCGGCAGCTGAGAAAATAACAAACGAGCTGAGCCAAGGTGAAGCTCTACGAGGAAAACAGTTGCTTGAGCTGACGAACTGTATCGAGTGGAGATGTTACTGTATGACCGTCTGTTCTTTCATCAGCGAAAAGCTCGTAGTCATTCTCACCCTGTGTGAAACAGAATTTAAAGATGAAGTCATTACTGTTTACACCAGCATACGTGTCATGCAACTATTCGATGACTAACGCTGGCTTCCACTCTGGTCGATTCCAGTTCAAAATTCCAGTGTATATAATGCCCATTTTCAGAAATGTCTTTCAAATTTAGATCAATCATACATTATCAGCCCTTTTCAAACTTACTCTGAGCAGTACGTGCACTGCCTGTATGGTAGAACAGCACATGATAATTCAGACCGCATAACAGCACATCCCTATTCAGACTAGAATGCACCACGACAGCAGTGCTGCAATACCACAAAAAACTAAGTAACCTTTCCGTAAAATGAAAGGACAGTATCACATGCCATCCATTGGCAATAGGTAAAAAACATCACGGCAGCGGGAGAGATATAGATTGCAATGTATACACAATTCATCCTTCAGATACTGCACGAACGCACAAGAAACTTTACTTGCTTTTATTTCTTGGCTACAAACTAGACTTGAAGTTTTAATGATCAGTGCAACATATAACGGTATGCTAATATAATTAAACCAGTACAAGCAACCATAAATGCAAGTATTTAAGCAGTACCTTTTAAAACATATTGACAATATGTATACGCACTTGCTATTAGGCTGCTTCAAGATTTAAGATGCGCTTCCGACTATAGCACGAACTCTGAATCGGGAGTTTCACATCAAAGCGCATGAGCAATTCTGAGTGAAGGATTTTCTCAGGGTCTCTATAATGGTGGCTTGAGATGAATTCGAACCCACAAACTTCCGGCTTCATGGCACCGAACATACCCTACACCGCCATGTCCCATACAACAATGTAGCTCTATAACATGTTGCACAAATTTGATCTTAAGTAGGAAATGCCACATTTGGTTTTGAAGAAATGCTATATGAATTTAATCAACATGATTCAAGACTGAAGTACGTCGTAATAAACTGTGAATTCCTAGACTCAAAAAGATATTAAGACAAAACAAACTGGTTGGGTTCTGTCTCCAAAGAAGTAGATCTTCTTGAAACCGTCTTTTTCAACGTGTCGTAAGCAATATCGCTTGTCCCATCCAGCTGGAAAGACGTCAATGCTAATTTGGCCACCTACAACAGAACAAAAATTGATCGTTTTTTAAAATTGGTCTTGCCAGTCACTCGCAGAGTCGCAGCACATCACAATTAATCTCTATATACAATGACTGCTGCAGTTCCACATAATCCATTACATGCATATTATCACATAGATCTTACAAATATAGTGGCTAAAAGTTGACACAATCAACTAAATACTGCCACTATCAGTGAAATACCTAGTGGAAATTTAGCAACCATCTCACTTCTAATAAACAAGTAGGTACACTTCATTTTTGATTATTCCAATTTTTCTGAAGCGCTTGTGGCTGCTCGCGGAACATTGCCTAGCTCCGTAGCCTTGCAAGGCGCCCTTGTAATCACATGGCTGTGTCACTGCGTCATATAAATTGTTGCAGTTATTATTATTACAATACGCATACATCACATCATCAATAGTGCATGGGCAACATGCCTTATATAACAATTAATGAAGTAGGTCATGTTTAAAAAGATATATTGCTGAAAAGTTCAGTATTTATTTCTACAATAATGCACTTCTTGCATAGTGCATAATTATGGTGTGTTAAGCTTTGGGACATAGTGAACCATTTTGTAACATTGCAGAAATAGGATGAAGACCAGAAGTACATTCTCTGAATACAAATTCACGATCATCCATTCATACGATGACCCAAATCATACTGCATTCATCATTCATGTCAGTTCGAAATAATAAAATGAAGATTACCATTTTTACATTACATAAGTGCAAAATTTGGAAAGGAAGTTTCATGTTATCCACATTCACAAGAGGAGTGAGATTTAAAAAAACACCAATTTTGTGCTTATCTAGATTCACTTCTTCAAATGCTTAATCGGAACTTCGACTTTAAAATGAACAGCAATATTAAGTGCATTAATCTAGCAGAAAAATTCTACCACAAATGGGTTAATGACTAACTCACACTTATCTATACAACAATACAAGACATCTTTGAGAAAACAAAGAGCAACAGTGGCATCTATTTTTACCTAATCATTATAGCTTGTTATCTTTAACATTAATTTCAGAGTATCACCATAGCACTAAACACCTCTGGTATCAAATCACTTTAAGAAATTAATTCCAAACTAAATAGCAAGACAGATATATATGTTAACATGTATGAAATGGATCGTGTGGCTATACGAAGAAAACGTACCAATTACAAAACTGAGGCCAGCATCCGGAAACTGCTTCTGAAACAGCTGGATAAGCTTATCTCGAACACCATGCTCCTGAAATTTCCAAAAGCTTAATTAAAAGAGCTCTTCATTTGCGCAATTAGGAATACATAGGCAAATAATATAAGTATTTTTCCAAAAAAATCTTTAGGTACTTTCTAAACATACTACAAATGTGTGATGCTGAAAATCATATACTCCTGTCAAATATTCAGGGCAATGGCACACTTGCAAAAGTACCTGCTAGTCAGAGACCAATACATTTATTATCTATAGCCTCCAGTTAATATGTTGCGACCACATTTTCCCAGGGTGAGAATTGCCGGGGTTGAGAGTTTCAACCCCCCAGTCATTTTCAGAGCCCCATAGTAAAGTGTGTTTTTCAAACCCCAATTCCAGACGGATCATAGTCCATCCCCCAGTTATTTTTCTACAATTCTCACACTGCATTTTCCAACACTTGTCATTTTGTGTCAGGTTCATGTCAAGATATAATTTATTTCAAAGCTCATTAATGTTCACACTATTGCTGACTGTTGTTGTTATTGAATGTGTTTAGAACACTTTTGCCATGAAAGAGTTCTCTAGATATCACGGAGACAATAGGTTTCAGTTGAATGATAATACCTCATGTCAAAAGATTTAGATGTCATCAAAAAATTTGAAGGGGCATTGGAATGGCATCAATCGTCTATCAAAGAGTGCTTCACTGATATCAATTTGCTGATTGTAACAGATTGATCTGGAGGTTCAAGTCATGTCCGGATGTGCTCAGTCCAAAAGCTCCAAACACAGTGTCATCTATCAACTCTAGAAGGCAATCCATTGGTCAATCTTAGCATTTTGTGTAAACCTGCAATAGGTGGCATATCCAGTTATCTGAACAAAATGCATTTGCTAACTGACAAGAATCGTCTGAGTGAAAACTAACATAATTTTAGCAACCTAGAATTTACCTTGTCGTAGGCCGTGAACTGATCCCTCTCGGCCTGGGTACAGCTGCGTCCAACAGGACAAACATTTATCAGTCCAGAGCGGAACTCAATGAACGTACCTCTGAAAACATATATCAACATTAATCAGTTATTTATTTATTCATATTTTTTTATTTGTATTTTTAATTCTTTAAAATTTTAACTCAAAAATATGCATGCTGTTGTGTAAATAAATATGACAGCAAGTCAGTCAATGCTGCAACAAAGCTACATAGCAAAATTTAAAAACGTGCAGCACGTTTATATAGGTAGGAATATAATTGCAATGAACTGTCAATCTGCATGGTCCGTGAGGTCACTTGGCGAGTCGAACTTCTATGATGCAAA
The DNA here is from genome assembly GCA_949752735.1 of Lumbricus terrestris. Taxonomy (NCBI): domain Eukaryota; kingdom Metazoa; phylum Annelida; class Clitellata; order Crassiclitellata; family Lumbricidae; genus Lumbricus; species Lumbricus terrestris. The sequence goes on from OX457042.1 coordinate 22,705,179, forward strand.
CATCTAGCCAACCAATGCATAACAAATCAAACCTCAGTCAGATCAAATCCTAGAGAGTATTCATAAACATCAGGTCAGTACCCAAACAGTCGGTGCCATCACATACAGAAGCAACCTATGATGGATAAAAATAAAATAGTAACCAGTATATTGCTACCAACCAAAGAATATTAATTAGATTTCTGAAGGGCGCTGCGAACTACTCAGTGAACGTACCGTTTGCATGGCAGTTTGATGTCAGACAATGATCGTAAGGCAAAGTTGATGAACTCCTGAAGCTTCTCTTCACCCATGTAAGTGAGTATGCTCTACAAAATTAAGGATACCTGACAGAATCCACAAGACTCCTCGTCCCAAACTCTAATTAGTATATCAATAACAACAACCCATTCTTGAACGTAATTCAGAAACAGCTATTGAAAAGCAGTCACTCAGCTACTTAGAACTGTACTTAACTGAACACTTGTTCCAGAAAAAGCAACACATGGATGGTTAGTTGGATAACTGGACATTCATAATGTGTTCAAAGAACCTCTCCAAGGAAACTATCAGAGTCACATTCATAATTGAGTTAAATTGACCTTTTAAGTGTCATCATATCGCACCTAAAAATTTATGGAGCGCCTTTCGCAGCATAAACCATTCAGAGGTGATTTCAGCAGAGAAGCCCAGGGAAAAGAAACAGCCTGAGAAAGTGAGCGGATGTGGTGAAGAGCCCAGATAAAAGCTCAGTCCGCAGAAGACAGGAAGGCCATTCCATGCGGAATCACAGCAACTGTCCAACTTTGAGACAAGGCACCGAACACACAAGAGACAAAGAGGTCAAAATAAATGGTCAGTAGAGTGCAAGAGGCAGTTTCCAAAAGATGTTGAAGAGAGAGAGACAGATGGGTTTTTTTCCTGTTGCACTGAGGTGAGGTTAACATATTAACAAGCATCCTTAAAGCCCTGGACATTTCTAACATGGATAATTCTAGACAACCATTTTATGACCCTGTGGATTTCTGACTATAATGCACATTTGTAACAGATGTAAAGTGTAGTGGTCGACAATAATTAATTTCAGTCCGCAATACATCCATGCATTCAATTATAAAACTACAATTAACATCATCAGCTGGGGTTAGGTCAGAAGTGCTACTGAGTAGATATTCTTGAAGAGGCGCTATACAAATCTCTTAAATGAAATTAAATGAAATTTTTACCTCCTGGCTGATCAGTTTACCATTCTTATGCGCAACAAGACCATTCTCAGAGAAGACATAATCAAATCGACTGATGACTAACAAACAACACCAGAAATGCATTCAATCAGTCAATCTAATCAATTAATTAATTAATTATAATCAATTAGCCTTTAAGTAGTTAAAAGACTCCATAAATTCATTTAGAATTCCTTGGTTATGCATCAACAACTCAAAAAACCTGATTGCCTGTGCCTCCTTCAGTGGAACAATGCGTGTCATCAATCCTTCCAAATAATTTCTATAAAGTACAAACCTCTATTAATCTACATAAAAAATGAGAAAAGTTTTCGGATGCAATGAATACTGCTGTATCATTCAGCAATAAATGATCTTCACTACCACATATATGACTTAATCAGCATCAGCTAAAAACCATTACGCGGCAATTTCATGCAGTTTCCAACCATTTGTCCAGCATGATAGTTCATTCATGAATAATAGTAGCAGTCATCTTCTCCCATACGTGATCACTGAAGTTTCAATATCTATATTATAAGGCAGAAACACTTTCTGTTTGTTTATTTGTTTGTACGCTTTTGACTCTCCCCTGCAGAATAGGCTCGGAAATCAAACAGCGTCGGTTTTAAAAAATTATTGCAATCGATTCTTACCCAAATTATAAGGTCATCGCAACTATTTTCAGGTTTTAATTCTGTTTAAAACAAAAGTTATTAGCGTTTTGAGACAGATTTCATCAATAATAACGCTTCAGTAAAGAGTCTACAGCCCATGACGTCATACCCGCCGAGTAATAATTTCCGCAGCGCCGCGTAGCGGCGGGTCACCTTTGGCCTTTTGGGGAAGTGGGGTGGGGTGGAGGGTTGGCGAAAACCCGAAATCTAGCGGTCTACGATGGGTACCACAGTGGAGTAGGGTTTAAAACCCTATATTTCCCGGGCAACGCCGGGTAACACATCTAGTACCATTATAAAACTTTGCTTTACAAAAAATTGGTACTATTCAATATAGAGACAAAGAAATCAAATGAGCCCCCCAACAGTAAAACAGAAGGTGTAAAAACAAAGAGTTCTAAGCGAGCCTCTACTGACCTTCTTGTCCTCCAATCAGCATCTGTTCCGAGATTTTCTTCAGGTCTGATCCGCCAACAAGGCCAACAACGCAACGTTTGTTGAGCCACTGCAAACAGTCCTCCGTCTCTTGGCTGATATTCTGTAACGTAAAAGTAATTATTCGCAAAAACCAGTTCATGAATATTCTGTGCTTAATGTGTATCAGCAAAATAAGCTAAAGGACACAATCAAAGTGTCCGATTACACTTGGTAAATAAGCGAAAATACTAAATATAACAGTATGTAAGTATTGAATTGTAATATTTCGGCAACCAGCAACAGGATATTCCTTAGTAGTGACTTTTACTGATTCAGAATTATACGACTTTTTCTAACATTTAAACATAGTCTAATCTAATCTAATCTAATAAAGCATTTGTAAAGCGCTTCTCACAGCAGAGCTATTCAGAAGCGCTCTCAGCGTGACAGGCCCATGAAAAAAGAAAAGTCTTCAAGCAGCGAAAAGATGCAGGTGAATTTCCTACAAGAATCCTGCCACGAATTTCAGAAGGAAGGTGATTCCAAATTAAAGGACCAACAATAGCAAAAGCTCGGTGTTGGGTTAATGATGTTCGTGATCTGGGTACAAATAGATCAAAGCGGTCAGCAGAACGAAGAGGGCGTGAAGATCTTGCAGAAAGAGGCTTACACATTAAGTCACACAGGTATTTAGGCGCTAAGCCCTGCAGGGACTTAGTAACATACCATTATACACCTATTTGGCAATAGGTAGAGCCAAGCCAGAATGCGTTTTGATTTTACTTAAAGACCTGAATGCACCTAAGCTCTCTGTTCCTTGCTGAAATATTTGCGTTTGAATTGATAAACAGAGGGTAGGTGCTGAAGATCAATCGATTTTGTTATGTTCTTTAGCTTATTAATATTTCTGAAAATATACGTGTTTGTGGTCTTCTGATCACTGCCTGACCGACTTACTTTTGCAGAAACATTGGACTATCGATCGTCGTAGGTCAGAGCGCTCTATTCTGCCCCGATCTTTGACGGCCATAGTGTTTATTTGCTGCATACATGTCGGCTACCGAGCCGTCGTTAACATCTACCGTAATTGCTTCAATAATTGTATGACAGAGGCCTAATAGCACTGATGGGTTACTAATAAATAATAAACTAATAAGATGCCGCCGGTTAAGCGACATTGTCTTACAAGAAAATTTTAAAGCGCTACATAAAGCACAAGCGATCCTAAAATTAGTTTTATCTCGCTGACGAAACTAGTTGTCACTCCGCGCTTTCCAGCGATATTAGGGATTGGGAATTTAGGGCAATTAAAGTCAACACATGCCCTTAAGGCTATTTCTGACCTGCCTAGGCAGCGTCAGAGTGCCATCGACATCAAACAAACAAATCGTTGACGTGTCACGCGAAGCCATTGCAACAACTCTCTGTAAATCTTTGGTACTGCATGCGCTCAGAACACAGACATCATATATGACAGGGATGCCTCTCTGGATTTTGAAAAAGGTTAGATCAGGTCGAAAAAAGGGCTAGAAAATGCTAGATTGACGATTTTCCTGTAAAATACATAAATTTTTCAAATTTTTCGGCTTGAAATTTCTGACAACCTTATTTTAGTCATCCGATGATTAAAATTTGCGCTCTTTTCCTTCCCGAAAAAATTTCTGATGACCTACTTTTTTAGTCTTTCGCTCCAAAATTTCCGATTGTTGGTCCATATAAAAAAAATTCGATTTTTTTCACGTCTTTTGTGCATTTTCATTTTAAAATAATTTTTTTTTATGTAAACAGTCGAAAAAAAACGCCGTGAGAAAAAAGACTAGATCCTGACCAAAAAACCTAAAAACCTAGACAAGACCGGAAAAACCTAGATCTAGGTGGGAAAAGCTATGAGTGGCGTCCCTGTATATGAAATCTAAGATGTCTATGGTCTGGATCAAGGATTCTATATTAGAGGATAGGATACTTGTGAACATATTGTGGTCATGATTTCACTCTCAGCGATAGATGGCGCTCCGCTTAAAATTCTGTTTCTATCGCTAAGGTTGATGTTTTGAATCTTCAAAGGTATTTGTTTATTTTGAAAACGTAATTAGTCGACAATCTGCTTTCATAGATGTAACTAATCGAATGCTTTTATTTTGTAAATAAGATTTGAAATTTTCCGGAACTCTGATCATCGCCCCAAAACTGTACACGGCAGCTAAAGAAGAAGAAACCAGTCCTGTGTAAAGAGTCCTTGGGTCTGGATACAGCCAAACATGAATATTCATAAAGTATACATGATCCCGCGCCGACCGAACTATAGCATGATGTAAAGAAGCCACCATGATATAGCTGGTATAGCAAATGTCACGTGGGATCACACGTGATTGATCTATGAAGATGAACTGAAATGATCAAAATTAAATATAGGATCACAGTGATCTCTCAGGATAAGCTGCATGCAGGCCTCGTAATCGTAATCTCCTTATTTCTAAAGCGCCACTGGAAAGCCAAGCGCGGGGCACCGGCTTATTCACGAGCGCTGCGTTGAGTTAGGAGGGTTGTCCGTGAGAGTAGTCCGTGGTGGTAATGGTAATGGTGGCCTATAATGATCACCATAAATGCATGATTTCAGTTATAGCCTACATTATAGCCTAGACTATAGTTGCAATCTCCGTATTTCTTAAACTAAGAGAACGGGTGATGCACATTAAATCATGGCCAGAGCCTCAGAGGTTACAAAAGCCATTTAACTGAAAGCTCAGTGAAGTGGGCCAATAGTCGTTTTCTTTCAGCGCCATGGACCTAATAGTTTGTCGGGTCTATTTATAGCCACCAATGGCCCGCAAGGCTAAGAACCGATCGATTGCAGACCAAGCAGAGCGTAACAGTTGCATACAGGTGAGAAATTCATATATTATTAGACAATTATTTCAAATCACCGCAAGGTAAGCAAGCAAACTTCTCAGTTCACTCTTAACACGCAAATGTAAATGCTGCTTCTTAAAAGTTCTAGTTTTTGTTTTGTTGCCTGCGTATAGCGATGTCGTGGAAAAGCAGTTCACGCTTGCTGAACAAATAGGGCCTATGTAGAATCTCTTGTGCTAATGCTGCAAAATATACAATTAACAGTTGTTTAAAATACTACTGATATGATTTGCAGATCGCTAAGATTGATAAGGGACCTGATTCATCACCGATTTGTGCGAAGTTTATTCGCTTGGCACCACCAGCTTTTTTAGCAGCGATCTGCAGGCATTTTCATTGACTGCCCCCTTTGAGGGTGTAACCTGCTGTGCCAGATTAGTCATATATCACGCATCGTCGTTTCTAACGGCCGCCATTTCGGCGGCAATAGTTATGTAGCCTACACAACACACGCGAACGATACAAGTAAGGCTAACCATGCATGCAGTAGGCCAACGCTGTCTGTTATAGTCCAGCAATAGTTCAATATGACTGTCCCGGTTGCGCTTCGCTCTCTACTCGTGGTCCATCCGACTGGGTTCTACAGGTCTCTCGATCAAGTCTTTTTCTTTGTTCGTGGCTGGGCTGGGAGCGCCTTTGAGTAGTTTCTTGAAGGGGCGCTATATAAATGCTCTGAATGAATTAATGAATGAATGAAGGATAGATCTATATGCATAGCAAATATATGTGTGAATAGTGAACACTTATGCTAGTATAATGCTATATACTGTCCAGAAGGTCGACAAATCCCAAATGAGGGCACACAGAGGCCTATTTGCACCAATTTGCTCACAGTCGGGCATTTGCAATGGCTGTGATAGGTCCACCTACAAGGAATGGCCTTCACCCTCTTCTACGAGCTAATCTCGAGATCATGTCTGGGTTCTTCCCTGCATCATCTCGTTCTCTCGAGACGTTTCTATCCCCCGAAGCTTCTGTGCTGAAGGCTCCTTTGAACAGGCTATGCGTCGAGAAGCGCTCTATAAATTTTTTATGCGATACAATACTTAGGCTAACTGGACACGACAGTTCATTGCATTTTTAATCGTTTTCCATTAGGCCTCCCATAAGTACTGATGCACTACGGAACATGATGCTCAATAGTCTGGAAATTTTTTAAGTTCAACGTTTTTAGAACAGTTTTAGAACAAAGTCTGGATGGATGTTCGTAGGTCTACATTGTGAACTCATAGGTCATACAACCTACTCTAATTTCGCAGTGGATTGCAATTGCTGGCAAATTAGTAGACGTTCTCTTATAGCTATACGTAGGCCTATCATATTTGTTAATTAGGAATACTGTAATCGCCATTTAAAATGCTGCATCACAGCAAGCCATGTTTATTCGGGTGAAAAACGTTCCATTATTGTGTCAGCACTGCCATGCTGATATCAGTATAGGAGAGTTTAGCTATATGGAATCAACCTACTTTGTGGACAGCTTATGTATAAACGTGTTTCAACATTCAAAGCAAAATAATAGGCCTACTTATAATCCTTATATACAACTACTTAGTTCAGTTAGTTGTAGTTTTATCAACAGCACCCTCTAAATATAACGACCCTTTCAGTTTGCAGATCGTTGGAGGCTATACTTAGCCTGGATGACATCCATGGATGAAACGAAGCTTACCGATATGAGGGACAACGCGCAGAAGTACTACGTGTCTTACAAACGTCACTCAACCGCGGTGGCGCTGATGTGGGGCATCTTCACCTGCGGATACGTCGTTCTTAATGTCGTCGCCTTCGTTCAACCGGAATGGCTCCAGCAGGCAGACGACTCGCAATCGCCGATGACGACGACTCCAGGATACTTCGGACTCTACAGGAAATGCTGGCTGATGGATCAGGGAAGGAATCTGAGCTGTGTGGGACATTTCAACGATTTCAGTTCCATCGATAATGCAGCCTTCAGAGCGTCGACGTTCTTTGTCGGCGTCTCCTGTCTCATTGTTTTCCTTTGCATCTGTTTGTTCGCGCTGTTCTTCGTGCTCAAGCATTCCATCGTTTATGTCGTCTGCGGAATACTGCTGTTCATTTCAGGTTAGTTAGCGCATATATATATATATATACCCTACGGCGTAGGGCGTATACGCCTACCTGGTCATTATGCTTGTTTAAGGCTTTAAGCAGTGGCGGTTCCAGCGCCGAGCCTTCTCGGTTGTGGGGCCGTCAATCTGGAATGACCTCCCCCCTAACCTCCATCTCCTTCACCTGACCAGTCAATCCTTATTCCTTAAGTCCCTTAAATCTTTTTTCTTTTGCCGTGGCTGGGCTGGGAGCGCCTCTGAGTAGTTTCTTGAAGGGGCGCTATATAAATGCTAATAATGAATGAATGAATGAATGTAATTTCAGTAGGTCGCGTCAGAGTTATGGGCGTTATTCACTATTCAGCAGGTCGTTGAAATTAAATGTAGGCCTACAGAAGATATTAGACATTGGCTTAGACGAAGATTCTTTTACCACTGTGTCCACATGAGGACCAATGTCGGATAAGTAGACTATATGCTATTCCCAAATGGGAAAACACACACGCAAGCGCACACACGCACGACCACACATCACAAAAACACACATCTGACATGGATCTAATCAAATGCGCATGGGCATGCATGCAGGCTGGTTGAAAAAATCTTCATTTTATGTCTTAGGGGCCGTCCATAAAGTACGTGACGCTATTTTTGACCATTTTGACCCCCCTCCCCGCTGTCACAAACTGTCACAAATCTCGGACCCCCCCCCTAAAGTACGTCACACTTTCGAACAAATTTTTTAAAACATAACCATTTACCTAACCCTCTAAACTCTCGGATACTATCCCTAATTCCTATGATAGTGACGTGTGTCCCTAAACGCTTTGATAGTGACGGGAAATCAACTTTTATCCCGCCGGGCCGGGTTTTAGACACGCCTGGCCGGGCCGGGTCAGATTTTAGGTACTAAGAACAAAATAATAAAAAAAGAATTTAAAAAATAAATGTGTGACGTCACACATGGCCTGACCCCTCCCTCTGTCACAAACTGTCACACTTTCTTACACCCCTCTCCCCCCGGAGCGTGACGTACTTCATGGACGGCCCCTTACATGCTTTTTGTCATGATGTTTCGCAGGCCTCTTCATGTTTCTTGGCTGCATAATTTACCCAGCTGGATGGAAGAGCACAGAGGTTCAGAACATGTGTGGCTTCACCGCAGAATCGTTCGTCATCGGTAACTGTAAGATTGGCTGGGCTTACATTCTCGCCATCGTTGGAATATTTGATGCGCTGTTTCTGGCTGTGCTTGCCTTAGTCTTAGCCACAAGACAGGAAAACTGGACTGACAACGATTTCGCCTTTGGATCGTCCAGATGTAAGTATATCCGCTGATTGGCCTGTGTTTTAATGCTTTAGGATGCAGGCGACATAATATAGTGACTAAGGATGACGACACCAACACGTAAGCTGAGGATTCTAGCAGAAAAGACCAGGGCTGTTTTTAAGGAATTTTTAGAACTGCACAACCCTTCTTTTCTTTCCCATCCTCCATGGTAAATTAGGCCTACTCCCAATCGGGAAAAATGGCCTTTTCAACTAGTTTTAACTGCACAGAAGTGCTTGTAGGCCTACAACTGCACAAATCCATTTAGAACTGCACATTTTGTGTACAACTGCACATTAAAAAAAGCCCTGGAAAAGACGTGCTTCAGTCTTGGCGGGAAAGGTTATCTTTTAGTCGATAATTCAGCACACTCTAAGTATAGGCCTATTTCTCTGTAGCCAAACGGTTGGCGCTGGATCAGTGCGCACGATTAGTGACCGTCCAAAATAGCGTGGCGTCATTTATGGATGGTCCTTCGTCAATCCTGCACAAGAGCAATCGTAGGCCTACTGCTGTTTTGGTCATAGGACATTGGTCCTCTAGAGATAATTTTTACAAATGCACACTAATGCATTGAGGTTGCTGAAAGAAGCAGTATAGTAATGTGTCAATGCTTTGGCTTTCGTTTGAATTTTCAGCGGACATGAATGGATTCATTGAGGATAATTCGTCATCCAAGCCTTCCATGTTTATTCCGCCTGGATTCTCTGTTCCCGACAGAGACAGCCTGTCAGAATTCTCTCACAGCACAAAGCGATCAAAGAAGAGCAATAACTTTGCACTTTAAATAATAATACTTCCAAATATAAGCCAATGCGGTTTAGAACTTTAGAGCGACTAAGCTTATACATTGTTAACAATACAAGGCCTTGAAACCAAAAACTAAATCGATTATCTATCTAAGCCTTCTAAGACATGCTTACATTGTGTTCCGTCTATATTGCGTTCCGCTTGCATTGTGTTCCGCCTATATTATTGCGTTCCGCTTACTTAGTGTTCCGGTCACATTGTGTTCCGACTATATTGTGTTCCGCTTATATTGTGTTCCGCTGACATTGTGTTCCGCTAATATTGCGTTCCGCTCAAATTATGTTCCACTTACATTGTGTTCGCTACTATACACAGATGCTTTTGTTTTTGACTGCAGACTATGCCTATTATATAAAACCTATGAATTTTGAAGTTATTGATTATATATCCATATAGCAAAATGAAGAATTATTTTAACCCATCGTTTAGCGAATATATTGCACAGTGGCTTAACTGCGATGTTAAAAATGACACTATTATAGGTCAGACAACCTAACGAAAATTTATTTCCAAAAGATGAAATAATTTTATAGACTATATATATATATATATAGGCGAAATGGCATATTAAAACAAATCTATTAGGCCTGTGCTCAGCTCTGGCGTATTTTAAAATAAAGCATAATTATCATAGAAGGCTACAAATTAATAAAAGTTTGATCTGCACATAAAATTTTAGACCAGAGTTGCTCTCAATAGTTATAGCTCACCGGCTATTCAACCTTTTATCTGTGCAGGTATCCTGAACACGCGCCATATAAATTCTCAGAACGAATTAACTTAAGCAGATAACTTTGACGTCTACGTTTAAATTCAAGATAGGCCTATTATGATGCTACTCCTATAAAATATTATATCCCCGGCAGTCTACCCATATGGATCCCTTTTAGGACCCATGCGTAGCCTATTTATATTTGCAAACCGTATAAATATGGGTTCCATCTAATTCCTACACGAAGGTAAAAGGTTAATTGGTGGGAGCATAATAGGCTTAGGCCTACAATGATTGTTTAAATTGAAGACACACACAAAACTTGTTTCGATTTGATTCAAATAAAATAATGTAGATGAAACACGATTTCCTACAGCGACTGTATGAGTGCTGAGATGCTCATTCTTCAATGATTTGGTTAGATACATACTTTGCCGTCAGATTGTTTGACGCAGCGCTCGTGAATAAGTTGGTGCCCTGTTCTTGGCTTTTGAGTGTCACTAGAAGTTTGGAATTTAGGCCATAATATTATTTGATCACAATTCCTTGGTTAAAATAGCCAAGTTGATGGTGCTGGCAGTACTACTATACATGTATATATGCCTATAATTATATATATGTGCATTATGTACATTATATACAATTATATACATACATATATGTATTGTATATACATACAATATATACATATATGTATATAAACAATGAAGGAAGTTAATAGCATCAGATTTGACTTAAACTGAAGTGATTGAGATCTTTTACAGTGTTCAAGACCAATTCGTTTATAGCCTAAAATAACCAAATCAGGCTATTCAGACTGTAGCAATTCAATGGTACGCAGATCATCCCGTACAGCATACTCAATGTGAATGTCGCTAATCGGAGGTAGGACTTCGTGGCCATAGTATCGGCAGTCGTATTCAGCACACTTGCTCTCCGTGATTCTCATCTCAAAACGTGCCATGATTGCAACAATGTATAGCTTCAGCTGAATCAATGCGAATCTCTTTCCAGGGCAGATGGTTCCAAATCCCATCACAGGATGTTTCAGGATGTTTCCGTTGCTCGTAAATTTGGCGTCGATGAATCTGTCGAACTGAAATTCCTGAAGCAACAATTAAATGCATTTTTAACTTTAAAAAATTAGAAAATCATAATTTTATTTAAATAAATTATGTAGGTCCCTATCTAGAAAAAAGGTAGACTTATATGCTGACTTAGGTGTACTTAGGTGATTTAGGCTGCATACTAGGCTAAGTAGACCCTTAATTATAATATGTGGATGATAGGCCATATTTGGCGCCTTGTTTGAAATTTGTTGTCAGAAGGCGTTTCTCATTAGCAATTTTAAAAAGTGCTTAAAGTGTAGAAAAGAAGTGGGTGGACGGACGCCCTTACGTTTCCATGTTGTGCTGGCCTAATAAGTGACAGCCTGGCAGAACGGCATTCAGATTTGAAAGTAAGTGCATGGACGCCGTCCATGACCGTCCAGGCAAACTTTGAGCCTTGGCAATATTACAATGTTATAAGCTTATACAGACCGGCATTTTAAACGCTAATTTTGTGACCCTTGAAAGCTGTATACTTGCCGATGGATTTTCGAATATTTCCGGGTCTTTATGTATTGCTGGAGGATACATAGCAACGCGATCACCTTTTCTCATCATGAATCGCTTCCCAGTTGACGAAGTAAACATCGTGTCCTCTTTGATGTAGCGTATCATGAACACACCGCTCGACAATCTCACTGTCTCTGTAACTATGCTATCTGCAATGAAAAATAACATTCTATGTATACCGGTACCTAGAATTAGTTAGAGAAACGTGCATGTCCAGTTGTTCTCTTTTAATACGTAACAGCTCAGTGATGACTACGACACGCGTTATTGGTCTGTATATGGTGTCCCGTCAAAAGCGCGCCGGACAAAAGCGCGCCGACATAACCGCGACCCGTCAAAAGCGCGACCCGTCAAAAGCGCGCTGGACAAATCGCGCTGACATAAGCGCGCAGTCAACAAGATATAGACTAACATACACCGTGACGAAATGATGTCAATAGCCTATAGGCCACATGTAGGTAAGAAGTATAGGTTTGATTTCAATTAGGCTATGATAGGCGAAGTGAAAGTACAGCCTTTGGTCCACACCACGCGCTTATGTCGGCGCGCCTTTGACCCGTGCGCACTTTTGTCGGTGCGCTTTTGTCGGCGCGCTAATGACGGGGTACCAAGTAACTTGCAATGCACTAGGCCGCTACACAGAAATAGCTCAGCGATTTAGCGCAAACCCGCAATCTTTATGACTATACAGAGGCACATAAGGCCTATGGCGTATAGCCTATACCTGTTAATAAGCGGTAGGCCTCTGTCCAATTATTGGCACGGGTGGTGAGCGATGGGGTGTCTACCCGAAAAGATCAGCAATATACTGGATTGCCGGATAACGAAAGGTGAAGACCAGGAAATGAGTGAATTAATTTCCAGATCGTTCCACCAGGGAATGGGAACCTGATAATTTACGATGTTAACACTGTAGGCTAAGCGTTTAAATTCATAGTATGAGACGCAGTGGCGTAGACAGAGGAGGTTCAGGGGTTATACCCCCCATTGGCTTAGGACAAAGTTTTTCAAAGGGTTATTTATCCACTTAAATATAAAAAAACAAAAGAATTGTTTGTATACAGTAACAATTGTTTCTCTTACTTTATTCCCTTTGTTAATTTACTTCCTTGGAGAGCTGTAGTCCATGCATGTGGCCAACCGTCGCGCGGCGACGTCGGCGATTGACATGACATGACAATTTACTTCCTTATTATTCACTCTAATACTGATGGGCTGGTGTCAGGAAGGGCACCCGGCCAGGCCATGCCCCACCTCCACCCCATCATAAATTCCTGGTTACGCGCCTGATGAAACGATATAGGCTAATTAGCAAGAATCTACAACTTCCTAATTATAAATACCGCGAATGTTGATTGCTATACCACCTGCAACAGCTATATATGGGCCTATTTATCAGCATATTTTTCCTATTTGGAATTAAAAAGATAGGCCTATACTTTGGTTTTCTGCAAACTGATTAAAATTAGGGCTGCACGTTAATCGCCGTTAACGCCCGCGATTAACGCGTTAAAAAAAATTGCGATTAATTTTTTTAACGCATTAACGCAAAAGACGCATTAAATATTTTATGAATTTTTATCATTTTATGTCAAGTTTTGTAATCATTATTTTTCAAGTAATCATCGGTTATCGGTTACCGCCCACTTCTGTCGAGTCACCCAACACTTCTCGTACGAGACAGCCTGCCTACGTCCGGTCCATCGGCACGTGTTCTTTTCGTTATTTCGATCACTTTAAACAGCCGTTTTTGATTTATGATAAATGTTGTTGGTTTTTGTCAAACAATGGAGTCGAAGAAAATGGGCAAAACAGTTATGGACGGAGAGTTTAAGTTTAAAACTGATAAGGTAGTCGTTTGTAAATATTGTAACCGAGAATTTAACTACCACCGCAGTAATTCGTCGCTGTCGTACCATCTGCGTACAAAGCATGCCTTCGTAACACGTGGTTCCGAAAAGAAGGACGTTGTAAATCAACGCCAACCGACGCTAGTGGACATGGAGCACCAAGGGAAACCAATGGATCGCTCGAAATATGATGCGGTGACAAACGCCATTGCACACTGGACGATAGACCTTTGATTCCACGGGCTAAATCAACTTTGGATGCGCTACTTCGCTACAAAGATGCGCCAGAGATCGATACGGATTCTTGTCCACTGCAGTGGTGGAAGGATCATGCTGGAGCCCACAAAGTCCTGGCCACTGTAGCAAGGAAATACTTAGCGTCTCCGGCCACTACTGTTCCCTGTGAACGATTGTTCTCTCTCTCTGGGAACATTTTGAACAAAAAGAGAGCATCTTTGTCAACAGACAATGTTAATAAACTTGTATGTCTGAGTAACTGGCTGCATTTACAGCTTTAGGCTGTTCAGACCAAATCACATACTCTTTTATTTGACGTACCGCTTACATAACACGGTTGGTGTACAATCATTAAAAATTTGAGATCCTTTTTTTAGAAATTTGTCTGAATGTTTTACCCTTAAAATGTACTTTAAAAATTTCAGGAAATGTGCGATTAATTAATCGCGATTAATTTTTTTAATCGTGCGATTAATCGCGATTAAAAAAATTAATCGAAATGCAGCCCTAATTAAAATGCTAGTCTAGTGCATGGTGGCATAGGCCCATAATACAAATATTTCGTAGACGTAGGCTATACAAGCTATCTGACGACAAGACTATAACAGTAGCATAGACTATATAAGTTCTATTGTGTTGATGCCTTTAAAAAGCAAAAGAAGGATGCCGCGTGATAAATACGACAGGCAGTGTATTGTTCAGTGATTATTTCTAATAGGTCTACACCGATTTTGAAAGGACTAGGAATTAGGAAACTATTCTCACCTAGAATTGGCAACGTGTCAAGATCTTTAATCCGCAGTTGACTTTTATTCGTCTTCGGATCAAATCGACGAGTCAGAATTCCATCGATTTCATTTCTTAGTTCATTGAATGCTTCAACGTTTTCCAGAATGTTGTTGAGTGTCCAAAAACAAAGACGAAAAGTGTTGTAGTTCACGTGCAGGTAGACAAGGCTGTGACCTTTAATATCCACCTCTGTTTGGTGTTGCTCCTTCATGAATTCAATAGCTCTTCGCATGTATGTCGAGAGATCAGGACGGTCTAGAAGCTGACGGGAATCTGGGCTTCTCAGCAGCTGGTTCAAAGCCTCTGCGCCTTTCGTGAAGAGACCAAGCGGAAGACCGAGCCATAGGTAATTGAAATATCTGTGGAATATTTCGAAATTGCTGAAGACCGTTTCTGCGTTATAAGGGTGTTGGTCGTCTCTGCCCAGAACGGTGTTAAAGATCGAGTCAAAAGCGGTCGTTGAAACAAATCGACTGAGACCTTCTGAATTCCAAATCTGTTGTGATCCAGCGGTATCTGATTTCTGAAGAGTCACTTTTCCAACTAGAGAGTCCATTGCAATGTTTAGATTTCTGACGTAAGTTGAAACAGATTGCAAAAGAAGCTCGCCTCTGACGGTCTTGCTTGTTTCCTTTAGCATTCTCTTTGGCTCGTGTAAGACGTACGAGAAAACATTCCAATTCACTTGCTTCTGAATGGGATCGAAGTCAAAGTTCTTCTCTCTGCTAACTGCTTCGTAGCAGTGGGGATCCATTATGATTGTTAAGTGATAGTTCAGCAGGCGAATGGTAAATATATCGCCATGTTCTTTTTTGCATTTGTGCAAATAATTAACTGCGTGCTTCGAAAAGTCGAGAGCGCTGCCAAATATGATATTTCCTTTCACCAATGGTGGTTCAAACTGTCGACTAAAAAAACAAGGAGAAATAATATAGACCTAAATAAAGGCTAAAGTAATCTTATAAAGAGCAGCTCTCTGGGAACATTTAGACCTAGTCTAAATGACACAGGACAAAGAAAGTTGAAGAATTATTGCAGGAAACACGACCATTGCATGGCTACCCTCTGAAGGCGTATATACTGTTCAACAGACCAAAAACTTGCAGAACTGCAGTGTTCACATTTAACCAGGGTCAAACAGTTGGACAATTGTTGAAAAATAACGGGGGGAAAGGGTGTGTTAGACGTACTACAGTTTTGTGCGGAGTCCGGGTGCATAATGATCGAAGACTTTGCTCGAGATCCTATAAGAAAGATTATCGAGGTTGAACCCATGGGCGGAGAAATAGGGGGAGGGGGACAGGGGGGACGGTCCCCCCAATGGAGGTGTTGGGGGGACGGCCCATGCATTTGTTCCCCCACCCCAATCGTTGAGCGTCACGACCAAAATAAGTCATCAACTTTTTGGGGGCGAAAATAGAAAATTTCGTTGAGATTTCGCCGGTCGTCAGAAATTTTGGCCGGCAAAAGATGGAAATTTTTCGGCGAGACTCAGAGCCATTCGTACGTAAAAAATCTCGCGTCTTTCCGTCCCCCCACCCCCAAGTCTCCGCCAAGGTCTCCGCCCATGGTTGAACGTTGATTGTTACGTTCTCCCTTCCTCTCTTTTCTACTGGTACCCGGGAGGGATCACTTTTATCCATGGAGGCGTTCTTGATAGTATATTAGTATAAAACCCTGAGTACGGATGTTCTTCAGAGGTCAGTAACGCCTCGGATTCTTTCATTTCACGCCGAGGTCTCCTCCCGAACTCCATTAATAGAGCAGCCGCCTCTTCGGCTCTTCGGTCGGCCTCTCCACCGTTTGACAGGATGGCACGGTGGGTGTCCGTGACTCCCGAGCAGGGAGTGACCACCTCGGTTCGAGATGGTCCTGGGTGCGTTTCAGCCTCCATCGCCGACCCGAACCCTATAAGTCGTGCTCCAGAGCTCGGCGAGACCTCCGCCTCTCCTCCGACATATTCCGGAGCGTCGTCTCGTTCCTCCGCATATCTGCGAGCCAAATCCGACAGCAATTGCCGGCACTTTTGTTCATATTCACGTTTTAGGGTAGAGTTAGTCAGTAAAAGGCGATACCGTTCGTCCGTAATGTCTTCCATGTCGTTGTAGGTCACAAAACGCATACAACCGTAATTAAAAATGTAGTGAATTATCCATTCAAGAGTCCGAGATAAGAAAGTAACGCCCAGACGCCAAGTTGTTTTCGAACTAACTTCTTATCAACTTTTTACTACAACATTCTGAATTATGAAACGCTACCAATCGCCATTTTACATCCGACCTTCTTCTTGTTCTTTCTCCCTTCAACAACACTCTTTCAGTTGGTCCTCCTATCCCATCCAACCGACTTCTATAGCGCTTCAGAAATTACTTTAGGGCCGGGAGCCATTTCCGGCACACTACCACCACCTCACGAAATTTCTTTGCTTAGCAGAGAAATTCTAGTAAGTGTCTCAGTGTCTCCATAACAATGTTCAAAAATCAAAATTTCTCAAGAGAAACTAAAACTAATCATTGTCTACTTCTACACTAGACAAGTATTAGAAACTTAAGCAATCGTCCCTAGTTCAGCATGTCATAACAAGTGAAATTGTCATTCTTCACAGATTAAGATTCTATCTTAAACTCTCAATACAATAATTCTCGGAAGTTCCATAAGATTCTACTCTAGAACAATCCAGTTCCACTGTATAAGCAAGCTAAACTCCATGTAGTTCATCAACAACCTGCTGTACAAACTTCTCAGGGCCTAAATGAGACATCAGGCGTCTTAAAACGCATATCATCAAACAGCCAGAAGGTATACCACAAGTTGAATTACTTCACTGCTTCATTGTTCAAGTATCACTATAGATTACTCTTAATAAGCAAAGTGAGAAACAATCTCCATACACCACTAAGAGATGGAATTAAACCTTATACATTACAAACATAAGTCATATCACACAATGGCTAACTCTACCAAAACATGTTCATCAAAGGGACTTCTCCATAGTGTGAGCTATGTTTAGACATCCTCAAGAACTGCGGGCCGTTTGTAAACATTACGTCACAAGCAATCTAATTCCTTCACAAGCTCAAGCCAACAGGGCTTCCTCCAAAGGAACTAAAAGTAGATATGACATCACAATATAGCTACGAAAACACTGCAATGCAAGCATTCACTAGTCGGACCTATATCAGAGTCAAAACATCAATAAATCCTTACTGCAAAGTTTAAGAAAGCACACTAAAACTACATTGAAATGCAACATGACTGTCAGTCCTATAAAATAAAACAATATGTCATCAAAATCAAACACAAAACATTCCTCTATCCGAGCAATAGTAAAACCAAACGCAATCAAGCGAAGTATTAGTTCTAGCTATTATCCGTCAGTATTCACTAATTAAACAATGTCACCGAATGTTACTCCCTAAATCTCACAGGAAGCCTAGTTTCACGTTTGGGACGAGGAGTTATGTCTTCTTCCACTGCATCGGAATTATCATCTCCTAAATCCAATAGATTCCTCAAATGCAAATCCTCTCCCTTGTCTTCCTGTTTGGTTTCCCAACTTTCTGGGGTCGGACCATAATAAGCCTTCAGCTTATCCACATAAACCAATTGGGGTGGTGCCTTTTTGCTTTTCTTTACTCGATACAGCACTGGACCAACTCGCTCCAAGACCTTCACTGGACCCACAAAATATTTAGCCCATTTCTCCTTAATTTGTGATCTCCTTCTCGGATAGTACAACCAAGCCCAATCACCCGGTTTAAACTCAACAGGACGTACCCTCAAGTTGTACCTGGTGGCTCGATTAGTGGCAAGACGCTGACTAAAGTCTCTGACCCTAGTAAAAGCATCCTGGATATTTCTGTCTTGCTCCATTACAAAATCATGTACATCACGATGACATTGATTTGCAGAATTACACTCACCCAACACTAAATCAATCGGTAAAGTTATTTCTCTTCCAAGGAACAATTTGCAAGGTGTAAATCCAGTGCTTTCGTGCTCGGTTGCACGATATGCAGACATTACAAGCGGGAAGTGTAGATCCCACTCCCGTTGATTTTGAGATACGACTTCCCCTAACATGGAATGTAGAGAATGACAAGGTCTCTTGACAGCTCCATGAGAGGAAACAGCAGCCTGGTTGTCCATTGTAAGCGACTTCAACCCGTCTTGAACCTCCATTGGGACTTCTTCAACCATGGGTTCCAGCAACTGCGCATGACTTTCCTCAGCGAAGTTTTTCACACCAGGGGAAGTAACCGGCTTAATGGTTGCACAACCTGCAGCTTGGTCGTTCAATGGATCTGTGGCTTCTTCCATCAGATTCGGAAGACCTGTCTTCACTCGCAATGATCGCTCGGTCGGATCCATCGCAGGCACAGCATAATCCCAAACTCGATTCAGCAACCGAGTTTCTGCTGTAGCTATTTTACGACAATTTCTAGCACGTTGTGGTGGACCTGTAGACAATGCGAGTTTATGACTGTCAATCTTAATGCAGCGTTCAGCAAAATTCCATGTTGCTCGGTGTTGCTCTAACCATTTTAAACCAAGTATAAGTTCCGATAACTGCTCGGCTACCAAGCAGGGAATGTCAAACTCGAAACCGTCTATTTCGCCACGAAGATTTGATTCGCCCAAAACTTTGATCTCGCTGGAGTTTGCGGCACGAAGAACTTGCTGAGATGGTACCAGATCCTTGCGACGAACCAAGGATGCAGGCGCCAAATTCAATTCACTACCAGTGTCAATCAGTGCAGGAAGAGTTACTCCATTTATCTTTACCGTCAGGTAAGCATTTGTGCTTCCTTCCACATACCGTACGTGAGCAGGTTCTGTTTCTGTTTTTGGCAGAGTCTGATCTTCATCAGAGTCTCGAGTGTCTTGCTGACGATGCGGACATTGGCGTGACAAATGACCCAGTTCATGGCACGAAAAGCAACGTTTTCCTTGTTGTCCTTGGTTACGGTTGTTCGACCAACGTCTAGGGTCAGCTGGACCACGCGGTTGACGGTTTGACCAGGTCGAAGTTCTTGGCGGGCTTCTCGGATCTTGTTCGGTCGACGATCTGGTGACGTGATTGCGCAGAGTTGACAGTGACTGCTCTAACTGTTCTAACCTCCGCTGTTGAGGGGCCAATTCCTCTTTCAAGATGCGACGAACTGTTTCGGCTGATGATTCCTCATGGACAGCTTTAACCCTTCCGTATCGACGATCTTGATTCACCACAGCATCTTCTTCGGATTTCAGGTAGCATTCCAACCGTAACGCCACCTTGTATGCCTCTTCTAGAGTTGCTGGTTCTCGCTCACGAACTTTGAGCGACAGGACTTTGTCCCTCAAGGCATCCAGAAAGGATCTGACAGCAAATGTTTCTCTGCGGATTGAAGATGGACCCGGATATGCTAATGCAAGCAATCTTCGTATATCCTGAACTAGAGTACTTATATCTTCACCATCTTTCTGTCTT
Organism: Lumbricus terrestris; assembly: GCA_949752735.1. Taxonomy (NCBI): domain Eukaryota; kingdom Metazoa; phylum Annelida; class Clitellata; order Crassiclitellata; family Lumbricidae; genus Lumbricus; species Lumbricus terrestris. The sequence goes on from OX457042.1 coordinate 22,725,274, forward strand.
CTTGTTGCAAGTTGTGCTTGATAAAGACTCGCTTGATCCATACTTCCAAATCTTTGGCGTAACACCTTGACCAAATCCATCCACGTCGTTACAGCGCTAGGCTCAACGTCCCATAAAATTTGCGCTGCAGAATCAGTTAACGAGCACTGAAGCTGATTCAGTCGTTCACTGTTCGTCCAGTTGTTATGTTCAGCACAAATCTCAAAACGGCGTAGGAAGGCTTCGATTGGAGTTCTCCCATTATAGGAACCTAATTTTATCCATTGGCGAACCTTCTGCACCGTTTGGGTCATTGAGGATGGACTGACTCTGTCCTCAATGGCTGTCTTTGCAAGACCGGAGTCAATCGAAGACGGAGCAGGTTGAATGTTCTGCACCATTACCGATTCACGTCTCTGTGTGGACTTTAAGTTCACATCTGACTGTTCAAGGTTTGACGGTGATGATGGGGAGGTCGAAATTGCAACACGTTCGTTGACCGACAACGATTTCAATTCCTCTTTCAGGAACTCACGGAACATGGCTCGATACTGTTCATTTATTATGGTCGGTGAGTAGGCCAAGTCCTGACCTATGGCTTGAGGTTCAAATGTCTTAGACCCAGGACGACCAAATGCAGCTTGGTTACATTCATTGTCTTGCAAAGGATTATTTATGCCAAGCAATTGTTGGTGTCTCACCTCAGAACGAGTCTCGCTTGACAACCGGTCGGTACTGGTACCCTTGGTTGACCCGATTCTTTGCTGCAACCACGATTCATCTGATTTTGGTTCAGGTGCGACAGAGTAGGAAGCACGACGAGAATATGCTGCTCCCATCACTGGCGATCCATAACCGATTTGACTCCTCCGAGCATCCTGCATAGAATCTAACACTGAAAACTTCGGATTAGCCTGGGACGGTTCAACTTCATCTAACATTCTTTTGTGACGACTAGCAAAAGTTTTAGCATTCATTGAATCCGAACGAACAACATTTTTCTCTCCGTAATCCACATTCATACTGTTCATGCTTAACTGAGCAAATGGCTGGTTCAGTTCAGTATGTTCAACATCAAGTGATTCAGGAAAATCACTCAATCTATTCATAAACCTCGGTACGGCTTCATCTCTAATACTCATGTAGTCATTTATACTACCAATTTCAGCAAATTGAACCCCACTTGTGCTGGTGCCAATTGTTACGTTCTCCCTTCCTCTCTTTTCTACTGGTACCCGGGAGAGATCACTTTTATCTATGGAGGCGTTCTTGATAGTATAAAACCCTGAGTATGGATGTTCTTCAGAGGTCAGTAACGCCTCGGATTCTTTCATTTCACGCCGAGGTCTCCTCCCGAACTCCATTAATAGAGCAGCCGCCTCTTCGGCTCTTCGGTCGGCCTCTCCACCGTTTGACAGGATGGCACGGTGGGTGTCCGTGACTCCCGAGCAGGGAGTGACCACCTCGGTTCGAGATGGTCCTGGGTGCGTTTCAGCCTCCATCGCCGACCCGAACCCTATAAGTCGTGCTCCAGAGCTCGGCGAGACCTCCGCCTCTCCTCCGACATATTCCGGAGCGTCGTCTCGTTCCTCCGCATATCTGCGAGCCAAATCCGACAGCAATTGCCGGCACTTTTGTTCATATTCACGTTTTAGGGTAGAGTTAGTCAGTAAAAGGCGATACCGTTCGTCCGTAATGTCTTCCATGTCGTTGTAGGTCACAAAACGCATACAACCGTAATTAAAAATGTAGTGAATTATCCATTCAAGAGTCCGAGATAAGAAAGTAACGCCCAGACGCCAAGTTGTTTTCGAACTAACTTCTTATCAACTTTTTACTACAACATTCTGAATTATGAAACGCTACCAATCGCCATTTTACATCCGACCTTCTTCTTGTTCTTTCCCCCTTCAACAACACTCTTTCAGTTGGTCCTCCTATCCCATCCAACCGACTTCTATAGCGCTTCAGAAATTACTTTAGGGCCGGGAGCCATTTCCGGCACAGTTGAACCTCTTCTTAACCCTCCGGTAATTCTCGCTAAAAGAAATTCATTGGCTCTTACCGTATACGAAACGTTTTCAGAATCACCATTGATGCTGTTGCCACTATCGCTGCCAACACAGCGATTCCAATTGAAATCCATAAACTGATCATCTTGCCAGAATTCAAGATTCGTTCGGATGAAATTCTAAATGATAAATACATTCTATTATTTACAATCGAAAGAAGTCTGAGCATGTTTGACTTTAGCTATATTATATATAATTACTGTTCTTTGCAATCAGTGAGCGATGAATATGGCCTCTGAATCTGCGCGTGTGAGGGCTCGAGATAAGGATTTCCCCCGCGGACTGCATCTATAGGACTGAAATTCCATACAGGACCATATTGAACCCATAATTTTATGGCTTGATCCCATCTAATGTACTAAAGCCCATGGAAGTGCTGGCAGGAATGAAGAGAAAAGCAGGTATACACGTACGTATGATATATAGCCTAGAGGGAAGGCTAGCTAGCGTATACACTGAAACGTACATGTAGTAGGTCTAGACTCAAGAGTCTAGACATATAATGAATCACCCAAGCAGCTATCATCAATAGCAATAGCGCAGGTCTAATTATAGGCCAGAAAAATTTCTATCATTTGCGCCAATGATTCGATGAATGAGCTTACAATATGCAAAGTTGCACCTTGGTTTCAATAGAAACGAGGGGCGCGGGAAAAACCGTAAATTTTCTGCGGCTTTTTGGACGGACGGCAAGCAACCGCTGAGTCACCGTCAACACCATGGGCGGAGACCTAGGGGGAGGAGGGCAGGGGGACGGTCTACCCAATGGAAGTGTTGGGGGGACGGCCCATGCATTTGTCCCCCCAATCGTTGAGCGTGAAGACTAAAAAAAAGGTCAACTTTTTTGGCGGCGAAAATTTTTTTTCCCCGAGATTTCGCCGATCGTCAGAAATTTTTCGGAAAATCTCGCGTCTTTCCGTCCCCCCAAGTCTCGGCCCAGGTCTCCGCCTATGGTCAACACCATGCGGGGCGCGGTGGTAATCGTAATCGTAATCGTAATCTCCTTATTTCTAAAGCGCCACTGGAAAGCCAAGCGCGGGGCACCGGCTTATTCACGAGCGCTGCGTTGAGTTAGGAGGGTTCTCCGTGAGAGTAGTCCGTGGTGGTCCGGGTCGAGTTACCATAGGATCAGGATCAAATGCGTTGAGTCAAAAGGGTTGTCCGTAAGAGTAGTCCATGGTGGTCCGGGTCGAGGTACCGTATGATCAGAGGTGTGGAACAGCTACTAAGGTGGGTGTCGTCTGAGCCGGGAATTGGAGGGTGGGGATCAGATGAAACAGGATAAGAGTTCTTGAACAGGAGTGTCTTTAGTTTCGAGTGAAAGGCCCGAGGTGTGATGGATAGAGGAGCCTGAGGAAGGTGATGGTGTGGAGTAGGAACTGAAAAGGATCGGAACTCAGCAGGCAGATCATTCCAAAGGCGTGGTGCTGAGTTGGATATGGCTCGGTTGGAGAACTTGAGATGACTTGTGACCGGCGGTCTAGAGAGTGTAAGGCAGGCGGATGATCGGGTAGAACGGGTAGGCTGGATGGTGAACAGTTCGCGAAGATATCTGGGCTGGGAGCATTGTAAGGAGTTGTATGTTAAGGAGAGAACTTTGTAGTGAATTCGCTCTGGGATTTTCAACCAGTGAAGAGACTTGAGGATGGGGGTGATGTGATGATGTCTGGGTGTTCTGGTGACGGCTCTAGCAAGAGAATTTTGTATGAGTTGGAGGCGCTTAAGTTGTGTGGAATCAAGGTTTAAGAACAGGGAATTGCAATAGTCAAGCTTTGAGTGGACGATGGACGTAGCAATGGTGGAAGCAGTTTTGAAATCAAGCATGGGTCGGATGCGTCGGAGGTCCCGGATGTGCATGAAGCAGGAGCGCGATAGATTAGAGATGTGGTTAGAGAAGGAGAGGTGTGAATCAAACATTACACCAAGATTGCGGACCGGAGCATCAGAGGTGAAGGTAAGAGATGAAGAGTTAGTCCATAGGTGTATTGAAGGGTCAGGGATTTTCTTGATTTGGTCAGGAAGGCCTAGAATAATGAACTCTGTTTTGGAGGGGTTGAGGCAGAGGAGGTTGGACGACATCCATTGAGAGATCAGATTGACCACATTGAGAAGTATAGCAATGGAGGTGGAAAAAGAGCCTGGGGAAAAGGATATGAAGAGTTGGGTGTCGTCTGCATAGAGATGGTGGTCAACAGACGAGGATTTTATGAGATGACTTAAAGGAGTGGTGTAGAGAATGAAGAGGAGTGGTCCCAGGACGGAGCCTTGAGGAACGCCGCAAGATAGTGGAAGAGGTTTCGAACAGTGACTGGAGGCTTTAACAGAGAAAGATCTGGAAGACAAGTAGGACTCGAACCAGAGTAGAGCAGTGCCAGAGACGCCAAAGGAAGAAGAGAGTCGATTAAGAAGGAGACTGTGATCGATGGTGTCGAATGCAGCGGAGATGTCAAGGAGACAGAGGCAGGAGACTTGCTGATGACTGACGGCCGAGACCAGTTTATTGTAGAGAGAGACGAGTAGAGTTTCTGTGGAGTGGTGTTTAGTAAAGCCAGATTGGTGGGGATTGAGGAGTGAGTTAGAGGAGAGGTAATCGTTTAGGCGGGCAAGGACAATTCGTTCAGTTAATTTCGATAGAAAAGAAAGGTTGGAGATGGGTCGGTAATTTGATAGGTTTTCCTTGTCAAGGTTTGCTTTTTTCAGAAGAGGAGTGACGAGAGATTGCTTGAAGACCATTGGGAAATTGCCAGTGGAGAGTGAAAGATTGATAATTTTAGTGATTATAGGAATGAGGACGGAAGCGCAGTCTTTTAGGAGAGCAGTTGGGATAGGATCTAATTCACACTGTTTGTTGGGAAGAGAGTTTAACAGGAGTGACACTTCAGCTTCAGAGGCGGGATGGAGTATTGGAAGGGATGACTGAGAGACAGGAGGAGCAGGATTTGGAAATGGAGGTGGATCAGTGTTGGAGGATTGTGAATCAAGAAGGGACTGCAATGTGAAGCGAAGGGATGAGATTTTGTCCGAGAAGAATGAACAGAATGTATCGGCCATAGAGGGGGGTGGAATGGAGCTCGGTAGTGGGGAGGGCGATTTGCGATGAAGAAGAGAGTTGACAGCTCTCCAGAGGTGGCGAGGGTTGGAGGAGCTGGAGTGAATGAGGGAAGAGTAGTATTTCCTTTTTGTAGCAGCAATGAGTTTATGATATCTGTTTGTGGCTGATTTGAGGTTGGAAAGGGCTTTTTCTCGGGATAGAGCGTCAGTGGTGTAGTGGTGGCGTCGTTGCCTTGAAGCCGGAAGGTTCGCGGTTCGAATCCACCTCGCCGCGTAAGGACCTTGGGCAAGTCCTTCACTCACAATTGCTCAGCGCTTCGGCGTGAAACTCCGATGCAGTGTCCGCTCTGCATTCGGGAGCGCCTCTGAGTAGAGAGCTTGAAGGGGCGCTATAACAAGTGCACATACAAACAATGCATAGGCCTATGTCATCGGTCATATATTTTCTGACAACTTTCTTAGTCTTTCGGAAAAAATCTCTGAAAAGTGGACCATTCTCGCTACTGAGAAACAGTGATGTCGTATACGCCACAAGACCTGTCGATTTTTCTGGTGGGGATAGGGGAACAATGGCGGCGCCAGGACGGTTAGAGGGCTAATCCCAGGGCTGTACTCAAGGGTATACGCGGGTATGTATACGGCGTATACTCACCTCCGGGAAAAAACGACAGAGTATACTCACCTCAAAAAGCGAGGGTATACACGTGGACATACAATACAGCGTATACCCATCTCAATACGACTGGAAAAATCATACTTGTATACACGCTGTTTCAAAGGTTTTCCGTGTGACTATAACGGCTAAAAAAGTCGATAAATTAAAAAAAAATCGTCAGAAATGTTTGGTCCAAAAAAGGTCGATTTTTCCGACGACAGCGTGTACTCACCTCTAAAGTTCTGAGTTCAGCCCTGGCTGATCCCCCTAAAAAAGACCATCCCGGGACTAAGCCCCCTCCCTAAAAAAGGGCCATCATCACGAGATTTAGACCAAATGACTGAAAAAAGGTCGTCAGAAATTTTGGCGAATGGAAAATGAAAATGAGAAATTTCCTTTGCAAAATTTCCTCCGCCCCTCTGAACCCCCCAAAACTGAAATCCTGGCGCCGCCACTGTGGGGGAATTGCTGTAATTTAGTTTTTCTGGGGAATGTAGGCTACGTATTTAATTATATGCAACACCACGCGATTTTTCCTAATGGGGGGGATTCATTCCTGAGAAAACTTTCACCCCATTGACGTCCTGATTAAACACTTAGGTCGCTAGCTATGACTGAATAATCGCAGCCTGCATCGTCTAGTGACTCTAGTCGCATCATCGATGACCGTAGATGTTCTGATTTTATGGTAACTCGACCAGGGCCACCATGGACTGTTCTCACAAACAACCCTTTTGACTCAACGCAGCGCTCGTGAATAACCTGGTAGCCCGCGCTTGGTTTTCGAGTGGCGCTTTAGAAATTTCGAGATAACGATTACGATTATACGATCACGCAACTGAATCAGTGAATGACCTAGCCAGTGGCGGTGCCAGGATTTCGGGTTTGGGAGGGGGGCTGGATTTGTGGGAGAAAATTTTCCATTTCAGCCGCCAAAATTTCTGACGACCTTTTTTAAGTCATTTGGTCAAAATTTTGTTGGAAATTGGTCCTTTTTTCATATCCGCCGAACTGTCTGCCAAACCTCGTGCGTACCTTTACGGTTTGGGGGGGGGCTATAGGGGGTTAATCGCGCAAATTTGTCATTTTTACTTGGAACAAAAAATGGATCGGCTTTTAAAGGGGGCTTAGCCCCCCCTTAGCCTCCCTAGCGCCGCTACTGGACCTAGCGCTCCCCCTAGCCTCCCTAAAGCCGCTACTGGACCTAGCGCTAATATAAAAACCCAATTTCAACAATTAGGCCTATCGGCATATACATGTAATTGTAAATTGCAATTCAGACCTACAATTAAGATATTGACTTATAGATCTACAATTGCAATATAGGCCTACAGTCTTATACAGGTCTACAATTAAAAGATTGACCTATAGGCCTATATACAATCGCAATACAGGCCTACAATTCTAATACAACCGTATACAATTAAAAGATTGACCTATAGGCTTACAATTGCAATACATTTTACAATAATTATTGTGATTCTATATAGGCTATATACAATTACAACATAGTCCAACAATGCATTATAATATAGACCTACATGAGATCAAAGCAAAGAAAAGCAAAGCTAGCATAACAACACTTACAATGATGCGATCAACGTCTTTCGTCGCTGCCAACAGGTTGGGCCTACCGTACACAACCAGAGTAAATTGAGTAGGCCTACAGACTCGACTGAAGACGCATCTGAAGATCCAGCTTCTGCTGCTTCTGATTATATAGGCTCCGGTCTGACTCATCGCCATCATCATCGTGCAGAATAGCAATCACCAAGTCGGCTTTACCATAACCGAATTTCTTTAAATGGGAATTTCTCATAAGATTTGTTACAGACTCGTGGTCGCCACACTTTAATGACAACCGCGTATTGGCTGTCGTAACAATAAGTAAGCCGAAAAGAGCAGACGACGACAAACAGTTTAGCAGACGGCGTCGCCTGCAATTATTCATTACATTGCGCATGCAGTGACTCAACGCTTTCTACCGAATCTTACCGGAAAAGGTAATAATATCTGCTGAAAATGTTTATCTAGAAAATGTGTTCTTTTAGCAAATTAAAAGATATTGAATGTTGCATATTTAAATTGCTTTATAAAAGTTTCCTTAAATATTACCCACACACGCAGACGACCGGGGAGGATGTAGTCGGTTGAAGGCGCTTTAGCTGGCGCCAACGCGACGAATCTCTATCGGATTACCTGAAGATTAGACGCCTGTGTGGCGCCGCCAGACGACAGCGTGCAGCCGCGGTCGTGGTCGAGGCGCTCAGTCTCGGATAAATCAAAGGACATTAACGACCAAAAGCAGCTTAGAATTTGCAACCAACTTGAATTGGTTAGGGGGCCTAAATGCAACACGTTTAGGTCTAGGCATAGCCTATTATAGCTGACTTACAACGCAGGTCCTGTGTAGGCCTATTAAAAAGGCGTGGTTACAATACTGCACTCAAAGTTTCGGATTGGGAATCAAATTCAATTAAAATATGTCCTGCTAACAATTATATTGAAATTTTCAGAAGTTTGGCTCCTCCGCTTATACCTAAGCGACCCGGCAATCGTCCGCCGGACGCGCGTTTGTCTCTCCCTCGGTACACCGTAGGCCTACTCCCCCCACCAGAAACCTTGATTCCCAGAGGAGGAGGACTAGATTACACACTGGTATGTAATCGTGAACGTCATCTCCACATTTCTAGAGCGCCACTGGAAAAGTCAAGCGCAGGCATCAACTTATTCAGCGCTAAAAGTGTGGGGTAAATAAGTGCCTGGACGCCCCTTACCTTTTCCAAAAGAAGTGCCTGGACGCTCCTTACCTTTTCAGTCAGTGCTGGCCAATAAGTGGCAGGACGGCGTTCATATTTTAAAATAAGTGCATGGGACGCCGTCCATGACCGTCAGGCACACTTTAAGCCCTGAACTTATTCACGAGCAATGTGTCAAGTCAGAAGGTTATCCCAAAGCAGGGGCGGATCCAGTGGGGGGGGGATCCGGCCATGGCCTCCCCATTTAGAAAATTTCTTTTATTTCAACAGACATTTGCCGGTTAAAGTGGATACCCCACCATCAGTTTCGTAGGAACCTCCCATCAGGTTCGTACAGGCTTTTCAGGAACACAAGTTACACAGCAATATAGGCCTATATTGGGCAGAGGTGAGAGAGAGAGAGAGAGAGAGAGAGAGAGAGAGAGAGAGAGAGAGAGAGGAGAGAGAGAGAGAGAGAGAGAGAGAGAGAGAGAGAGAGAGAGAGAGAGAGAGAGAGAGAGAGAGAGAGAGAGAGAGAGAGAGAGAGAGAGAGAAGAGAGAGAGAGAGAGAGAGAGAGAGAGAGAGAGAGAGAGAGAGAGAGAGAGAGAAGAGAGAGAGAAAGAGAGAAATAGGAAGAAAAAGTAGTGTGTGGAAAAGGTCAACTATTTTGGTGGGGTAAAATAGTATGTTTTTTTGGGAATGGTAACTTTTGCACCGAAATTTCGACCAAACGACTTTAAAAAAGTCATCAGATTTTACGATGACGAATATTTTTTCCAGACTCACGGTTTTACGGCCAATGACCACAACGGGAAATTTCTTAAAGACCCAAGACCAAAAATTGTGCCCCCCTCCTTCGAAAACTTCTGTATCCGCCCCTGTCCCAGAGAGTAGTCTGAAGGCGGTCATAGTCCGATTACTACAGATGGGTGCGATCGTAGTCCAGTTACCAAGTGCACGTGTGAGTGGGTGTGTGTGCGTGTGTGTGTGGTTCAGTCAGTCGTCGCTCTGTCACATCAAAGATGATCGACGTCTGATTAGCATCAGTGCATCACCATCCTCCAGTATGACTCTTGGCTGACACCATTCAGTAGGTGAGTAGGACACAAGCATCTAGATGCAATTAATGTATCTAGATGTCTATTAGTAGGCCTAGGCCCTATAGTGCGACTGTGGTCACTCGAGTTGTACGCTGTTGTTGAATTAGTCGCAAGATTCATTTAGCCTAATGTTTCATGCAGATATGCTCGCCACTCGCCAGATGTCATTAGCCGTTAAGATCAATTGTTCTTTCTGGCACCCAAGCTCGTTATTCTCATGTGAAATTGCTGGCGTAGAGAGCGAGAGGTAACGAGTTCGATCGAGCCCCCCCGATATGCTTTGTAGGTTGCTATTAGCGCCGTGTAAGCAGGCCTATAACTGCAGGCTGTCTGTTCAGTTAGAGTTAAGTTTGGTATTAATTAAGATTAGGTCTACTGCATAACTTGTACATGTAAAGCGCAGTGCGTTTGCAGGCGTTGAATTAAAGAAAAATATTATTATAGGCCCTATTATCAAAGATATTAGAGTTTTACTCTAATAAAACTAGTAAAACTCTAATGTCCTTGCTATTATTATTATTATCTTTGCCAATACGGCGTTCGTTAAGCCACAGTATATTTTATACTGTGGTTAAGCCATAGTTTAGGAATTCCATCACGTTCTTACTTCATCTGATGCAAGAAACCATCAAACAGATCTTCTGGAAAATTAATCAATTACTGACTATTTCCATCAATCTTAAATAATACACTTAAGAAAATTGGTACCGGATGGTTAAGTTAAGTTATGGTATACGCAAGTGTAACTATAAGGTCTTTGGTATACGTTTGCAATGACTAATACTAATTTGAACCATAGGTGCAATCACGTCCTAAAAGTTGGGGGGATCATAATGAATCACGTCCTAAAAGTTGGGGGGACCATAATAACAAAGTCGGGGACCACTCAAAAGTTGGGGGGACGCGTCCCGTAGGTCCCATATGGTGGTTGCGCCTATGATTTGAACTCTGTCTCAAATTCTCAATAGAGATGTTCAATGCATACCACTCGTAATGTGGTTTGCTTTTTTCGGGCTGCTGGGACGAAGCGTACGATAGAAGGAAGTGTCATCAATATTTACTTTTAAGAAGAAAAGATGGCGATGGCAGGCAGCGATATGTGGCAACTTACGAAGGCTCTGTTTTCAAATAGCAGTGGATACGCAAGACTATTCTGTGTTTTTTTGATGATAGGATATCTGCTATCTTTCAGCGAACGATACATATATATGTTGACAGTTCTGCCTGGTAATGTGTTGCCGCCGAACTGCTGGATATGGACATGTGCATCGCACAGTGTGATCGAAGTGCACTGGTGGATCGTTGTGTGGGATATTGTGGCCGTTTTTGTGCAGAGCAAGCTGCTGGGGTCATTGTGGGGGAAAGTAGAAACCGTTAAGTTCTACGTTCTCGTGACTCTGCTAGTAGCAATGCTGACGACACTGACTTATATTGGCCTTTACTTTCTAACGCAGAATACCGATTATTTGTTTGACAATTACGTCAATGGCTTGGCTGGATATCTGGCAGGAATAGCTGTTTCCGTTAAGCAGATTATGCCCGAGCATGTTATTGTCAGCATTGCGTGGCAGAAACTTCGTAACAATCATCTGCCTTTGTTGCTGTTGATTCTGGCGGTCTGCCTTAGTCTGATTGGCATTGTTGAGGCGCCTTATCCTTTGATGTTTTCGTGGGGTTTGTTGGTCAGTTGGGTGTACCTGCGTTTCTACCAGAAACACAGCAACGGTAGCCGTGGCGATAATGCAGAACACTTTTCATTTGTAAGGTGAGTGGAGAAGTTTCACTTCTGCTGAGTTCTGTTTTGCTGCATTTGCTGAGAAATCGAATCAATTTTATTGTTCCCACAATGTACAAGATATGACCACAGTATAAATAGCACTGAATTTTAACACAGCAATCCTGTATGCCTACGACTGTCAAATTCAAAATCTGTACCGATCCAGATCTTTGCAAAGCCAGCATGTCATTTAACTGAAAAGAGTAGGCTTTGTGGTTGTACACAGTACGTTAGCAGAATCTTTTGATATGCAACACACAGTATTGACATCTGGCACGAGATTGATTCTAATAAGAGAACCTTAGTAAGGCTGAAAGTGAGCCTGGTCTGTCCGGGTCTGACACCCAGCACTCATTTTTCGCAATAGATTAAACCTCAATATCTAACGCCTTCTGACCTCAAGCAGACCCGACAAACTTTTCAAACTGCTTTTAGAGCACTGATCCTTGGAAGTCACCAGATTTCAGATTATATTTGGATTAGATATGGCACAATAACAGTTGCTGTGCATTTCGCACAGAAGTATAAATGCCAGAAGTACCTTGGGTGGACAAAAATGCATAAAGTTCTTATCTATGGTCAACTGATCATGCCCAGAAGTGCTGTCAATTATTTGCCTTTCTGTTGGCAGTTTCTTTCCTGTCTGCTGTCGAGCGTTGATTGTACCATTAGCAGAATGCACGTTTGCCGTTCTTGTGAGGATGAAGTTGTGCCAGACATCGGAACGCAAGACTGATGTTAACAGATCAACGTCGATGACGGTCACACTTCCTGGCTGTAAAACAAATCAGGGCGAAGATGACAGGTAACGTATGCACCGCGTCTAAAAAATGCCGGAATTCACATTTAGACCCTCTGCTGATTTCAGTCTTGTTTTGCACTGATTTGGTATACAACCTTCTGTACAATGGCTCAGTTTATTTTTACAAAGCAAACTAACTGGAAGAGCTTATAGAATTGTGATTACTGGTAGTTAATGTGCAGACATGCTGAAATCTTTACTGTAAGAGAATGCTTTGAGATTTAACAATTGGGTTTGAGAACCTTTGTCAAAAACTGTATTCCAATGTGGGTGATTCTTACTGTTCCTTTATCTCTGTCACTGCTCCAGTTCTAAAGACCATCCACAGTATCTGACTGACTGTCTGCCTCCCTAATCCTTTGAATCTGAATCTGGAACGATTTCGACCTTGACTGTCTATGAATTTAATTTAGTCTTAAGCAGTGCCTGTGAATAAGTAGGTTCCTGTAATTTTGCTTTTTTATGCACTAGAAAGTTTGAGATTACAATGGTATTGTATTGATTGGATATAGAAATTATGTACGGTTGTTTATTATACTTTGTATGTACACCAAAATGCGGATAGCAATTGGTTTATTAAAGAATATTCTTATCTTATTATAGTTAAATTGCTAACTTGTGGTAGAATACAGTAGTGCTATTAAGAGCTCAGCTTTCTCCAAAAGAGTGTTTAAGTGTCTAAAATATGGCTGTATGTATATAGTTGGTGTAAAGTAAATAAATAGGTTTTGTCTATTTTCACATTTTAGTTAACTTTTAGTTTGTTAGTATTAGAAATTGAAGCATTTTCTATTATGAGAGAAAATTGAGGAGTGGAATTACCGGTGCTGTAATTACATTTATTGTGATATTTGCTTGTAAGGTTGCAAAGCGTGACAGTTTCATCGAAGTGTGGTGATGGTCAACCAAAGCAAACGATTCAAATTGTCAAGGAGTTGTCTTGAAGCGAGTCTGCAAATAAATGCGCATTCCAAGATAATGAGTTTTCGTTTTCGTGGTGAATTTTATATCACAGTTCATTTCAGATAGACTTTATCGTAGGAAGTGGAGAAGTCGTGTTAGAAGTTACGTATATATATCAGTTCTGTCTCATCTGCCATTGTAGGGTGTTTTTATTTTATTTAAGGCGGGATGGATAATCTTTGATACAAATAGGCAAGAAACTGTAGTGTTCTTCCTTCTGACGTGGATAATGATTATTATATTTGATACAACTTGTGTAGTTTAAGATGTTTGGTGCTAAGCGTGACAAGTTTCTCTGTACATATATTTGATCACGACTTATAGTATTGCTATTTTTCATGTGTTGTTGGCTTTGTTGCAATATGCAGTCAAGTGCTTGTTGTTGAGCTCCATGTGCTTGGTGTACCTTTTTTAGATAATGATTGTACATTTTGACAGCTATGATAATGACATTGTAGTCATCATGTATCATGAATTTATGATGGTACATTAAAAGTCTGGTGTTCTCAATGCTAGAGCTGCCTTTGACGTGGCACCAAGTTTACAGAGTGCTATAAACAACACTTAGCATCCACCTTTTTAGAAATTATAGAAGCAGTCAACAACATCATGGTTGAATCCGCCTAATCTGAGTCTGAAAGTCTAGTCCAAGTATGAGCCACTGAAGTTCGAGTCCAATAGTTCATCAACATCAAAAGACACTGAAACTGTGCACTGTAATGGCATGGTGTAGAAAAATAACTGCACTATTTATGCTGAAAGAATTGTAAGTGTAACTTACTCAAATTACACTTCACTAAATTAGATAAAGACATCTTTGTGTTTTGTTCGATAATTATCTGGCACTTTTGAGGATGCATAAAACTTCTTCCACTGCTAACACGCGTTCAACAGGCACACTTGTATACAAACAGCTTTAAACACCTGCAAGTGCTAATGCGCGTAATTTTTGCATTTTTTTGCCTGTTCTGCCCACGAGGACTGAATCAAATTCGAGTCCAGGGGGTCCAAAGTCCGAGTCATAACTGTCCCAAGTTCTGAGTCTGCAAAGTTGGACTGACAGCAGATGGCTTAGACTAAAAATGTACTTGTTGCGTTAAACTGTCAAATGTTCTCGTCTATTTATGTACATTTGTATACGACTATTTATGTAGCCCCTTTTAAAATCTCAGAAGGAATCTGAACATTGGCTGGTTAGGAGATATTTAAGTGCATTGTTTACTGTGAGTTGAAAATTATTCTTGAGCTGTTTATCTTGTTTAAAGGAGGATTGTTCCAGAAAAATGAATAAACAACTGCATGGTATGCTTGACTTGTTGTGCTGTAGCTTGTAAAAACATGTCTTCAGGAGCTATATAATGCAATGATCACCAACCTGACTGGCTCATAGCAGAAATAGAGAAGTTTCCATTGTAATCTGAGGCAATAAAACCAAACAAGATTTGTACCATAAGGAGCATTGTGAATATTCTGAGGAGTGCTCCCTGGATGGTGTGGTTGACACAGAAAGAAATTGTCTCGGCCTGCTAGATGCTGTATTCTGTATTCTGACTCCACTCACAAGTTAATTGGAAGACGTGATTTGAATCGATTGTTTAGAATGTAAAATGATCAACCTACATAGCACAACGATAACTTTAAATTGTCACAAATGAGAAACATTCGGATGTGGCCCGAGGCATGGCAAAATTGGTTTGGCATTATGAAAAGTTTGCACTGTTATAATTAACATTCCATAGAATAGGTTTTTTTATTACTAAAAACACCTTAAATGTTTTAGATATCTAATTTAATATCAAACACAGTCACAGAATTTCACCGTTTACAATATTTTTTTATTTTCAGAAAGAGCACTTTGTTACAATTAGAACGCATGCAAGAATTTCAATAATTTTC
The DNA here is from genome assembly GCA_949752735.1 of Lumbricus terrestris. Lineage (NCBI taxonomy): Eukaryota > Metazoa > Annelida > Clitellata > Crassiclitellata > Lumbricidae > Lumbricus > Lumbricus terrestris. The sequence continues at coordinate 22,740,308 of OX457042.1, forward strand.
AATAAAATACCATACAATCTAACAAGATCCAATTAACAACATGCTTCACTGACATCTGGTGGCCAAACCACAAAACATTTTATTAACACAGTGACATGGCAGGGGTATTTTGCTTACTTCTTCACAGAGGTGTTAGTACATATGCAACTGGCCATCCATCAGTATTGCCCGATACTAGTCTCTGACGAATACAGTGACATCCTTTAGAGCAGTGTTTAATCTAGTCCTCTGCTTGGGGGTGAATTTAGGTTTCTGGAGGGAGGGCGAGAAAAACAGCCGTTTTGGGCAGACGGCAAATGCTCAGCCAGACACTGACGACACCGTTTGACCAGAATTTTTTACACTTTTTTAGTCTTTCACCAAATAGCATGTACCTATTCTCCCCAAAAAGCCGATGACCTTTTCTGTTTTTATTACTTCAATGTTTTGTTGTTGAATTCCTCCTCTAACAGGAAAACTTCACATCATATAAAAGAATTGTCACCTGTCGAATTCTTCCAGGGAGGAAATGGTTGCATATATACTTTTCCTGGGGGGAATGGTGCATATGTACATGTGAACAGCATCTCAATTTTTTCTTGGCAAGGGAAATTCTCATTAGGGATGTAGGGAGGACTTCCCACCAGAGATATCTAGATTAAACACTGCCTTTAGAGCAACCAATGCAAGACAACAGAAAGCCACTGTATGTCTAAGTTGAAAAAGAATCGACACTACGGTAGAACTGATGGATACAAATGAGAAGCATAGAGTAGAGCACTGAAGCTGCATTTCAATGACTACCGAGAGCAGTCAAACCAATACAACAAGAGAGAATTAACAACCATAATTATTTCATCCGCTATTCTCAAACAGCGGTCGTTAGAAAGAAGAGTGGCAGACGACTCTGCAAATGTCAAAAACGAGAAGAAATATTTGCCTTAAGAAGTCCATTAACTACACACAGTGATAGCAACAAAATTTAAATCAAACCATTACATTAACTTAGGCCGGAACTGTAGCTGCTCCTAGACAATTTAATCGTGCTGCTTTTCTTACTAAAAACAACAGAAAACAAATCGACACACGACTGCCTGGTTTTAACCTTCTCCCGCGGCGACAACGACGACGACACGACTCTAAAACTCGTCAGTTCAATGCTTCCACAACTGTCTCTCCTGCTCCACCAATGCTGGGAACTGAGGGAGTAGGAAGAGGATGAATTGGAGAGGAGGAGGAGGACGAAGAGCAGATCGTATCCGTCGGCAAAAGTTGGTTGCTTGTGCAGGTAACGTTCGCTTGGCATGAAGTGTTAGTCGACTCGGAGTCATTTGTGTCGGTCGTGGCTGCATCTTCAGCCTCCTCCTCCGTAACATTTCGACCATTGTTCAGCTGCTCGACTTCTGCCTCGTGGGAATTATTCTTCATCAGTTGGACAACTGGTTTCGCCTCCTCAGTAACTGCACTGTTGGTAACAATAATAAATATATATATTTATATATAATATATATATATAATTATATATATATATACATATATATATTAATGCATTGCCTAAGCATTTAAAATCATCTGGCACATTTATCATAATGCAATCTGAGGTGATGGTCGCTTCGTATTAAACGACAATGAAACTCATCGTCCACTCGTTCAACGTCTCTTAATCAAGTCTAATCAGATGTGTAGAGTAAGTAAGAACATCCTTTACTGACCAGTTATTAAGTAGGTAAGTTGCTGGAGGGAGGAAATATATTAAAAGAAATCAATAGCAGAGAGATGGCAAGTGTTTGATAATTCGGTGATTGTTCAGATGCCATTACACCAAATAAAACGTTCCAATGTGCTTTATCAGTGCCGTAGACTCAAGCATCAACCAGACCACAAAGCGCATGCTCTGCCAATTTATCCTTGCCATCATTGAACAGAAAACAAATGCAACTTGTGCAATTAAAGGTACTCAAGAAATGAATATGTACGGAAAATTAGCCATTTTATGAAGGGAAGAGCTTTAAATTACTCGGATGTTGGAGGAAGTTCAACCGTGCATCCTCTTCCACGACCTGCCATCTGGTGCGCATTCAACTGCAGCTTGTATGGCAACTTCTCTAATTCCTACAAGACATTTAATTCATTCATTCATTCATTCATTCATTCATTATATGCATTTATATAGCGCCTCTTCAAGGGGGCTACTCAGAGGCGCTCCCAACCTCAGCGCGGCCAAATAAAACTGTTTTAAGATGAGAGAGGAAAGTCTGAGAAGGATTTTTACAAAGAGAGCGGAGGGTCAGAGGAAGACCATTCCAGGTTGAGGGTCCCACCACCGAGAAAGCACGGTTCTGCATAGTGGAAGTTCGAGCAAAAGGTACTGAGAGTAGACTTTGTTCAGTCGAACGAAGGGAGCGGAAGGGGTGAGAACTAAGAGTAGGGCTACAAAGCTCACAAAGATAGGCAGGAGCAAGGCCTAGCATGCAGCGCCAGACTAGAGTAGATATCCTATACTCAATTCGCTGCTTGAGTGGAAGCCAGTGGAGAACGTCACGCATATAGCTGGAGATGTGGCTGAATTTAGGTATGCGGCCAATAAGGCGGGCTGCAGAGCGCAGGACGCGATCAATGCAACTCAGACGGGAAATTGGTAGGCCAGCATAGAGAGAGCAGCAGTAGTCAAGTCTGGTGGTAACAAAAGAATGGACAAGGGTTGCAGCAGCAGTAGGAGTAAGTGAGCGAGCAACAGTGCGTAGTTGGCGGAGTTGATAATAACAGGCACGGCTGAGTGAGTGAATATGTGGAGCAAAGGTGAGCTCTTGGTCCAGAGTAACACCAAGGTCACGGACTCTGGTTGAGAAGACAAAATCAGGAAAGGCATCAGCGATGGTTGTCATATCTAGCTTTTTCAACTGCTGGCGAGTGCCAAGCCAAATGAATTGAGTTTTTAAAGAGTTGAGGCGAAGTCGATTGGACGACATCCAAGTCCCCATGGCACAAATGAGTATAAGATCAATCTCAACTTTCTACTGATAAAAAGAGTAAAAAACACAAGCAACTAAAATTATCGCATGGAAAATTCAGGGCCTAAAGTATGACAGGACGGTCATGGACAGTGTTCACGCACTTCTTTCAAACTGAACACCGTCCTGCCACTTTTTAGGCCAGCACAGCCTGAAAAGGAATGAGGCATCCAGGCACTTCTTTTTCTACACTTTAAGGTCAGTAAAGTAATGGATAAGAAGCTGGCGTAGAGAGCGAGAGGTAACGAGTTCGAGCCCCCGCTGGGCGGACATGCTTTGTAGGCTGCTATTAGCGTCATGTATTGCAGGCTGTCTGTTCTGTTAGTAAAGTTTGATGTTAATTAAGATTACCGCATAACTTGTACATGCAGTGCGTTTGCAGGGGTTCAATTAAAAAAAATATTATTATTATTTATTTAGGAAAACTGAGGCCGGTAACAACCACTTTCCATTTTGTTAGGTAGAGTTAAACAACAGCTGCCGTTTCCAATCACTTCAAGTGCAAATTCCAGAGTTGCAAGCTTTGAGGGTGGCCTTACCCATATGCACAGAAACACCTCATACAAAATGCAAAATGCCCTCCTCCTTAATCCAGGACATGTATTAAACCCACTCCTCCCACCATTTAGGCCCCAGCCTTATTCCACGAGGCCAAGACTACATGACCGAATCATTCCTAAGGCGGACAACCTAACGAGGAAATCTTTTTTGACGAGGATGCTTTATAATATTTAAATGTAATACCATATAGACCAAAGTGCAGCATAAATTGTTGGTCATTAAAAGAACTTCTCTTTTAAATTTACATTGGATTTGGACTTCGGATTTTATGCTATTCTAAAACATTTTGACATTGATTGGATATACAAATGATGTACGTTTGCTTATTATACCGTGTATGTGTACCAAAATTCGGATAGCAATTGGTATATTAAAGAATATTATTATCTTACATAATTATACACACATAACTACCGTATACATTCCAAAAGCAATGACTAGGGAATTAACACGGCTGAGATGCTCGAAGTCAGTTCTAAAGAGACGTGTTTTCAGAAGACCCCAGCAAAAGTAACAATAGGATGGATGTGCTGCCCATTGCAAGTTACAGACCTGTGCTTTGCTCAGACCAGGCACCTTCTTCGCATTCTGAGTTCTCCCTGTGTAACTTGACGAGCCTCGTGCAATTCCTCTGCAATTTGCAAAAAACATTCAACTGACTCCAATTGATCAGTAACATGATATTCTAAGCTTACTTGTCTATGTGTGCACAAATACACACTCACACTATTAGCATATTAATGGCGGGAAAGCAAATGCACCACAACTTGAAGCTGCTCGACAATTTTTGACCAAAACAAGGCACTCTGTCCACTGTGTATGGCTGCAAGTCAAGGATAAATCCAGTTGTCAAATAGACGTAGAAACAACAACTTTTGAAATCCCTTCAAGTGCTGAAAACATGGATGAATTTCCTCCAGTTTATATGCAGCTTACCACAAACACACATTGCCAATAACTTGCCACTGCACTTGTATCCAGACACTTGTTATATAGCAACTTTTAAGTAACTTATACATGTGGTGCACTGATATGTACATTAGCTTAATATATTTTAAAGTCCATTAAGAAGAACAAGTTGATCTGTATGGGGGTCGGGGTAAGTAATGCCAATATAACTGACTGGCACGACTGGTAAGGCCAAGAAAAAAGTAGCTAGCCAATACAATTGATCAATGTTACTTGAACTCGCTGGTCATCATATTTCCAGCTGCAAGTTCATATACTGCATCCCATGTTCAAAGGACCATGAATAATAATCTGACATCTGATATCACCTGTATGGTCCCACTGACATGACGCATGGTGATTCCTGCTGATTCCATCCACCATAGTGACGCTGCTGGGCTGTCGTATTCGCTCCCCAGCTGCCCACAACGACCCCGGCGATCTGCAGCTGACCTCCACGCGTGTCCACCGGCGCAGGTCCTAAAATCGCAGAAATTACATTAATCATCTCCATCTTTCATTCACCTTCAAAAATCTCAGCAGTTAATTAACTGTGGACTAGAACTTCCAGGGATACAACTTTGAATCAGACGTTTAAATCCGCGATCCAATTTTCCAGTGAAAAACATACATCAATGTGCTAACAACTTCACTTTAAAGATGAGCTCAAGGTCTCGCTGTTCCAAAAATAATTCAATTCACAAACTCTGCATCATACACTCCATGCAAACTCAATCAGCTACTGAAAGACCCGTTTTTATGTTAATTCAATTCCTGTCTTAGCACCACTTTAGTATCATTCAATTTGTGAGGCCACAAACTTTTATACTTAGTTAAAGACGATTCATCATACTATTAGCAAACCTGTTATTGGTACGAAATATCTTCGTATCATTGATGGCAGTTTTCAGCTTCCTCGTATAAACTAAGAGTCCGTCAAGAAACAAGAGTATGCAGTCATTTTAGTACATAAGCTTTTGTGGGGCGTGGTGGTGTATTGGGCATGTTCGTTGCCTTGCAGCCGGAAGGTTGCAGGTTCGAATCCACCTCAAGCCGTCACATATGGACCTTGAGCAAGTCCTTCACTCGCATTTGCTCGGGCGCTTCAGCGTGAAACTTCAATGCAGTGTACGCGATTAGTCAGGAGCGCCTCGGAGGAGTGAACTTGAAGGGGTGCTATAGAAATGGAGAATAAATAAATAAATAAGCTGCATTTAGAAAAAACAAGAGTCCCCAAAGGAAGAGAAGCAGCAGAGTAAAACCTACCACATACGTCTCGTCCTCTGCTGCGGTCTCCATACGGAGGAACACCTGCCTCTCCTCCGGCCGGAAGAAAATTCAGGCAGTGCTGAGAAGGCGGAGGAGGAGGAAAACCTGGAAAGAGAGGCCTCGGAACAGGTGGCATCATCATAGATGGAAGAGCAAAGGCCGATTCTACTGAGATCCCGTTGAGAATTGCAATCCTCATCTTCTCCACAAACATCGCCTGCTCTGTCTTCAGCACAACAAACCGTTTTAACCCTTTAACAACAATCTGCATCATCTGTTTCCTAGTCATCTTCAGTATACATTCATCATTAAGGGGTTAAACTACATCACAGAGTAAACATTAAACCTTAAATGCTGAAACAATATGAATGAAAAAGGGACACAATGCACAGTGTCTGCGCTAGCAAATTTTCTTATCCTTTCGGGTTGTCCTTTTGATGACATCTGTGGATTAATCTAGAACTTTCTGTTTCTGTTTTCATTTCTAAGTTTACCTGAGATTTATTTCTGTTGTCGTCAAGTGTTAAGCCAATAAACGCCTGATTGATATTGAGAATCTTTTCCAACTTGCTTACAGACTCTACCTCGCCTTTTCGTCTCCAATAATTCAGATTTTCAATTAACCCACCTTACAACCACAGACTATGCTTCCGCCTATTATTATGTCATTAAAAAATATAGCAACATTTGAAAAGTGATTAAAGAATATATGAATATATTTAGTCGGCATCCATTAACTTGCACTGAGTCAATGAAGCAGTACAAGTCTATCAATAGCACAGAATCAATTCACCATCGTGAAATGCAACAAGAGCGTATAAATAAAAAACAAAGCCTAATAAATTGTGCAATCACTTAAACACTAAGGCCTGCAGCCTTTGTAACGAATAAAAGCACCTCAAGTCTGTTAAAATATGTACGACCGCATCCTATCCTGTCCATAGTATATCACTCATCAAAAAAGATTCAAATGTCTATAATAGTAAGTATAATTGCAGAGATTTCTGTATCCGTCATTTAATACGTCGTCGTCATCATCATCATCATCATGGGCCCAGTGCCCATAGGTGTCCGATCATCATCATCATCATCATCATCATCATCATCATCATCATCATCATCATCATCATCATCATCATCATCATCATCATCAATCATCATCATCATCATCATCATCATCATCATCATCATCATCATCATCATCGGACCAGTACCCATAGGTGTCCGATGCCCTCTTCACAATGTCTCTCCAGCTGAACCTGTTCAGAGCCAGATGGCTCAGTCTCGGTAGATCTTTTCCACACCACTCTTCAATATTGTCTGTCCATACTCTGAGTGGCCTTCCTCTTCCATTAGAGTCCTCCAAACACTAGCAGCTTGACTTTCTGTCCTCTCCAAATAATACACATCTGTCAGTAAAAGAGAAAGCTGACAAGCGACATCAGCAAACGAAAGAGTGGCATTAAAGAGACTTACATATCCGTCGCAGAGGTCGAGTAGACTGACGTTGGCGCTGGCCTTCAGAAGCTTCATGTGAAAGAGTTTGCCGTCGAAGAAGAGCCACGGACAAGTGACGCCCCACGGGACGGGGGCACCGACGGCGTCATTCACGAATATTGCATGCTCCACACCACTCATGAACAAAGACGCCAGATGCAGACATCTCACCTTCACCTGAGGCAACTGATAAAAAAAAAATCTGTCACATAAAATAATATAATAATATTATTATTTTTCTTTAATCTAATGCCTGCAAACGCAAAGTGCTGTACAATTGTACATGTACCGTACAGGGAAATAACAGAACAGACAGCCTGCAATACATGGTGCTAATAGCAGCCTACAAAGCACGTCCGCTTTCTACGGGGCTCAAGCTCGTTACCTCTCGCTCCCCATGGATTTGGTAGAGCGACATACCTGATCATAGACATAAGAGGAGATAGAGTGACAGAAGTGCAAATAGAGCGACATACCTGATCATAGACATAAGTGGAGATAGAGCGACATACCTGATCAAAGACATAAGTGCACATAGAGCGACATACCTGATCATAGACAGCAATAAAGATATAGCGACATGCCTGATCAGAGACATAAGTGCAGATAGAGCGACGTACCTGATCATAGACATAAGTGCAGATAGAGCGACATACTTGATCATAGACTGCAGTACAGATAGAGCGACATGCCTGATCATAGACTTAAGTGGAGATAGAGCGACATATCTGATCATAGACAGCAGAACAGATAGAGCGACATGCCTGATCAGAGACATAGCAGATAGAGCGACGTACCTGATCATAGACATAAGTGAAGATAGAGCGACATACCCGATCATAGACTTAAGTAGAGATAGAGCGACATATCTGATCACAGACAGCAGTGCAGATAGAGCGACATACCTGATCATATACATAAGTGGAGATAGAGCGACATACCTGATCATAGACATAAGTGAAGATAGAGCGACATATCTGATCATAGACTGCAGTACAGATAGTGACATGCCTGATCATAGACATAAGTGCAGATAGAGCGACATACCTGATCATAGACTTAAGTGGAGATAGAGACCTATCTGCACGTATGTCTATGATCAGGTATGTCGCTCTATCTTCACTTATGTCTATGGTATGTCGCTCTATCTCCACTTATATCTATGATCAGGTACGTCGCTCTATCTGCACTTATGTCTATGATCAGGCATGTCGCTCTATCTGTACTGCATTCTATGATCAGGTATGTTGCTCTATCTGCACTTCTGTCTATGATCAGGTATGTCGCTCTATCTCCACTTAAGTCTATGATCAGGTATGTCGCTCCATCTCAACTTAAGTCTATGATCTGGTATGTCGCTCTATTTGCACTTATGTCTATGGTATGTCGCTCTATCTCCACTTATGTCTATGTTCAGGTATGTCGCTCTATCTGCACTTATGTCTATGATCAGGTACGTCGCTCTATCTGCGCTTATGTCTATGATCAGGCATGTAGCTCTATCTGTACTGCAGTCTATGATCAAGTATGTCGCTCTATCTGTACTGCAGTCTATGATCAGGTATGACGCTCTATCTCCACTTAAGTCTATGATCAGGTATGCCGCTCTATCTGCACTTATAGAGCGACATGCCTGATCATAGACATAAGCGCAGATAGAGCGACGTACCTGATCATAGACATAAGTGCAGATAGAGCAACATACCTGATCATAGACATAAGTGCAGATAGAGCGACATACCTGATCATAGACATAAGTTTGTGTATCATCAAATGAAGCCTTGCCCAAAATTATAATCATGACACAGTAGACATCATAGTATAAGGAAAGAACAGCTTTATAACATATCATAATAGAATCAAATGTTCATTGGTAGAATCGAAGAGTATATCATGGAATCAAATAGACTAACCTGCATTTCTTGTACAGCATCTGAATCACGTAACAATGGAGAGACGGACGTCGCCAAGAAAGCATCCAATTCGTAAGGCCTTAAAACACGGATTTTTCTGTACATCACCATGTACCTGAAATGACAAAGCATTAGATTCCACTCTCAATTCAAGACAGAAAAAACTACGGCTGGCTGCATAAATTCATTATACTGTAACTGTCTCACAAAGAAATTCAGATTGCTGATAAATGTTCCAAAATTTAAAAAAAATTAGAAGAGGAAGATAATCAAAATTTTGCCTAGACATGTGGTCTCGCTTTGATTCTATTCTATACCCATTCTCTCTCTCTTTCTATCTAATTTCAGATTTCATTCACAGATTCCATGATTCAGTTGACATGAGCCAGGTACGTACACACGCAATTATAAAAAAATGCATATTAAATATGCATTTTTTTATAATTGCGTGTGTACGTACCAGCTACATGTAAATTTTACATGTTACACGCTAACATAGAGATATTGCCACACTTCTTCAAGCTTTATAAGCAAAATCTGGTGCTGAAATAAAAAATAAGCTGTGTAGCTCGACAACAGTACTAACAGTACATTCACATGCTGCACCATACGCTGCAGTGTCACAGGCAAATCATTCATTGCCAATATCCAAAAACGTTTGCATTTATTTATTTCTCCATTTCTATAGTGCCCCTTCAAGCTGACTACTCCGAAGTGCTCCCGACTGCAGCGTGAACACTGCATCAAAATTTCATGCAACTGCGAGTGAAGGACTTGCTCAAGGTCCCTACACGGCGGCTTGAAGAGGATTTGAACCTATAACCCACCAGCTGCAAGGCAGCAAACATACTCACTACGTGACGCAGTGTGAGCGCAACTGTAATTTTTTTAAGGTGTCCAAGTGTGAAAGTTGCCATATTTTCTAAATGTCACAGACAATGGAACAACATAAGCAATCATTACAGTTGTAAGATGGGTTCGGTGAAAATGTGAGCAATTGGAGATCTATGAAAAAGGAGGTTAAGAGTCTGAAAGCAAGTTCGAAAAGAGCAAATATTGTTGACCAGTGTCAAATCTGCGGCAAATGAGAATCATTCTTCTGCTAACCGTAGAACGCAGCACAGGATGATGAACTGCTGTGGAACGTAGGCGACGTTCAGCAGCATGTTCTGAGGCATATCGCACTTCATGCAGCTGAGGAACGTCTTGAGCCGATAGCTTTTGTCTTCCGTCGTTGTCCCCAGCCACAGTCGCTGTAGATCTGGCACCGTCCAGTCCAGTGGCTCAGCCACGACGGCATCACAGTACGGTCGGCTCGTGGCTCTGTTGCCGCCTCGAGGGATCACCCATTCCTTCACGGATACGTGCGGCTTCGACTTTTTGCTTGCGTCTGCGTCTGAAAAATGGCAAAGATAGTGGCCACATTTCAATAAGGCAACGAAAATTCCAAGACCTTTTCAACACTCACACCAACTTCAAGATTCTTCCTTGTTCTCTCATCTGCCAGGTATGTGTGTCAACAATGATAACTGAACAAGATTTTTTCATTTCGTTCTATCTCTGATTGAGTCAATGGCAGTTCTCACAATAATACATTCCTTGTGAATGTGAATCTTGCCTCACATTGGTCATCCATGTCTGCTTTTGTCTTCAGTGACCAAACCAAGGCAGTCTTCTTTCCTAATCTTGTCTATCAATGCCTCCACTTGACCGAACTCCTTCCAAATCATCTCATTGCCAATCTCATCTCACCAGGTTCTACCCATCCACAACTAACGATAACAGCTTCCTTTCATTCTCCTACCATATGCACAAACATTCGGATCAATGCAACATGTTTGCGCTCAGGTGCCTGCCTCTGTCAACTAATTCAACTTGATACTCGAATGGCCTGGAAAGCAGAATCAAGTCCCAAGATGCACTGTTCCATGATCAAGACACTGGGTTTTGTCCACTCTACCAGCAATATTTAAGCATTATCATGTAAGAACAGAAGTTGCAAGAAACTCAGCACCTTGACTGATCTCTGCACTTAAATCAGTCAGACCCCTCCCCTGTCCTTCACTCTGTTTAGCCCATGGTCTACACTGACCCAGGCTGGAACATCACAGTTGCTGTGCAAAAATCTTCATCATGATGGAAATGATCGAAGACGACAAAGACTGAGTAGACATCCTTTCAATGACTTACCAGACGTGAGCACATTGGAAAGTAGCCCAACTGACAATTTTTGCAACGACCTTGCAGCCCTGGTTGACTTCCGCATCATTTATAGCAACAATATAATACCAGTAATCATCAGTGGATAGCATAAGGCTTCACCATGAGGACTAATACCTCTACAAAAATAGTTTAATCTCTTCTTGAAATTCGTTCCACCCTAACTATCATAAAATGAACTACCATAAAAAAAAGATTCATACGCTTACAGCTATGATCACTACCGATGTAGTAAAGCATCAAAAAGTACTTTTTATTTGTTTCCATTGAGTAAGCTGAGAGCTGAGGTCACTAAGGACGCCGTAGACCCTCTGTCGCAGAGGTCGGTAGAGGTCAGTCGCCAGCGGCAAGTCCCGATAGGCTTCATCCTCTACTGAAATCGGCAGCTTTATTTCCCTCTAGAAGACAATTAAAATGTTTCTGAGGTCAGACAATGCTTCCATTCAACTGTTCAATAAAGTTATCTGATGTTTTGCCTAGACAGGCTAACAATTAATCAGAGCTTTTCCCAACCATTTTAGTGGCACTTTTGAAAGAAACAACTCACTATATAAAGACTCATTGTATCACTGGTAAGGCAAGCAACCAATGCAGATCGTATCAGTAATTATCGCCATTATTGATCAGAAACATCCTTAGTGCAAGTGTCTGATGCACAAGACCAAAGCCAGGATTTTATTTCGGGGGGTGTTTACTGTTTACTCGGCCGTGAGCAAACCCAAAGCAACCGAATCAACTGACTAATGGGTTTGGAGAAGTGTCTTTAGCTCTCTTAGCCGTTCTTGATGACAAATATATCACACACTGTAGTTCATACATCAAGCGCTACAGCAAATGCACTATTTCATTTTTACAGTTTTTCATTTGGGGGGGTGTTCTAACACCCAAAACACCCCAGCTATGGCCTTGCACAAGGTACTTGTGCACCAAAGTCAAGCCACAGTCAAGTCAGCATCCAGGAGATCAGCCCACTGAGAGATAGACACTCTATGGTGGGTAAGCAATATAAAACACACAAGTATTAACCCTTTAACGACCAGCTACAAATGTTTTCCAAGCATTTTTAGTACACACTGGTCGTTAAAGGGTTAAGCTGAGCATAGACTGACATAAGTGACTGTGCAGATTGAGGTGACCACTGGAAGGGAATTCCAAAACCTAACTGGACAACAACCAAAAAAAGTTCGTTCTATGATCCAATTATAGGAAATCAGATGTGATCAACGTAGAAGTCTCTAATGTGCGTGCAAACTGCAGCTTACCTGTGAGAGAATCTGGTAGACCCACGGATACATCAGACCCTTCTGATGTCGCTCACTCGCAATGTTCATCACCTCCGGAGACACGAGTCGCTGCTTCTTCAGAAGTCCGACGTCTGCCTTGTCACCGAAACACAACTGATCCTGATCACAATCAAAACAAACGAACATACCATCTGTAATTTCTCATTTTCTCTTCAAGACATTCCATAAAACTAACGAGGAATTATTTATCCAACAATTTCAGTACAACCTTCTCGTTCAAAGGTATAAAGGATGCTTCCAGAAAAGTTCGGACACTTTGAAACACAGAAACATACATTATATTAATCGGTACCTGAAATTACTCGAGTTTCGTATTCAACTAAATAATCATCTGGTCAACGATTTCATTTGAACAGAGATATTAAGCACCGATAACGTCTTCCTAAAAAGCGTTAAGAAAAAATTCTACAACGACATTTTGAAACTTTCATCAGTGTGCAAAGTAAACAAATAAATTTGCAAGATATATACTTGAATCTTATTAAACATTTCTGAGCATCATCTTACGAGTGGCTGATGAGTCTTCATCATCAATGGTGATGTAGTCACTGCAGCTTCTACAGCAGCAGCAGCAGCAGCAACTGGCACAGGAGATGTATCGTTGATGAGAGAAGGAGAAGGCGCCAAAACGACTAACAAATCATATAAAACAGCTTTATAATCATGTCAAGCAGGACTGCCAGGTCATCACAAAAATTGCCAGTTGTGCTCATAACTGAAACTTTCACCTGCAACATCGTGATATTTGGACCACTTTTGAATTGTCCTGCAATCGCTATGGTGACATCATGAGTTCTTGTAAATTGACTGCAGTAGGTTACTAGGTTACTTACATTAAAAATCACGAACGACACTATAGCAACGGCTCTCAACAAAGTTGTAAAAACCGTCATTTTTTTCATTTTCTTATCATCTTCCAAAAAACGTCGTCTTTTGAGGGTTTTTTGTTTTTTATTTTTCGTGTCATTTTATTCGTTTTTTATTTCACTTTATTTATTCATTTACCATCTATTATTATTTTCCCTAATTTTATTTCCATAATTTTATTTTCAAGGATTCAGCTAACTAATGTCATTATTTAACTGTTTAACGTCATCATTTGAGAAATGCCTGTAGTAGCCTAGCAGGTCCTTACAAAAAATGAAATGTAGACCTATTAGAATGATTTTGATATAAACTTCTTGGGCTTATATAAGTAGCAATTTTAATTAGGATATTGCAATATCACATACCTGGGACAGCAAAATTTGTAACAACAGGATCCTCCGCACCATTTTGCTTCTCCACATCTATTTCCAAGGTCTCCATTTGCTGCTGAAGGTCGTTGCTGTTAGGTTGTGGGTGAGAAGAGGACTGAAGAGGAAATTTAGGAGGATCTGAGGATTGAAGAGGAACTTTTGGAGGATCGTTGTGAATCTCGTCCTCCTGGACTCCATCTATGCTGCTATGGCTATAGCCAGATGACTCATCAACCAATCCTCGGAATGCCTAGACAAGTAGATAGCAACCATTTTTAATTAAACATTCTAAATCCTGTTTAACATCCTTACTACTACTACTTTCTGAATAGCTATTTACATCTCTCTCTTTCTTCTTAAGATCTACTTCTTCTCACGGGGCTCTCACACTGGGAGCGCTACTGAGTGACTATGGCTGTGAGCTACGCTATCGAAACCACTAATTACATTACATTATAAAACAATGTTTAAACAAGTGTTGAATAAAGTAAAAGTCTCATCCAGCAGTTTTTCTGTTTCTATGCACTTCTCCGTATTATCTAGGAGTCAATTTAAAATCCAACTTGATTCATGCAGTGGCAAATCTTTCTATTAATTGTTCAAAGTCATTTTATGATCACTGCAAGTCGATTTGCTAAAACTCTGTCATCCATGATAGGTCAGGAAATGAGCAATATAATGCAAGTCAAACACAGTGAAAGTCTCTTATAAGGCTGACAGTTTACAATGCATTCAGAGGCCCTGCTATATGTTATTATTAATATTATTATTATTTCAGAAGTTTCATATATAGCGACTCTTCAAGGCAGGCTACTGAGAAGCGCTCTTGGCCCAACATGACAGTTTTGAGATTCTTCAGTGCTCAACACAGTAGAGTTGCCCCAAGGATAGATATAACAACAGCTTCTGATGGTTTCAAGGACGACACATAAACAAGGAAGCCCTTAATCTTTTACCCGTTTGCCTCGAGAATATCCGCTGAAAACGGGCTTAAAATTTAAAAATGAACGGGTAAAGGGTTAAATCCTCTAATTACAAAAGTGTCGTGTTTATTAGCAACTGGGAAACCGACGCGGCTCATTGATGAAGTATAAACTGAACGAAGTGATAATTGCTATGTGTTTCGATTTGATTTCCAGTTCGAGTCAGACATACCTCAGATTGCAACAGATTGCTATGACTTGTGTCCAGGCTGAAGCCATTCCTGTCTGCGCCTCCTCCTCTGTCGCTTTCATCGCTTGAAATAGCGATGCAAGCCTTTGTTGAACCCTTCGAAGGGTAGCTGCCAGGCTGCTTCACTGGAGTGCTCACTAAGTTTCAGTTTTAAAAAACGTTTTTAAAAACAATCAACAATAAACATTTTCTCTGATTTAACATCTCTCTAAGCATTACTATTGATAAGAGAGTGATATGCAGCCGGCAAAATATATATATATATATTAGTCTTATTATTTAAAAATCCAAACACATCCGGGATGACACATCGTACCCAAACAAATGATGCACAGTGTGCTTTTAGTAATCTCTATAAATTTAATTCTTAAGAGGTTACAAAAGAAGGCTGATGTTGAGAGTCAAGGTGACAAAAACCAAATTTGCATGAAGAGCAAGGGTGACTAAAACCAAAGTTGCACGTCAAGATTGCAACTCTGACATCGGAAATGAAAGTAAAAACAAGCCAGAAAATTTTGAACACTTAACCAATTATCTTTATCTAATCAGAATCAGAATTCGCCAGTTTCAAAAACAATTGTCAATTTCTAGCTATTACTCAAAACAAGGTCTAGTTATTTAATTATTTAAAACTGGAAAGCCATGCAAAGTGCATGGTAATCAGCCACCAGGAAGACAAACTAGACAAACCTTGTATTTTCGGTCGGTATTTGAAGAATCCTTCCTTCGTTCCATTTATGTAATACTGTACACTCTGCTTGAAACGGTTCACTTTATCGTTCATGTTTCCAAGGCAGTTTCTGAAGAAATTGACCAGAAGAAATTCAAATAAAGCACAAAAACAACTGAACAAACATTGCAATTGTTGCCAATCACAAAGGATCACAATTATGCTTTCACAAAATCATCCAAAAACAGTTACCAGTACATATCCCTCATTGTAAGTCCTGGCCAGGTTGCATAGCAAGTTATTTTAATCATATTAGGACAATTGAATAACATAAATTAATCCCTTGCATGAACCACTCAAACCTTCCACAGAAAGCCAATTCAGCTGCACAGTGCAAACTCATGCCACCTTTCTACACCAGCCTACTTCACGTTCACGGTGTCTCTTTTAAGAGACAAACCTTTAAACCCCCCTAATAAGTAATAAGTACAGACCTTTAGGCAGAACTGTCGCAAACCAAGTCACAATATTATGCAAACCATGCACGAAAATACAACAAAATTGTCAGCATATTACAATTAAATGCTACATTGCATAATCACCGTGCCATACGTCAAAATAATAATAATCTTTTCTCTATTATTCATTCTGACAAACGTAGTATATAATTACATGAAACAATCTTAATTAGCACAAGTACTAACAGAACAGACAGCCTGCAATACACGGCGCTAATAGTAGCCTACAAAGCATGTCTATCCTACTGCCGATTTCCATGCCAGTGCATTATCCAATGCACCACCCAGACCCAAAATGACATCCAGAAATAGTAAATGGCTTACTTGAAGACAGTAGTTCCAATGGCATCCAAATCATCAACAGAGGGAAGACTTCGCACATAACCAATAACAGCTCGAATAACTTCTGACGATGGATACTAAAATTTCCAAACAAGAGAACATCTCGTGACATTTATATAGCACCTTTGTGAACATCAGCAATGTATGTAACTCAACATTTATGCAGTACTCGTCTAAGAACATTTAAATCTGCGCAACAGAACAAGAAAAAATCTTTCTTAGACTGTAATTTAAAGATACAATTCTATGGACAGTGGATCAAATGTATTGCAGTGAAGCAGTTTTGTGCAATGCCAGGTTTTTTTACATCTATATTCAATAGAGGATCTTGTATCCACAATTTCTCAAAAAGAGTGGCTCACTTGGCTGCTTGTTTTGTTTGTCGTTTTATGACTGATGTCTCTATAACCAAAGACGGTCCCCAATGGGTCCGAACTCTCTCGCTATGAATGCATTATCAACTCAACTGATGTCCTAACTAGACTCTCATCAAAGTTTTCCCTTTTGCAACCAGTATTAGAATTAAGTGATTGCTCATAATCAGTGCTTAAAGTGTAGAAAAGAATTGCCTGGATGCTCATCACTTCTCCAGGCTCTGCTGTCCAAATAAGTGGCAGGACGACGTTGAGATACGAAAATAAGTGCCTGGATGCCGTCCATGGCTGTCCAACCACACTTTAAGCCCTGACCGTAATGCCTATTTGGCATTCAGTGTCTAATAGCATGTAAAGCTTAAAAAAGCATTAAGGTGCAGACTGTAAGCATTGCTAATCCTTCCAGAAGAGAGTGATCATATTCTAATATCAACAATGATACAACAGTAACAACATACAATAGACTACAGGCATTTTAATAACATTGCACTTAGAATAATGTCTACTCCATGTCTACTTGTTATTTGCAAACAGGTAGTAAATGACTCGTTTGCAAACCTGTGCAACTTGAGCAGGACTTGACAAGTGACATATGCGACAGAAGAATTCTCTCAAGTCTGCTTCCGGCAAAAGATGTGTGCCTAAAAAATCACAGGTCTGTCTCTTATTCTTGTCTTATTCTACTGCATGGCTACATCAAAGACACAATATAAACCACCTTAGTCAAATACAAATTCTGTGGTCTGTCAACCAGATTGCTCAATAAAGGAGTGTTATTAATATTATTATTAATTGCTTGCTTTTAACAATATGCATTTCAACTTCCCTTGAAGTGCAATCATTAATCTATGGCTCATTTATTGTATTGTACCTCACTGCATCATTTGAAAGCATGCCTTTGGCAGTGACTAGAAATGGAATAGGCCACAGTTCTTCTAACTCTGGGATGTCAAACCTTGTGCAATGACGGGTCAGTGGCAAAATTTAGTTTCCAGCAAGTGGCAGGCCCGGGTGCCAAACGTGCTTCTGAAAATGGGGCGAGGGTAAGCTTATAAGAGAGGCATGGAATTTTTTTTGCAGAGTCAGGTCTCTTAAATGGTGCACTTTTTAGCATACAAGCAGCCACATAAGGCTTAGAAAATTCAAATTTTTATTTTCATTATCCGTCATGGACATCACAGCAATCTTTAAACAAGGTTTTCAGACTAGCAAATATCGTCGGCGGGCCAGAACGCCCATCTCCAGATATCAACAGTTGCAAAATTTAAGAACAAGCGTCAATCAATGTATGTTACAAAATACAAGAACATTGCCAATGAAACTTATCAGACAAGAATTTATTTTACAGTGGTCAAAATAGATAACCAGCACTAGCATGATTCTCGTAAAGCAAATGCAAAAACTAACCCAGTAATGCGGCCAAGATGCAGAATCGCTTTGGATGCAAATCTATCGCCTTTGCCAAGTCATCAATTAGGTACTCCTGCGTTTCAAGAGACCCTCGATAAGTTAATTTTAGATGGTGGGCTGAGAAGTAACGAGGTGGATCAAATACGGCATAATCTGCATCTTGAGCAAGAACTCCGTGAAGATTATACTCCCTACAGTAAGCAATCACTTCCTGATGGTGATCATCCATAGAACAGGCTACGGAAACACCAAGCTGTCGCAAGGCCAGACGTAGGCATGAGGACAGCATTGGCGGTGGCACCCACCATGCCTTTGGCGGCGGCGTAGCTTTGTGGTGAACATGCCCAATGACGCCTTGAATGTTCTTATAGATGTCGGCCTGTTGCTGAAACCATTCGTCAGTGCGCTGGCCCTCCAGAGCACCGTTGAAAAATACCACCAGATCCAGATTAGATGCCCGACATGTATGCACAAGGTTACTAAGGAAGGCCATCATTCGATTCCATTGTCCCCCGCAAGCCCAGTCGGAATAGAAGCCGCCATACAATTTATGAAGGCAGCTCTCGGCATCTACGACGAGACGCAGTTGCTGTGGGGTACCTCCACCTCGTTTCTTGCTATTCCTCGACTGTAAAGCAAATCCTCGCGCAACCTGGACTAGATCCACATGTTTGCAAGCCTGCTGGCAGTGTGTCTCTATAAACTCCTGCAGGTCGCGGATACCCATGCCGCCGACAACCTAATTAAGCCAGCCTCTGAACCAGAAACTCGAGCACTTCGTCCGAAACTACGAATGAAAATTGAGCGATAATATGGGATCCATAATAATACATTTCCGTCGAAGAGTCTAAGTAATTGAGATAAGGTCAAGAACTTAGGTCCCAATGGCTGAACTCCGCCACTGGTTGCACTCTGCCAGTGCCAGTCCCAAGCCTGGATAAAGAAGGAGGGCGTCGCTAATGGTCTTTGCTACCACACAGTGACGTTAAACTGCAAAAACCACCACCAATGGCTGAGACCAGGCTGAGACCATCGACGGCGTTGCGTTCGTTGTTACATGTTTAAAGACACTGCCATATCAAAGATGATTAGTGTCGCCACGCCATTTAGGTCCCCGTGGACGGACTATGCTAGCCCGAGATTTTTCAATCTCTGAAATAGACACATTCGGGAAGCAAACCGCGACCCGCACGCTCTCTTTTACAGAGTCGCGTACATGCGCGCGGCCAGCGCTCTTACCGATGTAGCTAAGCGAGCCAGTGACCATCGACGGCTGAGACCGTCTGCATTTTATATTGGCACTTTGATTCTCAATTTTCATGAGCCAAAATTAATGGACTTGGTCAAATGAAATCTGTTAAGACCGATCAGTTTCGACATTCACAGTAGCACAGTAAGAAAACAATTCAAAATGGAACATCTACCCTCTTTCTGTAACGCCCGCCCCTATCGGCCTCCCCGGAGTCGCCACTTCCGGATCATCGCCTGATGGGACCGCGTGCTGCTGTGGACGAGCTCTAGAGATAGAGGGAGGACAGGAGGAGGTGACTTCCGGGTTCGAATCCCAACGATGGAAAGGCGGCCAGTTATTTCGACTGCCGGACTCCCTATATGAAATTGGCGGCCTACTAGCCAATCTATCACTCCTTCGCAATATACCAGGGTGTGCGAAATCTTTAGGCCTAGCACCCAAAGTTTCTTCCAGGCCGATGGTCGAGTGGTATGGCGCGTCCGCAGTGGTAATAGCGGTGAGGTAACCAGGGTTCAAATCCACAGCAGGCTTGGGTACCGGCGATGCCTCTAGCCTTTCCAATCGTGATACAACTTCCGTCAGCGCTTCCCTGACATTATCTCTTACAGCCGAGATCTCTTCTCTTATCTCCTCTCTTACATTTGATTGCACTGAGGAAATAGCATCGCTAACATTTGATTGCACTGCTAGGACATTAAACTCCACCGTGGCAATCGCCTCCTGTGTGTCCCTGGCATGCATCTGCATAGCTTCCTGAGTCGACTTAGCATTAGTCTGTATTGCCTCGAGCAATATCTCCATAGAAGAAGGGGGCCTAGAAGGCTGAGCAGGAGTGACTGGTCTAGACTCCTCCATAGCGCTATAGAAATGACTTCTATCTTTATAGCTCACAATCAATCAAGTATTCATTCAACGTGAGTTGCATTCCATGCCATCAATGATCAAAGTCAGTAGTTTTATTTAATATTTCTTATTATTCACAATCACTTGAATCTTCAATTGACATCAATTATGTTCAAAGCAATCAAACATAAAAGTCAGTAAGTTCAATTATCAGTTCCTATCCGTTGTAAAGACATTCAATGAAAATCAAATGCAACAATTCAATGCAAACACCTATCAACCGGAGTATGCCTAAATTAAATCCCGATTGACTCTCAAGTCCCACAGCCAATTTCAGTTCAGCCCAAAATATCTAAATAACCGATCGTATTAATTCCCCAATAAAGCGTACCTTATGTCCGAAGACAAGGGACAAAGCCGATCGTGTGCGAAGAGCATCGACGAAGTCGAATTCCAAGAGAGGCGACGAAGGCACAAGCAAGGCGTCGAGTTTGAAACGCCCTAAAGGGATCAGCTAAATCCGTCGCTGATTCCACGCAATGAACAACGATTTCGGCTATGTATCCAAGCCGTTTGAGAAAGACGCCCTTAGGCAAACATACGAACAACCGCTTCGCAACACAATTTCAGAACGCTGACGATTCGAAGCCCACGATAAATCACTCCGTGTGACAGGGCGAAGAGAGGCCTTGACTGATTAATCCAGGAGTAGATCCAATGCGAAAGCGAAGGCAAAACTCGCAACAACGCTGATATATTTCTCGCAACAAACTAACTCTTTTATTAAATCGACTCCATGTCGAGAGAGAATGAATCGACAACAACGACGCCGAAGACTAGTGTAAGCGGCACTTTATCCTGGCCAAACTTCACTAACTCGATCGAGCCTAAGACTACCAAAAGCCGCAATACATCCAGTTGCCTTGAAATCCTGTCCACGTCTGCGCTTTAGCTGCTCGCTCTCGCTTTTATAACTGCCTGGTCTGCAGAGCGTCCCCTTTACTACGCATGCGCAGCTAGAGAGCTGCACGCGCCAACCCAGCAGCAACGCAGCTGTTTCAAGGCGGCAAGAATTAGCTGCCAGCTGCGGCCTTCCGAGTATGTCTGTCGTCGGTCTGTAGCTCACTGTCTTTCTCCCTCTATCTCTCTTTCTGAAAAGCGCCCTCAGACGTGAGATCACGTAACCTCAAATGCACTAATTCAACCTGAGGAAGCAGAGAGCTATTAACACATACACAGGCCAGCACGTCCTCTTCAGTGCGTCTCTTTGTCTGTCGGACTGTATGGCTCGCTCCCTCCATCCGTCGGACCACCGCAGAGAAGCGTGCGAAAGATGAATTACCCTCATCGACTGCAAGCGGCACGCTCTTTGAAGACGGCCGAGGCGTCGATTGCCTTATCGTGGGAAAATACGCGAATCTGAGACGCAGCTGCAGCGGCTACGTCAGCGGTCGCTGTGACCCGTGTCAAGCGCAAATCAACATTAAAATCTAGGTCACCGCGAAGCACCGAAAGAAAACCATATATATATATCAGATCTCTGAAACCGATCAAAAATTAAATAAAATAATAATATAATAATATTATCGACCAGAAACCTGTAGCGTAGTTATACGTCGCTACACTGTCTGCGGCCACCCCAAATTTTAAGATTTCTTTAAATGGGAAAAGACATCTTAAAATTTCTAGTAAGGCCATACTCCAATTTTTACATCAAGGATTCAAATGCAAGAATTAAAAATATATGCAATGAACAGTCCTCAACGTAAGCATCACAAAGTTCACATTTTAGCGTTAAATGTCAGTTCCAGCGAAAGAAATAAACATTATTATAATTATAATTTTATCATTACATTTATATAGCTCCATCGCTAAGAGTTCCGTGAAGCTCAAGAGCATTCATATATATAGTATATATAAGCTTCCTTCAGTTCAGCCATACACAGAGTATTTTACGGCGAAGCATGACACAAGCCTACAGACAGGAATATAGACCCGACCACACAGGTCATCAAGATTACCAATAGGCTACCACCTATTTACAAGACCCCGTAGGTTTATCCTGTGGTATCACTTCTGCATTCACAGATCTACCGAACAGTTCACCTAGGCCTATGATTCTTTTAACATCACCAACTAGTAGAGAACACCGCCATTAATCGAGCGCGTCCCAGTCTAGTTTGATACTTTCCATGCGAGACTAAATAAGCACACAGCTAAACTCTCTACGAAACCATATTATTATTATTAGGCCCATTATAACTGTTGTAGCGTATATCAAGATTCACCATAAAATAAACACAGTGCAACTTCAACCTAATAGGCCTAGGCCTGCTCTTACCACATAGCATCTATATATTCCAGAAGGCCTACCATCATAACTAAGCAATTCTATTTATTATTATGCAACCTACTAGGCGCAGAAACCAGCTTAAATAGGCCAGCGTAACATTAGGCCTATTAGCCTGTCTCGGTTCCAGCAAACCAAATTAAAATGCACAGAATAATTACAATACAAAAGCTTAGCTAGGTCAACTTAATATACTGTAATGAACGCTACAATAAGCTTACAGGCTACACTTCTTGTAAGCATCCTTCACGATATAGTGTAACCATAAAATCATAGGCCTATTAAAAGGACCATCATGATTTCAAAACTAAGATTACAGTCTTTGCAAGAATCTATAGGCCGTTATAGTTTATCTTTAGTCCACTATAAATCTTATGCATCATTACATGGCATCTATGCCCATCCTCTTAGCATAAATCAACAGGCCTTGTCACTGCGCAATTATGTCGTCTTATTTTCAATCCATCATTGATGCGACGTAGACTACGGGACCACCCAAGCGCCTGGGAAACGACGATTGCCAATTAATCGCCGCTCACTATTCTCCCACGCCATGCATCTACAGCGTGCGTCTCTTAAAATCCCGTGGGAATTAGGCAACAAACATGATCCTTTTACATGTAGGTTAAAGTTCATCGTACGACTAAGGTCGCGCTGACCTACACAAAATTAGGCCTACTTAGCGCTCATAAAATTATGATATGCATTAATCGGTATCCCAAGCATGCATTAAAACCGTACGTTACAGTCCTGTGTAACAAATTAAATACAAAATTATATTTCTGCTGACTTTTCTGCGTTCAATCAATCATTAAACTGGCCACCTAAAGTGACATTATATACACTGTCAAATCAAGACCAAAGACGAGCGCGGTCGCCTTTACTGTGTCGCTGTCGGTCTCCCCCCTCTCTCTACAATTGCCTCTGCAGGAGTCGTGGGAACCGAACGCGTCCAGCAGACCACACGCAATAGTGACATTGCAAAATTAGGCCTCCAAAACTAGGTCAATCAACAAAACTTAGCAAAACCTTTCTAAGTTAGAATTATTGATAAACCTTACATGGCACGTTTATCCTAATATCCACTATATATACAAAATGCCGACAAATTTTGCCGAACCTCACAATTGTATGGGCTTATCCTCAAGGTAAACTCTATATATACAGGGTGGCTCAAAAAAAAACGTACCACCGGGGAAAATGCGATATCTTCGCAGCCGATTGGGGTTTTTCTGCGAAAATTTCACAATTTGAAGGGGAATGAATATACAACAATCCCTGAAAGTTTCATTTGAAACTTTTCATGTTTGCAAAAGTTACAGCTGTTCAAACTTAAAATTTCGTTTTTTCAATTATCCGGAGAATCGTGCTCCAATACAAGTGATTTCATTAGGATGTTTGGCAAATTACAACACACACACATTGATGATGATGTCATACGACCTCACTATGAGCTGTAAAGAAGCTGTTTATGAAGCAATCTGCTGGTATTTGGTGATATTTTATAGATTAAGGTCTCAATTGGTGAACCCAAACAATGAACGTCATGGGCAAAGTTTCTGCAAAAGATAAAATGGGAACTCGGACTTTGCATGAACAGAGACTGAGACATCGCGTGATCATAGCAAAATACCCAGTGAAAAGTGGAGCCTGAGCACATTGAAGACTATCTGCAAACGGGTTTATGTAACGAAGATCAGATGTCGGAAGAGAGGCAGGAAGTGGTCGCTTGATCTGACGGAAAAAGCGCGATTTTCACGAAATTCGCTTGGTAATCGAAAGGTCAAGTTTGCAAAGCAAATCGTGGTTTCGGCATCAGATATGCCGGCGTGTGTTGCGGCTGCAAGAAAAGACTGCAATTAATCCAATTCAGTAGGTTAGATGTCAAACTCATCATTGAACTCGCTTACCCAGACTCATTGAAGACCAGGTATGCTCTAACATCTGGTTTTATTATGCAGCAGGACAGTGCGCCTGCTTGCTCGCACGGCAAGGTTGATTATGATGGCGCTACCTTATTGACATCAACTGAAGTAAATGCATTGGCAAAGATGATTTACAAACTCGCCAGACCTTAACCCTCTTGTTTATCACGTCTGGGGAGCTATGCTGGAACGCTGCAAGACATTTAATCCCAAGTTGGAGAACATTGGCCAGCTGAAGCAAGTCTTGCTGCTAATGTGGGGTCAGTTGCCGCAGGACCCGACCAACAAGGCCATACTGAGCTTCACAAAAAGAATTTGAGCTTGTGTTAAGGCAGAGAGTGGACACTCTCATTATACCTTACAATAAACTGCAAAACCGAATGCTGAGGTCGTAGGGAAAAGTGATATCATATGACATGGAAATCTACAAGTGACGTAAATTTTACGCGGATATTTGAAAAAACGAAATTTTAAGTTTGAACAGCTGTAACTTTTGCAAACATGAAAAGTTTCAAATGAAACTTTCAGGGATTGTTGGAAATTCATTCTCCTACAAATTGGGATATTTTCGCAGAAAAAGTTCAATCGGCGGCGAAGATATCGCATTTTCCCCGGTGGTACGTTTTTTTTTGAGCCACCCTGTATATAGGCCTAATCCCTCAAGATGCAGTCAGGTGCTACATGGGTCGATTAACCATTTACTTAGCGCCTTTTAACTCATCAATAATGCATCTATACACTTAATATATACATAAACGCTATGTGGGCCTACCAAACATTTATGTAGCGCCTCATTAAACTTAATTAATATGCATCTATACAATTATACGCATATAAAAATTCTATGCAAGGAAATTAGGAGCATTAAAATTTAACTGTGCAAATTTCTTAAAATTAGGCCTAATGCAAATTTCGCCTCCGAGCATCATCTCAGAATCACTTCTTAGAGACATAGGCCTACTATTTTAACCTAGCCTCAAGAAAGGTCGGTTAAGTTCACATAATCACGATCAATGGCCTTAATTAAAATATGCAGCTTTAGTCAATCTATCCTCATGTCAAATTAATATTTATATAGCGCAATGCAAGAGCAATGACAGTCCAAATTCTGTCTACAGCAGAGGCAATATTGAAATTGTCCATCTCTGAAATACAACGCAATGCAGTACCAATCTATATCACCATTGCGAACATTAATCTTAATCAGACAGTCGGCAATGCAATACAAATGTTAATACTGTGCCATACATATATGAATGCACAACATACGATGCAAGAAAACAGTTATTTATACAGTAAGCTAACACACACATGCAAAGCCTTCCACATGTAAATCAAAAATGTATTCATCAAGATCAAAATAAAACAGTTTTACAGGTGCTTCCTGCATTCAAAATGGCCGCAAATTAAGCGGTCATTCAGCAAAGTTACCCAGCCGACGTCAAGTTTTCAGGCGGACGAAGTCCGGTCGGTTCTCCCAGCATCCTCCAGATCCGGTCCTCAGGGGGTCCATTGCGAAGCGGACAGCTCCTCAAAAGGTGCGAACTGTCGTCACAATAGAAACAGCGTCGCTCCTCTCTTGGTGAGTTCCGACCACTGTCTCGCCTCCTCGACGATGATGGCGACCTCCGCGACCGACGCTCCTGGTTCTGCCCGTTTCGCTGGTCCCTGCTCGGCGCTGGAGCGGACCGAACAGCGAACACACGACCAACGCTGGGGTTGTCGTGGTTATCGCCCACAGGTTGTCCAAGGTTGTCGCTCGGTGCAACCTGCTGCTGTTGTCGAAGAGGGCAGAGGCGCGCTATGTGGTCCGTCGCAGAACATTCGAAACATCTCCGCGCCGATCGTCCAGCTTCCGGTTCCGCCGCTTGTCGGTATCTGCAGGTAGAACTCCAGTGACCTGTTCTATTACAGATCGAACAGCGTTGGTTGTACCGCCCATTTCCGGTTGACCCGTTCTGACCTGTCCACGACCCGCGATTATTGTCTCTGTATTGTGGCGCCGACACGGGTTGCCGCTCCATCTTCTCCAGTCTCTCCATTCGTCGCAGCAGGTCCTTCATTTCCGAATCGTCTTCCTCTTTGACCGCGTTGACACGTCCATATCGTCGTTCGTGCTGCTCATGGCCACCGTCTTCTGCTTTCTGATAGCCATCCAATCGCATCGCTACCTTGTAGGCTTCGTCGAGGGATCTCGGTTCTCGCTCTCGGATTTTCAGAGCAAGCGTTCTATCTCTCAGGGCATCCAAGAATGCCCGAACAGCAATTGCTTCGCTGTGGACAGTCGAAGAGCCCGGATACGCACGCGAGGTCAGACGCCGAACATCATCGACCAAGGGTCCCATATCTTCATCGGCTTTCTGCTTTCGAGTACTCAGCTGTGTCTGAAATAAAGCTTGCTGTTCAGCGTTACCATATCGTTCTCGAAGTCGCTGTACCAAAGCCGTCCAAGTGTCCAAGCTATCTGCGTTCGACTCGCTCAGCAAATGAGTCGCCGGTTCAACCAAGGAGACTACTAATTGGTTCAATCTCTCCTCGTCCGTCCATCGGTTATTCCTGGCGCACACGGAGAATTTTCGTAAGAATGTTTCAACGTCCGTCTTTCCGCTAAAAGACCCGAGTTTCAGGAATTGTGTTGGCTTAGGAGGAGAAGTCGATGACTGTTTACCCTCGCCCTCTTTAGCTGTTGCAGACGCGGTCGGTTCAAGTTCCTTGACTGTTCCCTTTGAACTGATCGACGGTAGCTCCCAGTCGCCGGTCGTTTGCGTTGCGACGGTGGTCGTCGGGACAATTTTGATAGGACCGACCGAAACGTTGGTAGGCGCCAGTGCTTTCGTTTCACCAACCGCAGACGTCGCTTTATTATCGGCCGTCGTTTCATTTCTCTCCAGAGGTGTCGACTTCATTACCGCCTGACATCGTGGTAGTTCGGCATCACGGCTAAATCCGAAGTTTTGCGCGCCGAGGCACGAACTCATCCTCGCCGATTCCACGACCGTTGGCCACCGAGGAAAGACGGCGTCGCTTGGTCGAAACGAGTCGAGACAGCGAAGCGGGTCAACCCAAACCCGGTTGTCGCTGCTACCGTAGAAAGCGCTCGGAGTGTAGGTCGGAGCATACCTCCACGGCATGTTTGAATGGTCGGGTCGAGCGTAGTCTCGACCAACCATGGTCGAAGTTGCACGACCGTCGAGGACGCAGTCAGGCATTGACTGATAGGTCGGCATTACCGACGCTGGTTGTGTAAAGTCGACCCGACTCGGTGCCATTTCCACTCTTTGTTGATCGACATGTGCGAGCGACGCTTGCATTCTCCATTGTGGATCCGGTCGAGGATACTCGACGAGAGGAAGGGACGAAGAGGCCAAAGGGACTGGATTGACCTGATCACCCCCCTCCCTTGACAATTTATTAGCGATCGGTTTATTCACTTCAAAATTTCTAAACTCCGGTTGCTGTGCTGCATGCATTCTGTTATCAATTATTTTAACAGTTTTAGGTCTAGATTCCATTATCTTGCTGTTCTCAACGTCTACACTACCATCATCAGACATTATTTCCACATTGTCAGCAAATTCCCTTTCCTTCCTTCTTTCAAAAGAAATTGCCATTTCGCCTGTTCTAGCATAGTCAGTTTCCTCTTCTAACCTATCATCACCAAAATCTCTAGAACTAATTTGACCCCACTGGCTGGGACCAATTGTAACGCCCGCCCCTATCGGCCTCCCCGGAGTCGCCACTTCCGGATCATCGCCTGATGGGACCGCGTGCTGCTGTGGACGAGCTCTAGAGATAGAGGGAGGACAGGAGGAGGTGACTTCCGGGTTCGAATCCCAACGATGGAAAGGCGGCCAGTTATTTCGACTGCCGGACTCCCTATATGAAATTGGCGGCCTACTAGCCAATCTATCACTCCTTCGCAATATACCAGGGTGTGCGAAATCTTTAGGCCTAGCACCCAAAGTTTCTTCCAGGCCGATGGTCGAGTGGTATGGCGCGTCCGCAGTGGTAATAGCGGTGAGGTAACCAGGGTTCAAATCCACAGCAGGCTTGGGTACCGGCGATGCCTCTAGCCTTTCCAATCGTGATACAACTTCCGTCAGCGCTTCCCTGACATTATCTCTTACAGCCGAGATCTCTTCTCTTATCTCCTCTCTTACATTTGATTGCACTGAGGAAATAGCATCGCTAACATTTGATTGCACTGCTAGGACATTAAACTCCACCGTGGCAATCGCCTCCTGTGTGTCCCTGGCATGCATCTGCATAGCTTCCTGAGTCGACTTAGCATTAGTCTGTATTGCCTCGAGCAATATCTCCATAGAAGAAGGGGGCCTAGAAGGCTGAGCAGGAGTGACTGGTCTAGACTCCTCCATAGCGCTATAGAAATGACTTCTATCTTTATAGCTCACAATCAATCAAGTATTCATTCAACGTGAGTTGCATTCCATGCCATCAATGATCAAAGTCAGTAGTTTTATTTAATATTTCTTATTATTCACAATCACTTGAATCTTCAATTGACATCAATTATGTTCAAAGCAATCAAACATAAAAGTCAGTAAGTTCAATTATCAGTTCCTATCCGTTGTAAAGACATTCAATGAAAATCAAATGCAACAATTCAATGCAAACACCTATCAACCGGAGTATGCCTAAATTAAATCCCGATTGACTCTCAAGTCCCACAGCCAATTTCAGTTCAGCCCAAAATATCTAAATAACCGATCGTATTAATTCCCCAATAAAGCGTACCTTATGTCCGAAGACAAGGGACAAAGCCGATCGTGTGCGAAGAGCATCGACGAAGTCGAATTCCAAGAGAGGCGACGAAGGCACAAGCAAGGCGTCGAGTTTGAAACGCCCTAAAGGGATCAGCTAAATCCGTCGCTGATTCCACGCAATGAACAACGATTTCGGCTATGTATCCAAGCCGTTTGAGAAAGACGCCCTTATGCAAACATACGAACAACCGCTTCGCAACACAATTTCAGAACGCTGACGATTCGAAGCCCACGATAAATCACTCCGTGTGACAGGGCGAAGAGAGGCCTTGACTGATTAATCCAGGAGTAGATCCAATGCGAAAGCGAAGGCAAAACTCGCAACAACGCTGATATATTTCTCGCAACAAACTAACTCTTTTATTAAATCGACTCCATGTCGAGAGAGAATGAATCGACAACAACGACGCCGAAGACTAGTGTAAGCGGCACTTTATCCTGGCCAAACTTCACTAACTCGATCGAGCCTAAGACTACCAAAAGCCGCAATACATCCAGTTGCCTTGAAATCCTGTCCACGTCTGCGCTTTAGCTGCTCGCTCTCGCTTTTATAACTGCCTGGTCTGCAGAGCGTCCCCTTTACTACGCATGCGCAGCTAGAGAGCTGCACGCGCCAACCCAGCAGCAACGCAGCTGTTTCAAGGCGGCAAGAATTAGCTGCCAGCTGCGGCCTTCCGAGTATGTCTGTCGTCGGTCTGTAGCTCACTGTCTTTCTCCCTCTATCTCTCTTTCTGAAAAGCGCCCTCAGACGTGAGATCACGTAACCTCAAATGCACTAATTCAACCTGAGGAAGCAGAGAGCTATTAACACATACACAGGCCAGCACGTCCTCTTCAGTGCGTCTCTTTGTCTGTCGGACTGTATGGCTCGCTCCCTCCATCCGTCGGACCACCGCAGAGAAGCGTGCGAAAGATGAATTACCCTCATCGACTGCAAGCGGCACGCTCTTTGAAGACGGCCGAGGCGTCGATTGCCTTATCGTGGGAAAATACGCGAATCTGAGACGCAGCTGCAGCGGCTACGTCAGCGGTCGCTGTGACCCGTGTCAAGCGCAAATCAACATTAAAATCTAGGTCACCGCGAAGCACCGAAAGAAAACCATATATATATATCAGATCTCTGAAACCGATCAAAAATTAAATAAAATAATAATATAATAATATTATCGACCAGAAACCTGTAGCGTAGTTATACGTCGCTACATTTCACCCTTACTTTTATATCCGACTCGCTTGTCCATAATCTCCACTTGCGTGTTTAAATCAAAATATAACTCTATACGGACCAATTAAAACCAAATTATCACAAAACAACTACAACTTTCAATGACTGTTTGAATAATAAAATGGCCTACCAGTTATTACGAGACTCACGATCAAGAATGACCAGTCAAACCTCTAAACTCGTGGATAATATCTTTACGAATATTTTATACAGAACAATTTATGATTTGGATCCTCAATAAATGATTTCATTATAATAAATAATAACTGGTAATATAGATATTTCGATAAACAAAAGTTCAGTGTCAGCAGCATAATTTAGGCCTACGCAACGCATATGTGTTGCGTGCAGTAAGTGGTAGCGCTAACTCTACGATGTGCTCAATGTACGTCTATGTGGTAACTGGGTATGCGATAAAATGTTGGCAGTGTGATATTTTTCAAAAAGCTTTTAAAATCCTTGGTTTCTCTTTTGCGTTTAATTTTTTGAAATGGCGGCTGCTACCGTCGATAACGAAGGGGAGTCGGTGAATGAGGTTTTATTAGAATCGACATTTGAAATTAAGAACCAGCGTTATGCTGTAAAATTGACCAGAAATGACATCGAATGGAATGCAATAGGGACTGCACCGGGACCGAATAATGAACCTTTTATCAGTAAGTACAGCTGTGTTAATCTAATTATGGCGTAATTGCAGTGTCGTGGACCGTGAGGGTCGGCTAGGATCAGGCCAGGCGTCGTGAGGGTCGGCTAGGATCAGGCTAGGCGTCGTGAGGGTCGTTTAGGGTCAGGTCCTTGGGGTCAGGTTAAGCGTCGTGAGGGTCGGTTAGGGTTGGTGTCGTCATTAGATAGTAGGCCTATCCAAAGATATTGCATATGCTTCGGTCCTCGATACTGCAATTACGCCCTAATTGCATACCATGTTCTAAGCTGTTGATCATTGCAAGTACTCACAATCCGTACAACTAGAAACTTCTGTAGGGCAAGTAGACATGAGTCCCACATTAAGTTAGAAACATAGTGTGCAATTTTATCATTTTGCACACATACCGATGACACAATGCCTAGTTCCTATCCAAACATTCTTCTTCCATTACTCGCCTGTAGGATGGGGACCCAATCCTTATAATGGATGTCCCAAAATTGCTGAATGCTACCAAAAGAGAACTCGTGCATTCTCTCAGATCTATGCTATTTGGTTAAAACAATCTCAGTCATCACCTTCGAACCATTCACTAATTCCTGCATTCTCAATGTTACCTGCGGCTTGTTTGTTTACAATCTTGGCATTACTGTGACCAAAACCTAATCTATTCCAGTGGCATTTGGATTTGTTGCATCTGTTTTATTCGTAATCTCTATCTATGCTAAGTACTTCAATAGTTCACACCAAACAAAATTACCTAACAACCGTCTTCATCAGCGTTTAATCCACCATATCATTCATCTTAAAATCATTCAAGGAACACTGTAATTTATCACCACCAGAACACTGAAGCATCACTTCTGTCCGTTAATCATTTTACCATGAATCTTTTTGCACATTCACTTTAAGATTCACTCATGAATGACCTGTGACCCTTTGCATTGCTCTAAGCTTCATCACAAATGCTTCACTGTCTTAAGACCTGACTCCAGTTGATTTGCTGTCATGACTGACTTTTGTGTCTTTTCCAAATTTTCCTAATCTGAGCTTCTCTAAACAATGAATGTCCATCACTACTGAATGCACACTGCACCTATTAGGCGATATACCACTGCCATCCACTTCAAATCCATTATTTATCCGAACTTAGGCATTCGTTCCACCTTAATTCGTCTGGTCTCATACTTCTCACTTCTTTTTAATCTAATATGGCTTACCATAACAGTTCCGACCCTTACTGTCGTCTACTGAAAGCCTGATTTATAAATGCTTGCTGTGGCACCCTGGCCAAACTATGAATGTAACAAATGTGTCAAATGCTGGTGCCTTGTGCTTTGATTTAAAGCAGCGCTTTAGATATTTCTGTTTCCATAGTAGATCTATGCCAACTTGGCATTTGTGTGATGGTGGTGTGCAAAGCTTAAGAAATGACATTAATGTTATTGTTGTTGTCATTGTTATTATTATTATTACTATTATTATTATTATTATTACGGTGCTCAGTTTTATTTAGTATCATATTTGATTGTGCATTGAAGAAATATTTTTTTGGGTATATTGTATTCGAACAAAGCTTCCTGGTTGTGTAGATATATGAGCATGGGCATTGGCATATTTTGTTTCACATATATACAGAAAGGTGCCTGTGATGACATTGATTATAGTCAGCTGCATTTTGTTGAAATTTAGCATCAGGACTGACATCTACATGAAACAGTTAAGAACCATAGGTACCGGTACTCTTATTGACTTCACAGCGGCCAGATAATTAACTGGCTCGTACTGCAAGTCACAATGACCTGAAACTCAGAAGCCTGTTACAGAGATTATCAATTGAGGCACCACTTACTAGAACTAGACAAATGATTGGTAATGCACCTAGTGGTGCCATCTTTTCGGAATTATTGCATAAATATTGAGCCTGTCAGTGAAAGAAAACCTTGAGGGTGTTTTGTGGGCATCTGCAGTTTGAAAAGTTGAGTTTTTGAACCAGAGGTCTGAGTTCTAACCAGTGTTCGGGTTCAAATCTAACTTCCAGTCTTCCAAAATCAAGGTCCAGTCTTCCAAAATCAAGGTCCAATGTTCCAAAATCAAGGTTCAGTCTCCCAAAATTGAGGTCCAGACTTCCAAAAACCAAGGTCTAGACTTCGAAAATCAAGGTCCAATATTCCAAAATCAAGGTCCAAACTTCCAAAATCAGGGTCCAATATTCCAAAATCAAGGTCCAGACTTCCAAAATCAAGGTCTAGACTTCCAAAATCAAGGTCCATACTTCAAAAATCAAGGTCCAAACTTTTAAAATTGAGGTCCAGTCTTCCAAAATCAAGGTCCGAACTTCCGAAATCCAGTTCATTCCAGCAACCTTAAAAGCTTCTTCGCGATGTGCATACAGAGACAGATGACTAGGTTCGTGTTGAATGATGACAAGTCTGAGGGAAAAGTCTTTTCCTCAGACGTATCATCATTCAGTCCTTTACTTGCTGTATGCTGGTGCTTTTAAAATCATCGACTTGCAGCCTAAGAAGATTATTTCTTTAGCTGAAACTTTCTTAGGATCTGAGTTTTTGCATGCTTCATGTTGCTAGCTTGTTATATAGCTGGGTTGCGTTGGCATGCAGACACGATCGGTATCTATACTTCTTTCAGAGACGGGTTTTAGTCAGCTGCAGCAGTTGTTCTATGAGTCCAACACCCCAGATAAAGTTTACTATCAGCCAGTTAGTCAGACTGATCCAGACGAGCGACCAGTGCTGTTGCTTCCAATGATGCAAAACTCCGCCAATCTATTGTCCTGCTGCTCAAAGTCTTGCCAGGAGTCGGTGCGGTCTTCCTTTTGTAATCTTTGTGGTAGACCTATCAGTAAGTATTCGATTTTTTCTTGTATAAATTTGGGCAACCTTGCCTGTATTTGTTGGTAATTTACATTCTTGAGTTGCTAATTAGTCACCCATGGAAAAAGTTTAATTTTCTTTTTTTACGGTGCAGCTTGCATTTGGCCGTTTATTCTTATTTTGTCAGTTGCTAATTTTTGGTTTTTGAATGTTTATTTTTGTTTTTACTGAGTACTTGAAGAATCCCTAGCTGCTTTCTTGACCTTTGTCTTGACATTCTTGTAATTGTTACTATTGCTGCATTTCTAAATGGGACAAGGTTTGACTTTGTTTAAGGCTTTAGTTGTTTTAAGGTTTGTGGTGTTAGCTGTGACTCTATCTGCTTGATTTGTGTGTAAGAGCTTTTGATTTACAGATTTGCTTCAGGTTCATATTGATTGACTTTGTTTGCATAGTAAGTGCTATAAAAATAACTTCAGATAGAAGGAGGATTTAATTTGAGATGAGTTGGAGGAACAAATGTATTTGTTTGCGGAAGATTGATCTAAGAGTATGGATGAGCTCACCAAAGCCAGGAACCTAGAGATCTCAATAATCACCTGGATCAGAAGATCAGTACACCACGAACTGACATGATTGCATCATAAACAACTGTCTTAATACATTTTCAGTGGCAGAGTCGATCAAGTACTCCCACTCCCAACGTATATCTTGTTGCCAGCTGCATTTTTTTTAAACTTCAGAGCTGCTTTCTTCAATTGGTTGGCTAGAGTTGTTGATGTTCAAATTCCTTAAAGCCATTGAGTTTGAGCTTCGGACTTGTAAGCATTGGCATTCCATTCCTAAGAGGCAGAACACTCCATGGATGAGGAAGGACTTCGTGGTTCAACCAAGGACCCATGCTTAAAGACTATCATCGTGCATTCTCCATGGCAGGCCCTGCGACCTGGAATGGATTCATTACCACTGTTTGTCAAATGCCTATTGGTCGCTTTGTCATTTGTCATTATTCTATTTTTGATCGGGGGTTGGACTGGAAGCACTCCTGAGTAGTCAACCTGAAGTGGCACTATGTAAATAATTTAGAAATGTATAGAAAGCTTAATATTGTTGCTGTTTGCACTGCTTAGTGGTCATTGTTGGGGATCTTTATCTATTGAATCCAGCAGTGGTTAATTTATAATGGTCCTAAATATACTAAGTAAGTAAGTAAGCATGTACTTTATTGAACCGCCTGCAAACGCACTGCGGGATAGTGTATCTAGTATCTATGTTGGCATTAGTTACATCCCAAATTCACATCATCCTGGACTACAATACTTTCCTGATTTTGAATTGCACATGGAAAATTAAATGCTCTTGATGAAGAAGGTGATTGTTTAACTCAGCTGCTCAGAGCCATCCAACCCACAAAGGAGCATTGTCCATATCCAGCTGTTATCATGAATGTCTCCCAGCTGGATGATACTTGTTTACACCAAAGCAGAACTTTTCAGAATTTATGCGGCCAAGTATGCAACTGATGACAGACAACTGATGCAGTAATTTGTTCTCTGGTCATTAACTGATAAGAAAAGCAAAGTCATCTCTGCTTCTTTTAGAAGGCCCTTAGGCACTGAATCATGCCTCAGTGTTAAATCCATAGTTGTTTCTGCCTTTTATGCACACTTGGAGGTGGCAGTAGAGTAATGGATAACACGCTGGCATAGAGAGCGAGAGGTAGAGAGGTAGCTAGTTCGAGTCCCTGTTGGGTGGACAATGGACATGCTTTGTAGGCTGCTATTAGCGCCATGTATTGCAGGCTGTCTGTTCGGCTAGTATAGGTGAGATTTGTGTATTCTGTGATCTGCGTTCTTGGGAATTGTTTCAACTGCAAAATTGTACACTGTAACCGGTTGTGTTCTGTCAATGGATTGTTGAATAAAGAAAATATTATTATTATTATTGCTTGTAATGCAATGTGAAGTCATGGCAACTGTAATGTGAAGTCATGGCGACACTTGCTATAGTAAATAGGGAGAAGTTAATTTACACACATTAATCTGTCAGATGTGTCTGTCCACTGCCACACTGACATGGCGCCCAAGTTCACATGGTGACCAATTTATATGTACATACATTCATCCATGCACGGAGGCAGAGAAAGAGGTGGAAGAAGGGCTGGAGGTTGGATGTGGAAAAAGAGGTTGAGGTTGGAGGTGGAGGAAGGTGTTGAGGTGGAGAATGAGGTGGAGGAAGAGGTGGAGGTGGATGGGGAAAAGAGGTGGAGACGGAGGAAAAGGTTTTAGGTTAAGGAGGACGAAGAGATGCTGGAAGCGGTGGATGTGGAGGAAGATTTGGCGTGAAGTGACGTACTGGTAAAGTTAGAAGGAATTAGTTGGTGACAGAAGCAAAAGAAGGAAGGAGGAAGAGTACGAATAGTGTCCCACTTTTTTACTTTTAAGCAGTTTAGATCACTTTTACGATCTGCTGGAGTTTGTGATTGTTTCAGAAAATGAAAATAAACGACTTCCGCTGAGGGAGATTTTTGCCGTCGTTCGGGGCGACTGTAGGGAAGGCGACAGTTTGACATCATCGGATGAAAATCATAAATGCTTCACAATTTGGTCGGTTGGTCAGTCAAAGAAATACACGTGGGTCCCGTGCCAGACAGTTTTCAGTGCTTCAGATGTAAACATTGCCTCTCGCTGGCTGAATGTTATCAGCGACATCATTTCTCAATCAGGTATTTACTTTCAGTAACTCAGCTGGACTTTCATTTTGTTGGACACCAACTCATCTATTTGTCTTTGGAATCTGTCTGTTAGGATTGAAATTTTTTGTGATTTTCTATAAATTGCAACCTTTAGACCATCATATTTATTTCTATTTTCTGAAAGAATTTCAAAGAGTTTACACGAGTTTCCAGTGTTGCTGAAACTTTTTGTGGATTTAGATGGCAGGTTCATTTATACAGTTGAAGCCTGCTTACTTGCAAATTATTTACATGTGATTCTGCTCTGGCTCCCACATTGATAGATTTTCTGTCCTGAGTTATGACATTTAAAATCATAGACTAGAAGACTAGAGTGCCTTTAACTGAAATCATTGGGCTCACATTAGCATTATGCCTAATGCCTAGGGTTCACTCAGATGCATTTTTATTTCAGCATGAAGACCATTCTTTTTAGCCCTGGTTGATTTAGAAGTGCTTCTGAGTACTGTTACAACTGCCGTGCTAAGCAAAAAGACAGTAACTCAGACTGTAACGGTAAGGAGTTACTGTCTTTTTGCTTAGCACGGCAGAATAGGCATTATATAAATCACAGCAATGGATTGTTTAAAGCAGCACTATGTAAGTTGCCAGTACCAAAATTTTACAAATGATAAATCGCTTTAAGTTGAATCGAATATACTAAATATTCTTGGTGCTTTTGAAGTCCTTAGAATGGATCAGGTTAAACAGAAATCTGGGTCAGGTTAAATGAAACTAGGACAATATGAAATATCTAAGTCATTTTTTAGTTGGAGCCATTCACACATATTGATCACTTTATCAGACATTGCTTGAGAGCTTGTTTCTTTTTAGGTTTCAATCGACCAAAGTCTTTACTGGTTTTCATCAATCCGGTTTCGGGAAAGCAGAGGGCTGTGAAGGCATTCCGAGAGAAGGTTGCGCCACTGTTCCAACTGGCGAAGATAACAGCTCACGTAATGCAGACGGAACGAAGATACCACGCTAGAGACATTCTCCAGACGTACAATCTTCATGATGTTGATGGGTAATTTGCACTCGGCTTCAATAAAGTAAATTATGTATAAGTAAATAGGAATGGTAAAGTTGATCATACATTGCTCTATCGCTCTTTAAAGCTGAGTGGAGAGGAACAGATCGGCTTATTGACCTAAAACATTTGATTATATCTCCTGGTGTAAGTTGCTGAAATTCTGTAATATTATCTACAGATAGATATGCTAAAATTATCTTTTTCAGGTAGTTCTTTTGATTGATTTGCTCATGCTTTGTGAGTTATAAGTTATGTTTGAGACTTTGAGCTCTGCATTTGCCAATGATTTTTCTGCTCTCTGTTGAGTGTTGATGTTTAACACACAAGATGTTTACTTGATGGAAGGTGTTAGTTCGGTTGAGACCCAGTGTTTGTTCTTTGCTGGTGTAGAGTGGTGAGTGTCGGTGGTGACGGTTTGTTTGCTGAAGTTGTTGACGGTCTCTTGACGAGAACAATGAAAGAAGATGGCACTGATCTCATCACAGCGGACACCAATCTTCTGCAGCCGAGATGGAGAATAGGAATCATTCCTGCTGGTCAGTCAGTGATCACTATTTGTAATATAGACTTTTGTCTTGTGCGCCGGCGTGGTGGCATGTTTGGTGCCTTGTGATTGGAGGGTTGCAGATTTGAATCCACCTCTGGCTACTCTGTAGCGACCTTAAACAAGTTGCTCGCCCAGAATTGTCTCCTTTACTCCTAGGTCAAAGAGCTTCCAAATGCTGGATTCGCAGCTCGGTTTGGACATCTTAGCCTAGTAAATGATAACATCGATCTTAGAATCTAAACTGTTTAGAAATTTCTCAACAGTGATACTTTATAATGATTGTTAAATATTGATTATACATTATCTGTGAATATGGGAAGCGCAGTGGTGATGGTGATGAGTGGAATATAATTTGCCATGACCTGTGCGTGTTGGACCTTTGACCACTTTTATTTTGGTGTTCATGTCTGATTACTCACATATCGTGCATGACACTCAAACATAACGCATTGGATCGGGTAGGGTCGCTGAATGGATGAAGTGCTTGCTTGGTCTGTAGCGAAGTCAGTACTAGTTTGAGCCTCCAATCGAGCAGTGATTATGTAAGAACTTTGAGTAAGTCCTGTACTCACCTAGTTGCTCAACACAATCAGTGTTCTTCTATATGCTTGTGCACTTCTAAAGTTTTGAAGGATGACAATGTCAAATGCTGTTATATTGTACATTTGAAATATATGGTGAATAAAGTTTTGCATTAAATTTGAATAGGTTCAACTGACACTGTGTCGTACAGCACTCAAGGCATCAACGATCCCGTCACTTCGGCGCTGCATATTATTCTAGGTAACAATTTATTTTGACGTGTGTTTGCTAGGAGTATTGTAAGAATGTTATTTGTTGTGATATTGATGCTTCTTCATGAAAGAGATGTGCTATAATAAAACACATTTTGTCAAAGGATGGGTAATGTTGTCATACAATATTTAGTGCGATTACCTAGTGAGTGCCAGCTGTTTAGATTGTGGTGAAGAATTCTTTGGTGTCGAGGTAAATAGCTTCCAGTTATGTTCCAACGTTTATCTTCTGCATGGTCTATGTCATCTGTTTGCAATCACACTTGCCTGAAGTGACTCTTATCTAACTCTCTATCATCTATCTGTCTATCTGTCTGTCTGTCTGTCTATATCTCTATCTATCTATTGATCCATCCATCCTCCACCTATCTATTCTATATGATGCACTCATGTGCCTTTGTTTATTATACATACATATGTTTATTGTTCTTAATGTTTTAGGTGATTCCCTGGCTCTGGATGTAGGCGCCATTTTCCATAACAAACAGCTTCTCCGATATAATATATCATTCTTTGGTTACGGTTTCTATGGCGATTGTGTTCTGGACAGTGAGCAGAATCGATGGATGGGTCCGAAAAGATACGACTGGGCAGGTCAGTTTCGCATTTCATGTCAAGTCAAGTCAAATTTGTCATTCCAATACATTCATTCATTCATTCATTCATTTAAGAGATTTATATAATGCCCTTCAAGATTGTGGAAAAATCGTTTTTAGAGAACAGTCTCAAAACATAAATGGGCAAAGACGAATATATATGCATATGGAAGGTGACAGGGACCATGCACTGCGACCCGCATTAAACATTTGAACACTGCATAGCTGTTGAATTTCTACTTTGAATCCCTATTTTGAACTAACAGGTTTAACTACATTGTGAATTTTTGTAGGGTTCAAGAAAGTTATGACGAAAAGAACTTACACTGGCGAAATAAGTTTCCTTCTGAGTTCTGACAAGGAGAGCCATCCTCGTGATGGAACAGCGTGCAAAGCTGGGTAGGTATATCATTGCCATGTCTTGTTTTCTATGCTGCTTGGATTGATCATGTACCAAAGGCCACTGGGAGTGAAGTTTTTAAGGTGAATAAGGTAATTAAAGATTTGACTGAGGTTATGTAACTGACTGATTAGAGAGGTTATTATGGTAGAGCTTCTTAAGTCATTGTTTCGGTTACAATAGTGTAGTAAAATGATTTTGTATTTGGGTCATTGCGGCAGAATTTCCAGTTGTCAAAGGCAGTGTCTACCTCTGCAATGAGGAACTATCTGCTTCAAATTATTCGAGCATGTGCTGTTGCAACACATACTGGACTACGGCAGCTGAGTAATCGTAAAGTGAGTGAGCTGTGTAATGGTAAAGTAAGTGAACACTTGAAAACTGTATAGCTCCATTGGCAAATGCACTATGGAACATCAAAATATTATATCGAAATCTGAGGTCATGCTTGATATTGTGCCAACTTATGCTAGGACGTAGATATTTTTCTGACATGACAGTAGTAATTATTTAGTCTTCTGTTTTAAGCTTATTATTTACCCTGTCGTCTGTTGCAGATGTCTCGTGTGCCGATCCGTGACGGATGCAATAGGAGACGGAAGTCGTTCTTTCAGGCGAACCAACAGTTCTTCTTCTGGAGGTTAATTCAGATTCTTCAGTCTGCAAAGCTAAATAATTGTCAGTCAGTGTGCAATCAGATTATGAAGGCCAGACCGGCAGTGGCAGGTCTTAGTTTGTGTCTAGCAGAGTATTTTCATATGTCAATGGCCAAATTGGCCATGCTTGTTTGTTGTGTGAAAATCTGTTTGATCAGAGTTTGTAAGTTTGTCCATGGAGTAGGGGATGTGAAATCTGCAATGGTAAATATGCTAATTATGGGGTCTTTTGAAAGTTAGTTGCTTTTTTAATAGCTTAGGATGCATGGATCCTGTTAATAAAACATGTTGTAAAACATTTTGTTATGCTGGATTGAATGCATTGCTTGTGAGCACTGTATACTAATATCTTCTGTGTTCTGCACGTGCCTAGACAACGGTGGCAATTGGCAGACGGTGAGGGGTCGTTTTGTGGCCGTTAACTCGATCCTGATGAGCTGTCGTTGTCGATACGCGCTCGAGGGTCCCGCTCCAGCCGCTCATCTCGGCAACGGTTGTTCCGATCTCGTTCTCGTTCATGACTGTTCAAGACTGCAGTACGTTCAGCATCTCTACCGTTGTACCATTCCAAGTGCCGACCAGGTGACGTGACGTCTTGATCCTCGATTTTGTTGCAGTTGAGCACCGGTGAATAGGATGATATAGATCTGCAACTTTAGTTTTCTTTGGGTGCTTTGGAAATCTAGAGTTGACGACCATCATTGCAGTCTTGCTCTACTAGACGCGGTGGTTTAGTTGGGTGTTCTGTATGTGATAACAGGAAGGTCGCAGTTTTAAATCTATCTCAAACCAAGTGCTACATGGCGGCCCTGGATAAATTGCTACCCACAATTAATGTAATGTAATAGGAAACCACATCACTAATCTCATCTTCGGGTGGTGTAAAACCAACGAACCTGCCTTACTCATTATCATCGTGCTTTAGAACGATGTGTAACAATGAAGAAGTATTTTTTATCCACCTGGGGATCATGCTACATTGCAATTTATGATATAATATTGCATTAATGGTTTATTTCACGAGATGTGAGCAACTGTCTCTGCTTTTTCTTTGCTGTATTCAAGATGGTAGTTATTGAAAGGCGAGTGGTCTAAACGGTTCCATGACAAAATGTCGCACGACAAAATGTCGCCGACAAAATGTCGCGGACAAAATGTCGCAGAGACAAAATGTCGCAAGACAAAATGTCGGCGACAAAATGGCGCAATCGTAAATTAGTAAAACACATTTTTCTTGCACAAATCGACCATTTAATAAATCAATCGAATGCACTAGTTATTAGTAGTGTCAACAGACACACATTAAACCAAAAATAATCCGTGAGTAATGTCAGCAAAAAATTTAAAAAAATTAAATTGTGAGAACTAACTCTCATTACATGAAGTTACTAAGACAGCTGCATTGATGTTAATGCTAAATGTGTTAACGTATACGTGATGAATGGGAAAAATAGAAATACAAAGCTACATAGTGTGCTAACACACTATAAATAGGCCTACATGATGTTAAACTACAGCTAGAATTAATCTAATACTGAATCTGTCAGTGTCTCTGTTAATGTCCATGAATAATGCTAATAAAGCATTATAACTGTTCATACAACATTGATATTCAGGATTCTTGCAATGTCTCCCAAGTATTGAATGGGTTCTCTGTTTCCGTAATCGGTGACTATAATGCGAAGTCCTTCGTTCACTCTAACGTACGCCTTCTTCTTCTTTGCGGGTTGAACCCCAAGGTGCTGTTGGCGACGCAAGAGAGCCATCGAATGTTACGAGCAAGTTTGTTCACTGTGGGATGTGCAAAGCCCACAACGTTGTTGAAGGCATTGTGCCATCCTTCGACGGCGTTGTTGCTTCGTGGCAAGTTATCCAGCACACGCGTGTATTGACTCCAAAGTGCGCTAACTAGGTATGCTTCAAACTTCGGATAGATCGAATAAACTACGCACTTATAGGGACTACTATCTACAAGCTTTGTCTCAGGTCCGTCTTCTTTAATCCTGGTTCGCTACCTCCTCGTACCGGTATACTTCAAACTTCGGATAAATCGAAGCCATTTATTCCACTTAGGGAGAATTTGGGTTGAGGTACTCGCGACATTTTGTCGGCGACATTATGTCGGCGACATTTTGTCGGCAACATTTTGTCGGCGACATTTTGTCCTGCGACATATTGTCTCCACGACATTTTGTCCGCGACATTTTGTCGGCGACATTTTGTCGTGCGACATTTTGTCGGGCCACCGTCTAAACAGGGTTTGGAGATTCAAGGGACCATCTATTCAGTATGTGCGTAGATAGTACAACAACTTGCTCTCTGTCAGTCTATTGAATCTCTTTCTGCTGATCTCAATTGTTGGATGTCCTCAAATCGTCTTTCGCTCAACTCTTCCAATACTCAGTTGATCTGGCTGGGCACCCGTCAACAGCTTAACAAGCTTGATTACGTTTTACTTGCCAAGCACTTTCCTCAATTTACTTTTGCGACAAATGTCCGTGACCTGGGTGTTACTATTGACAATACTCTTTCCTTCTCTACACATATTGCTAATATTTCTCGGTCCAGTTTCTATCATCTGCGACGTTTACGTGCCATTAGGCGATCTGTCTCTTCATCGAGTTTTTCTTCTATGGTCCATGCCTTCATCTGTTCCCGCATTGACTATTGTAACTCGTTACTCATTGGCCTACCTAAACTCCGCCTGGCTCCTCTTCAGTCGGTACTTAATGCATCTGCACGTTTGATTGCCCACCTTCCTCGTTTCTCTCACATTTCGACTTTCATGACCGAGCAGTGCCGAGCACCTTCACTGGCTTCCTTTGACTGCCCGGATTCAATATAAAATTCTTTTTCTTACCTATAAGATGTTTTTGGGTCAAGCGCCTCGCTACCTTTGTGATCTTATTAGGAAGCCTTTCTCTGCTACCGTTGGACGTCCTCTCAGCTCTTTAGATCGTCATGATCTTCTTGTACCACGATCTTGGACTGCCACAGCCCAACATCGCGCCTTTGCCTCTGTCTGCCCTTTACTGTGGAATGGCATTCCTCCTATTATTCGTTCCCAGATTTTATCTGGAGGCTTTACTTTTTCTGCCCGTTGTCTTAAGACTTTTCTTTTTCCAGGAGTTCTTCGCACTGGGAGCGCCTCTGATTAGGTTGTACTGTGAGAGGCGCTTTATAAATCCCAAAATAGAATAGAATAGAATAGTAGTTAAAAGACTAGTAATAAAAGGCCAGACAGGGTTTGAAGATGAGGCAGGTGAGGAAATGTTAAACTGATTGCGTCCTTTGTCGTTGAATTGTTTCAGTTTGAGTTTCCATTCATTCAAGTATTTCGGA
Source organism: Lumbricus terrestris (assembly GCA_949752735.1). Lineage (NCBI taxonomy): Eukaryota > Metazoa > Annelida > Clitellata > Crassiclitellata > Lumbricidae > Lumbricus > Lumbricus terrestris. The sequence goes on from OX457042.1 coordinate 22,784,693, forward strand.
TCACGCGATTTAAGTTTCGATTGATAGCTGGCGACGACGAGGAGGCTGGTGGCGTGGAGAGTGGCCGTACGAGGGATGGAGATCGCTTGCACGCTAGATCAACATCATCAACCAGCGTGTGGAATTGTGATGGAGAAGTTGTTGACGAACCAACCGTCGAATACATGTAAGTTTCCTGTTGGAGTAAACCAGAGAATTTCTTACGACATTCGGTTTGTCTTTGAGACCAACTGACGAGAGATGAGGAGGACATGGTGGAAATTGGTCATCAAGACTGACTGGGTGTTGTATGTGTGTGTGTGTGCGTGTGTGTCTGTGTTTGTTGTGCCATTGTTTGACGTCATTTTGTATTGATTTTACTGCAGAAATCTATTAATTAAACTGTCATAACGTTGAAGAAAGATGTTATTTAATCAATGTATGATTATCATCCTTCTTTGGCAGGCCTTTTGTGATTGATGTGGCTGCAGAGTACATCAGGGTTCTCTGTGTTCCTGTCTCACTGAACCCTTCATTATTTTTTACTTTTAGCAAGTTTTGACCCAAAGATGAGGCAGCCCTTGTAATGGCATGACTATGTTACGGCATCATATAAATTGTCGTAATTGTTATTGACCTGAATCCATTTTGCTTTCTTGCGTATTGGACCATCTTTCTGGATGTGTCTTGTGCAGAAACACTGAATTTTTTAGAAAAGTAATGTTGAGAAACAATTTTTATCTTACTCCATTGTTTCTTTAGAGTTTCTAGATATCTAAGTTTTCCTAAAGCTGCTATATGAATTTGTAGTGTGCTCTTTATGCTGCGAGGTGCAATGAGAACTGTTCAAAAATTTCTGCTGATGCCTTTGTTGCCACAAGAGTCTTTGTTGCCATAAGATTCATTCATTCTGTCAACTTATATTGCATTCCTTCAAGAAACCTAATTAGGAGTGCTCCCAACTCACCTGGATTTTTTAAAGATATGTATCCACCCATTAGCACTATAAATGTGACAGGCCTATGCATTGCAGGGGTAAGACCTGAGGCCCTTTAACTGTTTTAAATATGTGATAAATTGTTCTGATTTTGCAGAATCCATCCGCAGCTGATTCAGCTGTTTGCTCGAGGGATCGAGGATCACGACAGAGACCAGACGACCGGCTGTAGCTGTTGGTGACCTTTGCTGACCTCTAGTGCACTTTGCAGCATTAACGAAATTATTTCTGTACACTTCAATTTCTTTTCTTACTTGTGGTTGTGAGAAATTTTAAATTAAATCAATTGTATTGATTATTATCGAATCTTTGTTGAATGGGAAAGTGCGGGTCGAGTTATTTTCCGACAATTTAATGGTTCTGAGAACCTTTGTTTTATTTGGAAGCGTATGTTGTTTTGATTGAATTTTGGTTGCCATGAAATTTGTCTGTGAACATGTTACAACCTTGATAATATTTACAGTGTCTGACTGTGGTTGTGTGAGGTTCTGGTAGCAGATGTCTCCTTCTTTTCTTCTTTGTTGGCTGTGGGGAAATTAATTTTTTCGTGGATGATCGCAGTTGTCTAGGTCCCAGTGCATCATGGGAAATTGTTGTCATGCAACGCAGGATGTGATTGGTTGTATTGCTGTTGCAGTCAGCACTGTGAGTTTTGCTGTGATATCTATGAGTATCATTGAGTATTTCGGAGGAGTTGCGTGTGAAGGTGGTCTATGAAAATTCTGTAACATATTTCAACTAGTGGTCAAGTCTTTTAGCACTGTGGCTGTTAGGGAATGCGTATTAGATAGGTAGCATATAATTATGCGAAGTTATGAAACTCGGTACATCCCGATCTATGTGTGTGTACTGATTAATTATTTCAGACTGACAATTACAGAATATGATTACAATTCATTGTTTGAATAGACGATCACTAGTTATTAGAGGAGTGGAATTTAATTGTTTGACTGCCTTGCAATGCGCTGTCACGTGTCCTACTGATTTTGCCAACCCCACTTGGTGAATGAAAAACTGGTTGAACTTTGGGAGTATAGAAGGAAGCAATCCTGTACCCGTTCTGATCTGCGCTTCGTGTCAGAATGTGAACATTACCCTAAATCACTCCCCAGAACTCCATTACACCAATAGATTTCTGCAGTCTGTTGCTTTGAAATAGAGTTATATAAATTTGAGTTTTGATGGCAGACTAAGAGAGGTGTCGATTTCCTACTGCAAAGCAAGTGTGAAATGAGATGCTTAGACTTGAAAACACAGCCACAGCGTCTAACAGACAAAGAAACGTAAAATATTGCTTCTGAGAGTTTATCACTTGGTGCTTTATAATGTTTTGATGTTTCGCAAATGTGTACGTGCAACTTATGCAAAGCTGGTACACAAAGTCCACTTGAGTGACTGAAAAATTGCAAGTTTGCTCAGCGAGTTTGCCCAGAATACAGTGAGTGGATTACCGAATGAATTTGCATGGCTTCTAATTTGGTTTCTGCAAATTACGGTAGATGTCCAAATGGAGATTTTACCATCAATCTCTTTCATGTTAGAGTATTTGGGATTGCATCCAAGCATATTAAAACATGGATTTAGAAAGCCTTGTTTTTCTGATTTTGTACAGAGAAGTTCTTTTAGATGTACAGCAGTCTTTTGGTTTACAGTTGTAATTTTCTTTTAATTCTGATGCAAGGTTTCTTGAAAGCTGGTTTTTGCAAGGAAAAACTGTTCACTGTGCAGTTTGCCAATACAAAATACCATTGAGATAATGGTGAGGTTGTTTTTATGAAATCATGAGCAGAATAGAACTCTCGAGCATCAATAATTATTGATGTCAGAAGAACCTGTAGTGCCTTTGCATGTCCGGAGTTGTGCTGTGTGTATTATATATCTTCATTTATTAAAACTGAGTGACAAACTGCAATCGGTGACAATAGAGATGAAATAACTAGCATAAAATGAAGGTTTGCCGGAAGCTATGGTGTGTAAAGTACCCTAGGTATGTAGTTGATGTCATCTTTATAAGGGAGTTTAAAATAGTTAATTATGGAAGTGTGCCCGGACTGTGGCTGATTCAAAGAAGTTGACGGCTGTGTTGTTTTCTTAGTGTATTTCCTCGTTTACAAGTACGATATTGCTTAATGATCATTTTTGTTTGTCATCTTCTTGATTATATTGTTGACTTCATAGGAAAGAACTGAATTGATGTACAGTGATGACTGTTGAATTTGTTTGAACAACAGTTACTTTTAGAGCGGTGTGAGACATGATGACGTCAGTCGCTAAAGTGCCGTTATTTTTGTGGTTCTTAGCGATGAAGTGTTTTTCAGATAGGAGTGATTGTGTTTGCTGTCCTTTGTGAGAATAGCTCACCTTATTGAAACTGAAGCGGTTCCGGCTGTGTTGATTTATATTTTAAAATTCTCCATTGACTTCCGTTTAAAGAAAATTCTGAATCTATGTGATGCATCGTTGTAAATCCTAATCTTCAAACGTTAACCTTGCACAAACTTTTCTCTGCTATCTGGATTGGGATTTGTAAATTGATTATTCTGTTATAATTATACTGTTTTAAATGATTTGACAAAATGTAGTTGCAGGGATCACAGTGTAACTGGGAATTGGTTGTGATTAATTCTTGTTTTTATGAAAGCTGGTGACAGCTTTGAGGCATTGACTGTCTCTCTTTTTGATTCTGAATTTCATGTTGATGTAAGTTGTATCACGTTCTTTCCTTGAGCTGGGCTCTGTTCACGATGATTTCTTGCGTAGACAATTTATTTCCGGTATTTGGTTTTTTACAGTAAATATCTTTAACTTGTGTCTATTTTTCATAGTTCGACTGTGATGCGAAAGGATGAAACTTTGCATTTTGTGAACATATTATATTTATCTAATAAATAAATAATAGAACCCGTGCATAATTGGAAACATGTATAGAGCCAAACTTGAGACTTATTTTGATTTTTTATTTATTTTGCGCAGTAAGTTGCTTCAGAAGATTGTAAATTTTTTACACAGGGGCGGTGGTGTAGTGGGTACATGTATGTTCGTCGCCTTGCAGCCAAATGGTTGCAGGGTTCGAATCCACCTCGTCACCGCGTATAGACCTTGGGCAAGTCCTTCACTTGCAATTGCTCAGCGCTTCTATGTAAAACTCCGATGCAGTGTCCACTCTGTAGTCGGGAGCGCCTCTGAGTAGGGAGCTTGAAGGGGCGCTATTACAGGTGCACATACAAACAAACTTTATCCAATGGTTGCAGTTGCTTTTCGCACCATCACCTAAGAAAGTCCGCATGTCGATGTCTGTCTGTCTGTCTGTTTTTTTATGTCTGTGGTAAATACTTTAACAGCCAAGTTTTAATTTTATTTTGTCATTTTATTATGGCATGCTGTAAGCGAAGTCTTGCACTTTGATCTTTAGTATTTTTGGCTTTTATCTTAATAGGTAGCTCCTCGACATTTGCACCTATAAAGATTCCTCAACTGTTTTAAATTAAAATTGTGGCAGCCTGGCTAATTCCTTCCACAATTTAACTGAGTATGCTACACTACTCAGGTACCTACCATGTATATGTATAATTGTATATATCATTTTTATAATATATATACTATATATATATATATATATACTATATATATATATACATATGGTGGACTGGTGGTGTGCCAAAACGGTGCAAAACTAAACTAAAAGACAATAGTTTTTAGCAGGTTTAATAGTAGAAGCAGCAAAAATATATACTAAAATATGTATACTATCAATCCAACTTCCTTTTAAATAACAAAGATTTTTCATCAATCCGGTTCTAATTTAAGAACATTTTCATCAATCCAGCTTCCATTTCAGCAAGAACATTTTCATCGATCCAGCTTCCATTTGAGCAAGAACATTTTCATCAATCCAGCTTCCATTTCAGCGAGAATATTTTTCATCAATCCAGTTTCCATTTGAGCAAGAATATTTTCATCAATCCAACTTCCATTTAAGCAAGAACATTTTCATCCATCCAGTTTCCATTTGAGCAAGAATATTTTCTTCAATATAGTTTCCATTTGAGCAAGAATATTTTCTTCAATATAGTTTCCAGTTAAGCAAGACTTCATCAATCCAGCTTCCATTTAAGCAAGACTTTCAATAATCTTACTTCAATAACGTGGAGTAGATATTGTAGACCAGACCACTGACAGATGGTGTGTGAGGGATCAGTTGTATTTAGTGCAGTAATTGACCGCACATGTGCGTACAACTATCGGGAGTCTTTTGAAGTCGGCTGAAGGTCCTTGAAGTGGATGAATGAGACAAAGAAAGATGGCCATACATGTCGTGTTTTTTCAGACGCACCACTTTCCTTAGATGATGTTCGGCCGGTGGTGTTTAGCAGACATTCCTTTGCTCCTTTCAGGTACTAACCTCCTCCCTCTGTCTCCATCTCCTTTCCCTTCCATCCTTCTGTGAAGTTATTTCTGCATGATGTAAACATTAAATATTGGGAAACGTTAGGACAATTTATTGATGTAGTGAATCTGGTCGTTCAACCCAGTTTCGTAGTTGTAATACGCCTAAGATAATAAGAAGTAGGCCTACTCAGAGTAAGAATTTTGAAAAATAACTGGGTGGTTGGACTATGATCTGCTTGGAATTGGGGTGTGAAAACAGACTTTACTATGGGCTCTAAGAAAGACTTGGTGGGTTGAACAACCCCCACCGCAATTCTCACCCTGGTCCAAGGATAGGATACCATGCTTATGAAGTTATGATAGGCTTATTATATACACGCACGCACGTGTTTTGTCTGCCTGTCTGTCTGTGTGTGTCTGTCTGTCTGTGTGTCTGCCTGCCTGCCTGCCTGTCTGTCTGTCTGTGTCTGTCTGTGTGTCTGTCTGTCCGTCTGTCTGTCTGTCTGTCTGTCTCGATCCTCCATCGGTCCGCGAAGAGTAGGCCTAGCCTATCGTCGACTGCTTCTAATGAAATCCATTACGTCGCTTCTCATCTGAACTTAATTCGGACTCTGCTGCACGTCTTTCCTATCCAATTACACCAGGGTTTTCTTTTCGTTAAACATGCCCTGCAATCTACCTACCCTACAATTGGCAGGCTGAGGCTAATGGTGTCTGAAGAATGCGACTAAATTATCGCGAGTCAGAAGACGCCCGAGAGCAGCCAGTGCGTAAATCATAATCAAATGTCCATCACAGCTTTGTTAGGTAGATCGCCGCCCGTAAATAATATTAGTCTGCTTAATTGGGCGTGAACCCCCGGTCAATCCACCCACGCCGCTCGTTTGTTATGGATGGTGGCGGTAGATGGGGTAGCGGATTAGTCACTTGGTCTGCCAGTCAAAGTGGCCAGTCAACATTGTTGGAGGCAGGCATCCCGACCACTTGACAGATGGTGTTTGATACTGCTCCATATAATAACCGGTGGCGTATTGGAGTAGCCTAATGGAGCAGCCGACAAGACGATACGCTGCGAAACGAGCGCCCTTTGCCACTGCGTGTTCACAGCCTACAGGCGTCTTGCTGTTTAGTGTTAGCGGCAGCGGTAACAGCCTGGCCGGCGGAGTTGCTGATGGTGCTGCCGGTAGTGCATGAACTCTTGAGAAAGCCGACCGTGATCAGATTATCGTAGCGGCTACAATGAGTAGAGGGAATTAGAATAACAAAATAAGGCGTTCGTTGAGTTGATTAGGACACCGTTAACTACGAAGAATTAGCAGAAGCGAAAGGCTCCACATTCCAAGGAACACACACGCGCGTGTATCGAACTCGGGAGTTCAGAGTCCACAGGGTTTCTTAGCGAACATTCGTCGTTCAATGATAGCAGCAACAACAACAATAACAACTGATAGCAACGGGAGAAGCAGAATAGAGTATGGGGATCCTAGGTTCTCTTGCGCTGATGTTGGTCGTGGGAAGTTCGTACCATGAGGTCCAAGGTAAGAACAACTCTTCTTGTGCAGTTGGCACTGGCAACCTCCTGTATGAGTGCTTTTTTGAAATTTATTCATTAAAGAAAGAGGTGGACTTTGCAGCTAATGTGAGGCTTTGCATCTCAGATAGTATATCAGTCATTTGTAACTGCGACGTTTTGTTCATTTTGTGATTGACGTGCTTCTAGAGGTCGAAAAATTGGTTTTCGTGTAAGGGATGCCAATCCTAAGCATGCTGTCCATCATCTGTGCTGATTCACTGCACATAACTGTTATGTCAACTGCATAATAAGCTGACTTTCATGTCAGCTTCAGTTTAAAAGCATCTACGCAGTGATAGCCTGCACTGACACAGCCATGTGACACACTGACACAACCATGTTTAGTGTGTCTGCATTGTGTCACCTGTGACAGCTGGGTAAAAGCTGCAGCAGTGGACGGTGAACCCATGTGTATACCAGTGAGTGTTGGTCCTCTCTAAATACTGACTTCTTGTATTTCTTCAGAAACGCATTTTGCACTTACAGTTCTTCAAGCTCATACTGGCACAGCTATAGGGCCTACTATTTCAACAGGTCGTGTCAGGGTCATGGGAATTATTCAGTATGCGGAAGAAATTAAATATAAGCCTATGGAAGATAAATTTGATAATTCCAAAGAAGGTCATAATGCAGGTCAGGAGTGAACTAGGCAGAGTATAGGCTATGCGCTAAGAATTTTCTTTCATCTGTTCTCAGTGTTCGGTACTTGCTCAAAACGAAAGTAGATATTATAAAATAACATAACATGACATAGGTTTTTTATTGCTCCCCCAAAAAATAACATTATACAATTTCAGATCAGTGCTAAATTGGGCAAAAAAGGAGGACCTAAAGGGACCAAAGTCCCGCTAGCAGGGTCACCTATGTACCAGTATATTAAATGGAAGTTGGTAACATAAGCAGCGGGAGTCATCTGAGTTCAAGATGAAATAATACATATTAGTATTGTCTAGTATAAGGATATTTTAGATAAACAAACAGAATATAATAAATAGTTATACATTTAGAGTGAGTGAGTGGGCACGCAAACGTTTTTTAAATATGTACATATATATATATACGGTAGGCTATATAGGCCTATGCTGCTAATTTATTCAGTCATAGTTTATGGAATACACGGCTTACAGATTAACCACAAAGAAGCAGTGCTTCAGAGAGCTGCATGTATAGGCCTATAGGTCTACTCTATTTGTAGAGAATGAAATTTTCCAGATTTCTGATGGGAGTGGAATGCATTAAAGCCAGAGGCCAATGTTGACGTTGTCAAACGAACTTGAGTAGGCCTACCATGGTAGCTCTAAGAGTGTTTATAATTTATGTCAATCATGTCAATAGTAGGAGAAGTTAGATGGAAGTGAATCAGAAGCTTTACTTTTGAAAACCTGGAAGGATTGATGGGACTGTCTGCAGAGCTTAACCCTTTACGACAAAAGTGTAGTAAATGGTATGAGAATTTCTATACCTTGGTTGGTGAAGGGTTGAACAGTAGAGCTTGGTGGAAGCCACCATGGTCATTGTTCAAATACAGTTGTTTGGAGTCTGCATGAAGTTTCCTCACAAGGTTATCATTTTAGATTGTTTTCACTGGATTTAATTATAACACTACTTGGCACAGCTGAACCCGATCACAACCCTTACCTTGACTGGTTGATTTGGTTGAAGCTCTGACTGAATTGTTCCCACTAACGTTTGCCTTTGCATCATAGTTCTGTAGCAAAGTGCAGCCAAGCAGTTTAGGTATCCTAGTAAATACAAATAGAGAGCTTTCATAATTTTTGCTCATCATCATCTACGTCATCGTCGTCGTCATCATCATCGTCATCATCATCATCATCGGTTCGAACAACGACATTAAAGACCCCAGTCCAGTGGAGGGCTATGGGTATGGATAAATGACCCTCATTGTCCTCAATCATTTATCAAGTCTGTTGCTCCGACCGCCATGCCTTTTGTGTTAGTCCAAGTGATTGTATGTCCGCATTTAGACCTATTGTTTAACTTAATATATGTACAACCTTCACAAGTCCCTCAAGTCTTTTTTCTTTGGTCATAGCTGGGCTGGGAGCGCCTCTGAGTAGTTTCTTGAAGGGGCACTATATAAATGATCTGAATGAATGAATGAATGAATGAACCTTATCTGCCTTTATTCTTCTTCTTTTCAATCATGACAAACTGACATTCTCTCTCTACAAATCCAACCATCGTAGTCTTCGTTGAGCAACCTTGTCTAGCAGGAGTTGTTTGGACAAATGGACATTGGACAGGTTATGCAATAATTGTCTGAAGAACTTACCGTCTCTTATTTTCTTGAAATCCCTGTGATCTTCCATAGCAAACTCATTTCTGCTGTAAGAATTCTTCTCTTGCTTTCACATTGCACAACATTCTGATCCATTAGGAAAAATCGATTTTAGCATATCGTGCCTACACTGCCTATAGTGCCTACTTATGTTTTTTCCCTGGCTGATTCTCTGTTTCTCTATATCCTGTACATTAATCAAATTTGAGAGCTTTACACTTAAGTAAAATGCAATTGGAGCATTTCATTTAAGACTAAAGGTTCATTGGCCATTGTGCAGGACAGAAAGATGCTATATTCCAAACGATGGCCTGAACATTGGAGAAATTTCAATATACAGGAATAACCTTTGAAAATCTCTTTCTAAGTATAACTAGCAGCCCTGGTAGAGAATCTATAGAGTTACCCAGGAGCCATAGTTGGATAGCTGCTTGGCTTCTTTTCATTCACACCTCAGCCCTTTTCCATTCCAATTCCTTTTATATGATTTATCTGCAGTAGTTGAAAGACATGTGGTTGACCTGTTTCCAACGTTTTATGAAGAATGTGACCCTCGGGCCTCAGTCCTGCTGCTGGGGAAGGACTACGGTCTGACCCTCAGTGTCTTCCCTCCATCCTTGCCTTGCTCCCAGCCTCTTGTGGCCTAGCAGCAGGCGGGGTGGGGGTGGTTGGCAGGCCTAAATGTTTATGACTAATCTGGCTTTAGAAAAGTCTCACCATAATAATAGATCTTGATAATAATAAACAGAAACAGGTGAGGTACGTGGGGAGAGTGAGTCAAGCCTCTATGAGATCACATTACACCAAACAGGGAAACAGACAGACAGACAGACAGACAGACAGACAGACAGACAGACAGACAGACGGAAAGAGAGACAAACAGACAGACAGAAAGAGAGACAGACAGAGAGAGAGGAGAGATAGAGACAGACAGACAGAGAGACAGACAGGCAGAGACAGACAGGCAGAGAGAGACAGACTTACAGACAGACAGGCAGGCAGTGACAGAGAGGGAGAGACAGAGACAGACAGACACAGACAGACAGACACAGGCAGAGAGAGAGACAAAGACAGATGTATATATATATATATATCTATACAAACAAAAGAGCATTCTCTAGAACACTGTGTGAAATACCAAATTAGAAAGAGAGAGACAGACAAACAGACAGTTAAGACCAAGGGACCCAGGATGGCACAGTTACACACATATGCACACACAATCACACATGTATGCATACACAATTACACATGTGCAGAATAAGTTTTTGCAATATTTATAAAGGAAATGAATTATCTGGTAGCAATTGTTGATGCATGTATCATTTTGGAATAAAAACTCAGATCTTTCAGATCGCAAAGTTTTCAAAGAAAGAGAAACTTAACGAGAAACGAAATTGAAATGATGATGAATTGACGACACGATGATAATGATCATGATAATGGTAACTCTTGGTGAGGCCAGATGATCATGATGTAGAGTTGAATGGAAAATGTAAGGCAAAAATTTTTGGAAGTGAGTGCGAAAGCTTTGATACTGCGGCAGTGCTAATTCTTCCATCATCATCATCATCATCATCATCATCATCATCATCATCATCATCATCATCATCATCATCATCATCATCATCATCATCATCATCATCATCATCATCATCATCATCATCATCATCATCATCATCATCATCAACCCTGTCTTCAATGTGAGTTAAGGCCGGTGTGCAACTTTCTTGTAGAACTTCATCATCATCATTGTTGTAGTCGTCATCATCATTATCATTTCGTCCCATTATCATTATCATCATCAGTTTTTAGCCGCAGCCATCTGGGGACAATTCAGTGCAAATAAATGATCTTCATCTGTTCCTCTCTATGCTGTGAAGTTCAGTGCTAGGCCTTACAAGTTTAGTTCAAATGTGGTTATTTCACATTACAAGCACTTTAAAACTGTTCTGTTTGGCCGTCCTGGAGTCGGGAGCGCCTCTGAGTAGTTTCCTTGAAAAGGCGATATATATATATATATATATATATATATATATATATATATATATATATACCTGAATGAATGAATGAATATCTTACTACGTCTTCATCTATACTGGATAGTGCTACCCTGTTGTGTAGTGCACTGTGCGGTATGCCGTCAACTGATGTTGCTCCATGTAGATTTACATTACATTACATGTGGCCCAAACATCGGAGTCTTTGCTGGACGACTTTGACCTCTGTTCATGACCTGTTCATTAGCCATATGCTGCTTGTGAAATGCGTCTAGTTCTCCATTGTATGATTTTTCTTTGTTACCATATTGTGTGGTTTAATTTATATTATCCGTAGATCTTGCTAAATAATATGTGCCTGTTCGAAACATATTGTATTGTATTGTATTGTATTGTATTTTATCTGACTATTTGTAAAGCGCTTCTCGCAGTAAGAGCCTTTCAGAAGCGCTCCCAGTGCATTCAACCCATAGCTTAGTTCTTGTTGTTTATGCTGTGCATTGTTTGACGTTGTTTCTGAAATACCTATGAATTGTTGGGTGCTGGTTCTCTTAGGTCAAGTGTCATTGTGGGTGATATGTGGTTATTTCACATTACAATTATTATGTCGTTATTTCACACTACAGATTATTTGAGGTTATTTAACATTACAATTTTATTTGCTGTTATTTCACGTGACAATAATTTATATGTGGTTATTTTACATTACAATTTATATGCAGCTATTTCACATGACAATTTATATGTGGTTATTTCACATTCGTCTGGCACAGTGGTGATGGGGTGGCATCGTTGCCTTGAAGCCGGAAGGTTCGAGGTTCGATTCCACCTAAAGTCGCCGCATAGGGACCTTGGGCAAGTCCTTCACTCGCAATTGCTCAGCGCTTCTGTGTGAAACTCCGATGCAGTGTCTGCTCTGCAGTCGGGAGCGCTTCTGAGAAGAGTGCTTGAAGGGGCGCTATAACAAGTGCGCATACAAACAAACAAACAAAACAAATTGCAATTTATATGTGGTTGTCTCAGTTGCATGACTTGTGATCTATGCATGTTTCATTTGCAGGTGCGCTTCCTGACGTCATTGACAAGTGTTGCGACATTGGACGTCAGTGGTTCACGACAAATCGAGAGACATGCACCGCCTACACTTCTCCCATCCATGGCATCCACCCAACCGATCGTGCTGCCTGCAATGGTCTCGTCCAGCTCTGCTGTCTGACGCACAGACAGGAGAAGCAGTGCACCCTGGGAAAGCAGAATGCTAAAGTGCGACGCAACTGCAATGACTTGCTACACACTCGGCCTGGAAGCGAAGATGCAATGGTCGGTCAATCATAGGAAATCTCTTTGTAAAGTTAGACATTAGACATTTTTTATTGACATTTTTTCATTACAATTATGCATATATGTAACTAAGTATAAACATGATCAGAATTAAGCAAATTCACATAAAAAGTATACGCAGAATAACAACGTGGGAGCAATAGGCACACCAAAAGGGACAAGTCCAGCTGGGCAGGGGGCCTAATTACCGTTGAGAAGCGCAATAAGACAATGAACAGTGAGTAGTAAACCCGTAGGGAACATTAGAATGCATCAAATTTACTTAACTATTTAGCAAATAAACAAAATGACAATTTTAAGGTAGCCTACAGCAAACACAACAGGAAAAAACACAGAAAAGATCACAAAAAATAAACTCATCAAACAGAAAGAGAAAAAAACTATCAATGGCATGAGTATAAAAAGTTGTCTTTGGGGAAGGCCTTACAATGGGGTCAGGCTCGCCGAAGAAAAGGACAGAGGGGCAAATGCCCGGGGGAGGGCCCGGTGACTTTTAGGGGCCCGGGCTGGTAGTTTTATATAGGAAGTTTATGATTTGTGCTCTTTAAATTTTTTGATCGGAACACATTAGGTTATGGGCCCGTGATTGCACTGCCTATAGAGGCCGGAATGTATCTCATTGGACCTGAACATGGTCGTGTTACAGTGAGTCATTTTTTTGTGGATGAATTAATATATGCTCAAATTCATGGCTTTTTTTAACATGCAGTTGTACACAAAATGTGCAGTTCTAAATGTATTTGTGCATCTGTAGAAGCACTTCTGTACAGTAAAAACTAGCAATTTAAAGTCATTGTCCCCCGATTGGAAGTATTTACCATGGAGGATGGGAATGGAAAGAAGTTGTGCAGTTCTAAAATTCCCTTTAAAAACAGCCCTGCTCAAATTTGAACTCATGCAGGCTCTTCATAACGAGTTTATGGTATAAGCAAATGATATTTTTGCGATTAAACTGCAAGCCTACCCTGAGTCTAACATGAGCTTTAAATGCTGGTACATACCTTGGTACATGTTCATATAGTTTCTGAGTTGATTTTTGGAATTTGAATGGACTAGCTTATTCAAGCAACGAAAGGGTTGATTAATGCTTTGAATGCCAATGTCTGGTAGCCTTTGCATGACAAAGAGTTCCTGCTAAGCTATGCATGTGGTGCGTGCCTGCATAAATGTAGTAAAGCCGTAGTTGATGACAATCATGTCTCTCACCAGTTTGTAACTCAAGCCTTTTGGTCATTTATAAAATCCAATGACTTTAAAACTGAACCCTGTTTCATCTTCTTTTATACTGTTTATCAACATAGTTGTGGTCTTTCCATGAGCACAAATAAAACAGCCAGCGTAAGCCATTATGCGCACAGCCCATAAAACATCAAAGGGAATGGTGTCTGCCTGTCTGGAGTTAGACGCTTTTCTGTAACTAAATATAGTTTCGTTTCATCCAGTGATCCCGTCTGAAGAATTCATGATGACGTCATCGTCACTGCTCCAAATAATTGCTTGCTCTGTGTAGTATAACCTCAGTTCTAATACAAAACAGTAACTTTTTGTTAAACTGGATATATATTATTATATACATACTGGTAGTCATTGAATCTGCAGTATGGGATGAAGAGCTGAATGCTGCAATCTAGTTCGAACAGTGCCAGGTAGTGCCGTCAAGGGCAAAATAATGAATGCCTCGTCTCAATTTTAATGGAGCTTTTTGGATGGTACAGTGGTAACCTATGCAGAACATGGCCTGGGTTATATATATGTGTGTATATATACACACACACATATACATTGTATATAACCCAGGTTATATATATATAGGCCTATGCTTAGATGTCTGATTTAGGGGAGATGGAGAATGGTCACAATGTAGATTATAGAGCAGATCTATAGTCAGATTTGAATAACCATCAAAGTCCCACTTAATGCGCTTTAAGAAGAGCATATTAATCTTGAATATGTAGTTCTTAGGTTGCTGAAGTTATAGGTGTCTGGTACAGGATGACCTGGTTGAGTAAACAATTTTGTGGTTTGTTTGTCTTTGTCTGTCTGTATCTCTCTGTCTCTGTATGTCTGTCTGTCTGTCTATATTTTATTCATATACGTACATACATACATACATACATACATACATACATACATACATACATACATACATACATACATACATACATACATACATACATACATACATACATACATACATACATACATACATACATACATACATACATACATGCGCACCCACACACACACAACACATGTGTGTTCACGCTCATACAACATGCACACGTATTGCTCTGGGTGATTAAGAATTGACCAGGACTTGTGGGATGACTTGTACTGGTCATCAGTTGTTCCAAATTGCAATTACATTGTTTGTGTGAAAGGGCATAGGCGGAGACCTGGGCCGAGAATTGGGGGGGACGGAAAGACGCGAGATTTTCCGAAAAATTTCTGACGACCGCCGAAATCTCGGGAAAAATTTCTATTTTCGCCGCCAAAAAAGTTGATGACCTTTTTTTTTTTTTTTTTTAGTCATCCGGCCAAAATCTCGCAAATTTTTTTTTCCCGTCGCCAAAAAAGGCTTGGCGCTCAAACATTGGGGGGGACAAATGCATGGGCCGTCCCCCCCAACACTTTTATTGGGGGGGGCCGTCCCCCCTAGGTCTCCGCCCATGTGAAAGGGTCCCAGAGTAGTGAGATCTCTTCACTGAAGCTACTATTTCCACTCTCTTGGTGTGTTCTGATCTTCATCTGTTTCAGAGGTACCACATTCAGATAAGGATGAACTTGTCTTGTACCAGGGAGCACTTCTGAGTAAGGATCTTTAAGGATGAAGGGCACTGTATAAATTCTTATTGATTGATTAACTGATTGGGAGTGAGGGTGAAGACTGATCCATGCATTTCATAATCATGCATGCATGACTTATTTTCATTCGTAGCAATGTTGCAACTGTTGCAATCTGGGTCTGATTGCTAATGAGGCGGGACTGTCCTGCTCCCAGCTTAGCAATCGGTTTGGATCGCTCTGTGAAGCAGCGTTTCACGACTGCTGCAGCAGTGGCAGAAGGGAAAACACGGATTCATCGTCAGCTCAAGTGACTCCAGCTGAAGGTAGGTGACCGTAGGTGTAAGAAAAATCCAAATTCTGTTAAATAGCAGAGCAATCGAATCCATATATCGGCTTATCAATAATATTTATCGTGGTTAATATCAATATTGTATTGTATTTATAAATGATTAAATACAATATAATACAATATTAAGAGATTTTGTAAAAAAAATTTAATTTCACAAAGTTTCAGTATAGTGTTTTTACAGGAGAGCATTCAAGTACTTCTTGCTTATGACAATTTTTATGTTTACAATTTTATCATGATAAACCATGTCATGGTTTTACTAAGACAGCGTGACACGAATCTAATTTTTTCTTATCTGAAACATACTATATAGCAGCGGCGCCCGCAGGCTTTTTTTTTCTTGTACGCACAGAAATTTTATTTTCGTTAGGTCGCCGAAAAAACTGATGACCTTTTTTTTTTAGTCATCAACCCAGAATTTTCCAAAAAACATAGCCTACCTTTTCTATCCGCCGAAAAAACTGATGACCTTTTTTTTCTTTTCTTTTTTTTAGTCATAAACCTAGAATTTCCCAAAAACATACCTTTTGGGTCATCGCGCTGTACGCACTTACCTATGTGCGTACGTCTGCGGGCGCCGCTGCTGTACGCACTTGCGTAAGTGCGTACGCCTGCGGGCGCCGCTGCTATATAGTGACAGGATAATGTTTGATTGACAGATGCTGAGCTGAACATCTGCGCAAAGTTTCCAGGACAACTGTGCGCTCATATCTGCATCAACACTCCAGGCAGCTACGAATGCTCTTGTCATGATGGATTCTCGCTCCAGTCCGACCGAAGGACATGTCGCCAAGACAGTAAGTTACTGACTACATATATATATACATATGTATTGTATATATATCGATGTATATATATATATATATTCGTTTAATAAAAAATCAGGTTGACAAGCCGAAACACGGTTACAAGATGAAGAGAAAAGTTTTTTTTAAATTTGTTATTTATTTTAAACTATTCATTTATCTTCTATTTTTTTGGTAAGCTCTTGTAAAGTAGTCTAGGTATGAAGTTCTTGGGTTACTTTACGAGAGCTTGATGGAGAATAGAAAGGTGAATAGTAAGCTGATTGCTTCCTTGTTGTTCTCCGTAACGATTGAATAAATGTGATTGTTGAATTTATCAGTTTACTTCTCTTCATCAGAACTATTGTGAATTTATCTGTGGATGAATTATTTCAGCTTCTCTTGGCGGACGATGTGGACAGAATAATCCATGTCAGCATCGATGCGACGATTCTGGACACACGATTCGATGTTCGTGCTTCGATGGATATAACATCGACTCAGATGGAAGAAGGTGCACAGGTAACTGGAATGCTGCTTCAATGTTCAAACACGTTAGAGATAAACATAGAAAGTAGTTCCTGTGTCGTTATATGAACGGGGAACCAGAGGCTCCGACGTTGAAAACTGAATGCGTAGTGTAAAGTTCGGTGGGCAATGATGATGTGATCGGCTTCCACCTTCGGATATGAGATCATAATAATTATTGTAGAGCAGATTGCTTGTCATAATTTATGATGTAAAGTTGTAAACCTGAGATTGCCAATCTTGGTCAGTGTTGATGATTGTGGTAGTCCTGGTGGCCAGTGTTGGAGATTTAAGGCATGATGGTTTGAATCTAAGTAGGCCTACTGAGGTCTGGTCTGAGAAGAAGTTGAGTTCAAACATGAATTGTTAAATGCAAAAATCCTGCCCACCCTAAACTAATCATTTAGCTGCTTGATCCAGATCACAGTGCTCAACTGGTCCCAGGCTCAACTTAATTGTTTGCTTTACTACCTGGTTACGGTTTACAGTATACGACTATAGGTACTATAGCTGGGTGGGCTTTTCATGTGGCCTGTTTGTGGGCCTGTCTGTCTGTCTGTTTGTCTGTGTGTGTGTCTCTGTCTGTCTGCTCGTGTGCCAGGACAGAGAAATTTAAGTTGCTAATACTCTGGAGCATGCTGCCTTGAGTTAGTTCAAAGTGCTCCATTAATTCTTATTCGTGTTTACCGAGTGTCAGAAACATAGCAAAGCAGCTGGATTTATGCGTGTCTGCATTGGGAAATTTTTTTTGTAGAACTATTAGAACTTCTTCTTCTGCTTGAGCATAATTGCTGTTAGAGTTCTTACAGGATGACTCATTCATATGCCTGTGAATAATGATCGCGTAGGCGGAGAAATCACCTTCAAACGTGGAAAGAATTACCGGTGAAGTACCATCCATGGTTAACAGTTGACAAGCACATTCCCTGGTCCTGATTGTGTTGAAGATGAAGATTGTGCCAAAAATCAAAATTTATGCTAAAATAAATTGTTCCAAAGAGGAAGATTAAAATTGCTAAGATGAAGATTGTTGCAAAGATAAAGATTATGCTGAGGATGAAGATTGTGCTCAAGAAGAAAACTATGTCTGAGATAAAAAAAACTGATTTGCTGAAATTGAGCCAAATTAAGTCCTTTGAGCACAGAGTGATGCTTACCCAATGCTAATAGTTGAGCAGAGTTTATCTCGAGCTTGAGATGAGTGAAATTCTTGGATGAGTAACAGACAAAAGAGTATGGCATAACAGATCTGAATCCCTGAAGGTCTTCTCTTAAACGGTATGTTACTTAAATGGTTTTATGTAGGCCATCAGGTCACTTCACTACATGTGCAAAGGTGCCACTGATCCAACACAAGCCATCAGATGATGTGTAAGTGTGTGTGTGGTATAAGGACTTTGACATATGGTAGACAGATTCACCCTGGTCATGATGGTTGGCAATGCTGACGATAACAAAGACTCTGAACAGAGTCCAAAGCCAAAAACCATGAAGGACTCAGAGGACTAGTTTTTATAAATGCTGTCTCGAAATTAGGGTAAAACTGATGCATAAAAATGTTCAAGTAAACATCGTGAAATCGTGGGTTTTCAAGTTGAGCTTAAACTACAATCGGGCAATCAGCCATGTAGCTGTGTTGGATATTTCTCTCCGACACAGATGCATTTCTGGTTTGCGATTGACCCTGAGATAAAAGGCAGGATTTGAGGCGAGCGAAAGATGAGGAAAGACTACCAGAGAGAATGACGGAGCGAACTGATGGTGGGAGTCCATTGCATAGAGAAGTGTCTATGTCTTATGCTTGTCTTTCTGCCTGATGATTGCAGTCTAGAATTGACAGATCATCATTACTCATCCAAAGAGGTGCTATATAAATGTATGAAATGAATGAATGAATGAATGAATGAATGAATGAATGAATGAATTACCTTAAGCATCTATGATTTGTGTTTAGATGTGAACGAGTGTTCATCGGGAAATCACAGATGCACGTCGTACCAACGCTGTGTTAATACAGATGGCAGCTACATGTGCGAAGGTGCCACTGGTCCAACACAAGGCAGCCGATCATGCCATTCGGGATTCGAATGGAGCCAACCTCTGTCTATGTGCATAGGTCAGATTATATATATATATATGTTATATAATATGTGTATATATATATATGTATACATACATGTATAATATACATATACATATAAAGCTGTCTTTTAGGCTTGTTTTTCTGGATGAGAAGACTACTTTGATCAAAATACAGAAGTTCTCAATGGGTTTAACAATTACGTTAGAGTAGTGTATTGGGTCAGATGTCTCTATTTTGGCTGTTGCTGCTGTTGATTCTGCTAAGTATAATTCTGCTGCTGCTGCTGCTGCTGCTGATGATGATGATGATGCTTTGTTGTTGTTGTGTGCAGATGCCTACTAATGTTTGACCCAAGAGATCTGACCTGGTTCCAAATTCCAGGCGTTAACAATGTTCCTCAGATCAGAACAATTGAAATAACTGATCAAAACAGTCTTTCTCTTAATGTCTATAATACTGCTTCCGCATTTATTTATATTTGCGTTGTTCGAATAATGTACTACTGTGCTATTTTCGCCACTGTTTGCGTATGTTCACATATATGTATGGGAGTGTGCGCATGTGTGTGCATGTGCATAGTCGCAAACATGCATATATGCATGCACAATTTGTGTATGATAAATATAGGTATGAATGTATGAGTATGCATTGAAAAGGCATACACAAGCACAAATACATGTATATCTTTATCTATGTATGAACAATTGAACATGGCAGGAGATAGACAACTGTGGAAAATGCTCATCCATTCGTGCAGCCAACCGTCGCAGAGCGACGATGGCGGAACGACATGACATGACATGTATGCACATAGCAAAACTCTGCTATGTATATAGCTCTTGTAAAGGCTGAGAGTTTGTCTCGCGTTAAAAAACATTGCTTACTTACTTACGGTAGATGTGAACGAGTGTACGGAGCGCCGTCACCAGTCGCCGTGCAGTCGAGGTCAGATCTGCGTCAACACCGAAGGCAGCTACAGTTGCGAGGATGAGGTGGCCGACCAAGGGAATGATGACGACGATGACGATGACAATGATGACGATGGCCACCTGCCACCACCAACCACCATTGCCACCACCACGGAACCCACTGGCCGCCACTTGAACTGTGGCACTGGCTTCAGCTATAATCGTAACTCAGGGCAGTGCGAAGGTATGTCAGCCATTTTGTGGGCATTGCAAAGGTATATCAGCCATTTTGCAGGCAGTGCGAAGGTATGTCAACCATTTTGTAGGCATTGCAAAGGTATATCAGCCATTTTGCAGGCAGTGCGAAGGTATATGTCAGCCATTTTGTAGGCAGTGCGAAGGTATGTCAGCCATTTTGTAGGCATTGTTTACGTCTTTCGCTTCACTTTTATCTTCTATCAAGTTCTTTGAATCTGTCACATTCTCTTTCAATGTTACTCTCAAATCAAAGTTTAATTCTTATTTTTTGCTTTTTTTTGCTAAGGCTTGTCGCGCAGTTAGCTTTTCGCGAGGCGTCCTTGTAGCGGTATGGCCGCGTTACGATGCCATACAAATTGTTATTATTGTTTATTTATTTATTTATTTTTAGTATTTCTTGCCCTGAGGTGCTTCATTCTCCAGGTGCTTAGAGCCTATTATTACTATTGTGCAATCATTATCTGGAGTCTGAAGCACCATGAGCAAGGATAAGTTACAAACGGTCATGATAGAAAACATCTGAGTTCCGTTTTCTGCTCAAGGTAAACTCTGCAGCTTGGGAGAAATAAACAGCTGCAGCTGGTTAAGAGAGAACGGCGCAGAGTACAGGCTGTTCACACATCACTATTTTTAGAACGACATGGAAGTACAGTGGTCAAATCTGAGTCATATCACTTGGAATTGTACATCTATAAGGCACTGCTAGTAGGATGAACCGTTCAGAGGTGCTCCCATTGTGCAAGGCCACAAGAGAAGAAATAGGTTTTGAGATAAGCAAGGGAGGAGGAGCAGGAGGTGTTACCAGCTACAATTTGAGATCGCGTAGATGGAGGCACAACGTATTCCAAAGAGAGGGACCAATTAGAGCAGTGCGAAGGTATGCCAACCATTTTGTAGGCAGTGCGAAAGACCGAGACTGAGTCACAGCTATTCTAGTATGAGGACCTATAATGCCTAGTTTGTTTGAAGAGTGAAGTGGTGTTGGTACTCAGTTATTAATCCCAAATGGTTGGCAGGTCGAGTTGACACCAGCCTGGATTGATGCTCTTAATTTTAGTATACATTTGTCGGTAATACCAGTAATAACAAAGACTTGTGCCTACAGCAGTACATTTCAGAAAGATCCTTAGAACTTAGAAGTTACGGTTTTTCCGACCTTGTTGGTAATTGTAATAGGAATTAACAAGTGTAAATTTTATTAGGGCATCACTTAATGTATGTATCTCTTCTTTGTTTGGTGTCTGTTTGTTTGTTTTTATCCTTTCAGCATTTGCTTTTAATATCAATGTAGTTTGTTTACTTGTTTCGTAGTGCAAGTACAGCATAATTATGCTTTCTCTGTTGAAAAATGTTTCCAATACATTGATAGCTGAAAATTTTCAATTCATTGTGCTTTTATGAGATCTGTTACTGTAGTTTAGTTTTAGATTAGGAAAAGTCTGTGCTGATAGCAAACGCTTTCTTTCTTCATTTAGCTCAGCTTTACCTCCTCTTGTAGGCCACTTCTCTCCTTGTTTGGCTTATTTTCTGCTATATCCCCATGACCCCATTGAGGTCACGAGTTGCTTGCTTGCTTTGTACCATAGTGACTGTATGTTACTGTGCTGTTTCTGGTGTTCAGCTAGGACTACCAGTACATTTTGCCAGTACAGTTTACCTTGTCAGGTTTGTAAACTGAAAAAATAGAGCAGTGATTCTCAATAATTTTTAGATACAAACCTTTTTTTACTTGAATTTGTTTGAAAGAACCCAACCTAAACAAACCATTCTAAACAGTTATCTAGGGAATGTACAGTTTTAACAGATAAATATTAGATTAGAAATTGTTTTAAATGAAATTTTTACACAAGTCTTGACTTCATCTAGGTGTTTCAATAATACAGTAGCAACACATTCAAACAAAACTTATCCAAATTGCTTCATGCAGCGCATTGCAGCCTCTGTCTTCCCATCACAGTACCCAACAGAACACTGAAATATATTTTTCAGTTGTCAATCAGTCAAAGCATAGGCCTATGATCTGTAAATCATAGAACAATCCTGCAAATGTGTACATACCATGTGCTGAATTTCTTTACCATTTGGTGCTCTAGTTGTTAAGTTCATTATGGTGACCATGCTTCCTGCTGCTTTCTTCTGACGGACAGCATGGTGGTAGTATGCAAAGGTGTCTGCCTTTACTTGTGTATTGTGAGTTCAAATCTCGCTGCTTCTTGATGTGAAGTTTCGAGTACAGTTAATTGTCAAGAGACATATAAAAAGTTTGCAGTGTTACAGTATTGCTGTAGTTGCATTGCCTTGCAGCCAAGACCTTGATAAATGTATTGTGTGTTTTTTATATGTGTCCAACGTAGAAATATAATGACATTGCACTTTTTTTAAAGGTTGATGATGATGGTGCTATATAAATAGCAGATATGTACACACATACTTACAGATACATACCGGTACATACCCTGCTTTGAATTGCTGAGCATTCTGTAGATAGAGTTTGATGTGGACAATCCTTTTGTCGTTGATCATCTACCATGTTCAGCCAGTGGCGGCGCCAGGATTTAAGTTTTGGGGGCTGAATCTTCGCAGAGGAAATTTTCCATTCTCATCCGCCAAAATTTCTGACGACCTTTTTAATTTTTTTTTTAGTCATCCGGTCGAAAATCGTGGAAGTATTTTGGTCTTGCATGCATGTAAAAAAAGGATGACCTTTTTAGGGGGCTTAGCCCCTGGGTTGCCTTTTATAGGGGGGCTTAGCCCCCCTAGCGCCGCCACTGTGTTCAGCTGTGCATTATAGTGTCTTGCGGTCCTAATAGCTGCTCTATTAGATGTTTTTATGAACTGATGTTTACATGATAACTATTTATGACAACGATTAATCGAAATGAAAATCTGTTTTCATAAGACATCAACGAGTGTGAATCTGAAGGCTGCCCAGAGCTAAGCCAAATGTGCCGAAACACGATCGGAAGTTTCCAGTGCATGCGCATGTGTGGCACTGGCTACCAGTATAGTTCCCGCAGAAGGTCCTGCGAAGGTACTGATCTTATGGTTAATGGACGACCAGACCATTTCACAACCCCCCCCACCAGATCATTCCAATGTCAAATAACACTTAAAATGCACATCCTCTGAACCATTGCACAACTGCTTCCAACTTCATCTCATTCTTTGTGTTTGTTTCTCTTTTCAATCATTCACTTGATGCTAATCCTGCATGATTGTTTGGTTAATCAATGCTTGATGTGTCAACTGTTGTTCAAACTCACTTTCAATCAATTAATCAATCAATCAATCAATCAATCAGTTCGATTACTCGAAGTAATTAAACTGATGCACCCATGCAACTTAAACAACCTGTCTTGTTTCATCCCTAGTTTTGCTATGCTAAATGTGAATGAACCTGATTGAATGAAAGAGGATCCTATGAATAACATATTGGACTAAAAATGACTTGAAGATGGATAGTACTGGAGGTTGAGTAATGGAACCGGTGTACTGCTTGTTTTCAATCATCCAGCCAAACCTTCTGTGGGTGTATGAGAAAAATGACTAAATATCTGGAAGATAAACGACTTGCTGAAAACTATGTTGATAAATGTTTTGATGAATATGCTCTTCATCAGTTAACTTCTTGCGGCCCAACCCCCATTCTCTGTTCATCTGTTCTTCCTGTTTGGCTGTCTATCTTTCTCTTTCTCTCTTTTTCTGCATATCACTGAAATTTCCTCTTATCACTGTTTCATGCATGTCTTTCCTTATATCCTGGTTGGAATCTGAATTCTTCTCTTAAATTGAGATATAGCGCAGTCTGGCTTTACCTGAAACTTTCGCCTGCTCGTGAACACATGATTTTGATTTCACAGTTTGGAGAGTTCATATGTTCTGTTTTACCTGTATGACAGATTGATTGGTAGAGCAACGTCTAGGTGTGTGTGTGTGCTTGTGTGCACGTGTGTGTGCTTGTGTGCGTGTGTGTGTGTAGGTTTGAGCCAAAACATTATGGGGATTTTCACAAAGTGGTAACACCAGATTCCTGTGAACTTTACCTGATACTGTGAGATAGGGGCGTGCATAAAAATGAGCTTCAAGTTTTTTTTAAAATACTGCGTTCATCCTCTGAGATCCATTACCTTCCACGGATACCGGTTTGATTTCCACTGAACTCTTCTCTCTATCATTGTCTCAACATCTGAATAGGCTATCAAATGTTTTGCGAAAAATCAAAATATCAATTGCCATTGGCTCTTTCCCTTTGTTGTAACTTCAGTAAGACTTCAGTGGCAAGCGAGCCCTAGCCACAGACCCGTTGAATGTGCTTCCGAACGCTTCAACCTTCTAGAGGTGTTTTATAAGTGATTATATACAGGGCTTAAAGTGTGGCTGGACGGTCTTGGACGGCGTCCATGCACTTTTTTAAAAATCTGAGCGCCGTCCTGCCACTAGTCTTATTGACCAGGACAGACTGAAAAGGTAAGGGGCGTCCAGGCACTTATTTTCCCACACTTTAGGCACTGATTATATACAATACAGTACAAAAAACCTGTTGATGAAAGTAGATTATTGGTGCAAGTTGGTTAGATTGTATTGTATTGTATATAAGCATTTATAAAGCACCTCTTACAGACTAGCTATTCAGAGGCGCTCTCAGCGTGGCAGCCCCGAGGAAATAAAAAAGACTTCAGGATGAATGGATTTTGAACTGAATGATTGAATGGATGGTGTGGGCTGCATTCATCTTGATGCTGGTGCTAGAAGATTCTGCTGATGGTTACTTCTTGACCTTTTTGGAAAAGGATAGCAGCCACACTATCTATCAACTCTTATGGATGTCGTTGCATTTGCTTTTGCACTGGAAACTTTAGCCACATGTAATACTCAGCTATGGCTTGTTGTTTGTCTCTCAAGGGTCTGTGTTGCATTGTGGTTGTAAATCCTGAAATTGATTGATTTTTTATCCTGAATTTTGAGTTTTAATCATTTGAAATCTTCAATTTAAATCCTTTGGATGGGTTGTTGGCTCACTGCATGCTGTTGCTTCATGCTTGATGTACACACAGAAACAATTGCCAACAATTGCCAACCAGCTGTTTTGTAATCAAGTTACTTATCCAATTGATCAATCTCTTAGTCTTTTTCAGTGTTTGTATATTCAACCTGGTTGCTGTTACCTATTTGATCAGCTGAAAGCGGTTTTCATAATACTCCCTTGAAATAGTTTAGATTTTAGCTCACCCAATACAGCTTTTTGCTTACAAGTTTTTTATGCCATGGATATTAATGGTAATCTTAACTTTAGGAGAAATTTAGTTATTTGAATTGGAAACATGTTTCATACATGCATATTCCTTGTGCACTGTTACAGGAACTTATTTTTTTGGATAAATATTACAATAATGGAAACTTGCATGCAAGATTTCTTAATATTGAAAATTTGTAGGCTTCTCAATTCAAAATTAATTGGAATATAGATGAAATACTGTGGTAATGAAAACCATCTTCTTTTGCAAGTTTCATTGGAAATAAGGTAATGCCATCTATTTGGTATCTTAGTCATCGTGATGGACTGGCATATGGGTTTTTTGTTTTGTGTAATTGGCTTTGCATGGTCTTGCTTTAAATATTTTACTGCCTTCATCCTTTATTCTTGATGTTACATTTTATAACCAAGCCGCTTTGATCAAAATGCAACATATAAACGTTGCAGATTGGAGACTGTCTGCTTGGGCAAACCAGCCAGTCTCTAATCAGCAAAGACTGTTATATTACTTTGGCTGACTGGCTTTGATTTCTAACTTCATTACCTTACATTGGTTGCGCAATTTATTGTCAGTCATGATTGATTAGATTTAGCTGAATTTATTTGAATCTGTTAGTTTTCATACGAAAACTTAATTTAAATCGATCGGATGAATGGAGATTGACAACCACTATGGTGCTGTTAACAATAGTGACTATTTTGGAAAACCTATGGTGACTGAGTTAGGTATGCAGGGAATGAACTATTGCAGCTTACCTGCAGTGATTCAAAGGTGAACGTGTTGGTCTATAGTAAGTAACTTTGATAATTAGGCTTGCCGAAACTTTGGATTGGCATTTTTTATATTGTGTACTGAGATTAAAATATAATCCGTGCTATTATTGTGAAGTTAGCATCCTATGTTAGTAAAGGAAAAGAACTTTACGTTACTTTAGCTCAGAAAGTAAGTTGATGTCCGATTCTTCATTTATTTTCCAAATATTATCTCAATCATCAACTGTTATAATGAAATTGTATCTTTTGTAGACATTAACGAATGTGCTATGAATCGTGACACATGTGTTGAGGGTCAGACATGTGAAAATACGATGGGATCTTTCATGTGTCGGCGTACAATCAGCTGTGGCACCGGATACACCTTGGATCAAAGCTCACAGCAGTGTCTTGGTAGGAACCATTATACATTCAGTGATAGATCTATTAAGCTGTTCAATCAATATTATAAAGTCAGAATTTTTTTGTTTATACCTAGTAGACTAAGTCAGGATACCCACAGCCGAAGGGCGGATACAAGAATTTTCGAAGGGGGCCAAAATTTTTGGTCTTGGGCAGGGAAAATTTTTCGTCTTGGTCGTCGAAAAAAATCTGATGACTTTTTTAGTCATTTGTCTCCAATTCCCAAGAAAAAGATTCCATTTTATCTGCCAAAAAGTTGATGACCTTTTTTAGTCGTACGGGCCTCATTTCCAAGCCAGAATAGCTGGTAAAAAATAAGGAAATTTCTAAATGGGGAGGCCATGGCCGGATTGTCCCCCCTGGATCCGCCTCTGCCACAACCAGAGTTGTACTCATTTTGTCTGCTGATGATTTTTGTTTGAGAGGTGAGGAGCTATTATCAATGTCCAGTTAGCTTAACAACTAACAGTCCAGTAATTCATGCTACAGTGTATTTTGCCTTTTCATATTTAGAACTTGAGAAATGTGCTGTTGGTAAGTGAAGGTGAAAAAGATGCTGCTGAAGCATAGTCTTTAATGACCATGTCAGTTTTTGCATCAGTAATATTGTTGCAGAAATCAGTCATGTTTCTCATATTCAATACATCATCTTTAGTTTAGAATTTAGTTGTAATGTAAGGTAAATCTTTGAGAATTTCTCAGCGCCCACAAAAGCCACGTCAGGGAGACCAGCTTATTCACTGGCGCTAGTTACATATGCTGCAACTGGCAATACACATTGAAGATGTTATCAGTGCAGAAGAGAGCTGAACCATTTCTTGCAGATGCTCTATTTCCGTTTATGCATCAGAAGAATGGCATAACAGAAACAAAAACTAAACCTGCAAAAAACCAAATCTCAGAGTACAGTGCGGTTGCTGGTGTTTTTCTGTTGATGTTGCAGACGATGATGAATGTCATCTCGGCACACATAACTGCGGCGTGGCCAGGGATTGCGCCAATATTCCAGGGTCATTTCGGTGTGTTTCCAAGCAGTGCCCTCGAGGTTATCAGCTGGACTTCCGAACTGGAAGCTGCAATCCGATCATCTGTCCACGAGGCCTCCATGCGGACGACATTGGCAACTGCGTTGGTACGCTTCTACCGTTTCATCTCATGCAAGGACACTTTTAAAGTTTTCACTTGCGCTGTTTTCATCTTCATATTTATATATATGTATATATTTTATAAAATTATATATATTCATGTATAACTATATAATATTATAGTATATATATATATATATATATTCGTTTAATAATTTCGAATGATGAATCACTATGATGAGCTGATGAAATTAATGTTTTGGCTAAAGAGCTGCATTAGTGTCCAGTTTGGCCAGTGGCGTAGCCAGGAATTTATGATGTTTTGGGGGGGATTTTATGGCCTGACCGGATGCCCTTTCTGACACCAACCCAACAGTATTACACTTAAATAAAAAAAAGGGAATAAAGTAACAAAGGGAATAAAGTCAGGAAAAAATTATTTGTACAAACAATTTTTTGTTTTTCTTTTTTAAGTGGAAAAATAAACTTTAAAAAACTTTTTCCTAGGCCAATGGGGTGCTTTAACCCCTGAAACCCCCTTGTCTATGCCACTGCGTTTGGCCAAAGAATCCTTTGGCTCATCTCATAGTGTACATGTCTTTCTAAAAGCAACCGTCATTAATGTGTTGCATTGTTTTCTGTTGTTTGTTTGGCTGCTGTAGACATCGATGAATGTGTTGAGAGACCCGAAGTCTGTCGCTCAAATCAGGAATGTCGAAATACAGTCGGATCTTACATCTGCCGTAATCTCCTGACGTGCAGCTCAGGTTACGAGTTGAATGAAGGTGGAACGAGATGTGAAGGTAAGGAGAAATTCTTAAGATTCCCCACCGCTTTATGTTTGTTTGATTTCATGATTAATCATTTTAAAATGATATGTTGATATGATCTATATGATCTGACTGTTTTAGAATATGATTTGTTGGAGATATGCAAGTGTGGTAGTAGCCTATACAATAATCTTTTGTTGAATTCATTAAAAACTAAATCACTTATTTTCAGCTCTAGCCATCACGTGCACAAGTTTTTCTGACGTACTTCTGTGAACTTTCTCAAACAATCAAAGTCGATCAAATCAATCAAAAATGCTTTATTGTTCACCAAAACAGTTCTAGCATAACAGAAAGGCATTCATTGTACATTCAGTGACAATGGATAAACTAAAAAGAGCCAAAGGTTCTGCTAACAGGTCACCTATTACAAATGGTCATTAAGCATCCTGCTAGTTTAAGGTAGTATTGTCATTTGCTGCTGATAGCGTATACACACCTCTGTGAAAAAATGACAGTTTGCACTCAACTCTAAAAATGAGGGTTCATGCGGGTATACGGCATATACTCACCTCACAAAGGCCAAAGTAAAAAAAGTTCGCAGAAGTAAAATGATGAGCATAAAACAGGAAAAAATCGCGATAATGATGAAAAATCATGAAATTTGGACTGTTTTATGCTGTGATGAAGGTTTTCTGGCGAAACATCATCAAAAAACCGTCCGATGACTAAAAAAATTCAGAATATACCCCTTGCTGACACTGGCAGTACACTACCTTACAACATTACCTGGAAGGCTGGAATTATCTGACCGTATTAGATGGTGTTTCAATTTGTTTGTATGTGCACTTGTTATAGCAGCCCTTCAAGCACTCTACTCAGAGGCGCTCCCGGCTACAGAGCGGACACAGCATCGGAGTTTCACCCCGAAGCACTGAGCAATTGCGAGTGAAGGACTTGCCCAAGGTCCCTACGCGGTGACTCAGTGGCGTAGCCAGGAATTTTTTCATGGGGGGGCAGTGGGGTGGCAGCTTAAAATGATGGGGTGGCTACCGTTGGCGAGCCGTACGCACGATAATTGAACAAAATACTGAAAGTAGTCAGGAGTGTCATGACATCATTGACATGACAGCAATGAGCAATCACATAATTGACATGTCTTAACGACGTTAACGTGTCTTAACTCAGTAACTGAAGAACGAAGTAATTTCAGTAAAAGTCACAATCACAAAATAGTAGTCGTAAGTGAATTTACAAATATATTTTCTTAATTTGTCTCAGTTGTCTTAAACCGAAGCTACAAATATCAGAATGCGAAAAAAAATTGTTGTCTAATGATCAAATGTCTAAATAATAATTGGCAGTAAAAATTTTCACAAACCTAAAATAGATGTATTCTACTGTTTTTGTGGTTAGCAGCAATATTAAATTTCACTGTCACTTTGAAAAGCACAACGAAAGGCCATTAAACAATAAACACATGCAATAAAACGTGTGTACGCACATATTAATGAATGACGTAGGGTATATTAATTGCCATAGACTATGTATTTTTAGATTTTGGATGTATTACAGTATTGGACATTAATGCGCATGCAAGCCTCACTAGCTTGTCTGTCCCACAGTGCACTATAGTGGCCTGTCCCACTCTCCCATCACCCACCCTATAAGAAGTTGTACAGGAAGTTGTATAAAAAATAAAATAAGTCAGAAATTATATAACATTCTTTAATTCTTTATCACTCGTAAAAGTAAAAAGTAAAACAAACGCAGGGATTGGGGGGGCAGCTGGGGGGGCAGCCCTTTCATTTGGGGGGGCGGCTGCCCCCCCATGCCCCCCCGTAGTTACGCCACTGCGGTGACTTGAGGTGGGTTCGAACCTGCAATCCTTCGGCTGCAAGGCGACGAACATACCCACTACACCACCGCGACCCATATAGTGGTCATATGATGGATTCTGCTGTTCTCTGTTGTTGCAGATATTGATGAGTGCCAGACTGGAACTCACGAGTGTCAGGGGGCACTGATGCAGTGCGTAAATCGACCTGGATCCTACATCTGCCAGTGTCCAGAGGGATATCAAAACAACCATGCACTCAGAGTCTGCGAAGGTGACTGCGGCTGCTGCTGCCGATATTCCATATCAATAGCAGATGTTATATTATAATGTTAATAAGGAATATCTTTGCTACGATATTGCCTCTCTTTTCTCTTCTGGCATGGAAAGCTAATTTATAGATCGTAATGGTGCATTTCAATTGTTATCGAACAATGCAGACTCTGTAGTTAGTTTAAAGTTGATCTATGTTTATAATTGACGAGTAGGCAGTTTTTTTTAAGTGAACAGGAAGATGTCATAAAAAACAATTTTGTGATAAAATTTGAAGTACCGTACTTGACGTCTTTTTTTTCTTGCTGTTGGTTATATGTGAGGCGCCCTTGTGAATTAATTTGTGAATTTTTTTAAAGCTGTGTTATAGTGCCATAGAAATTTCCATTATTATTATTATTATTATTATTATTATTATTATTATTATTATTATTATTACTATTATTACTATTACTATTATTATTATTATTATTATTATTATTATTATTATTATTATAATTATTAAAGTGTGTTTTGAGGGGGCGCCATATGAATGTCCTAGATTAGGCCCTAAAATAAGTAAATTACCTGACTGTATGTTTTCATAAATTTCTTACAAGTTTTGATCCAAACTTTTTACAGATTTGGACGAATGTCTGTACAGTAGTCACGTGTGTGCGCAGAATGCACGATGTGAGAACACGTATGGTACGTACAGATGTGTCTGCCAAGATGGATTTGTATCTGGTGAGGACAGCAGAGTTTGCGACGGTAAGAGATTAAGCGGTATTCTCTAATATTAAAAATAACCTTCATTTACTGTAGCCCTATCTATCTCTTTAACAGCTAGCATGTAGGTCTATTAAAAGTTACTTGGAAACCAGTGCAACTCATCATTAATGCATTAAAGTATGTCTTTTTTTGGATGCTGTGTCACAGTAGTCAAAAATGTTAACAGCAAACATTTTGGATACACTGAATGACTAATGGTCAGATAATAATATTCTCTTTATTGAAACAATCCGGTTGACACACTGCAACCGGTTACAATGTACAATTATGCAGTTTAGACAATACCGGTAATTCTTCATGAAACTGCTTATGGAATGTGTCCAACTTTATTGAAGTCAATTCAGTTCAGTTTTTATCCTGAGCCAACATAATTCAATTATGGCAGTGATCATAATATTTACCTGACATGACAAGTTTGTCAGCTGTTCTTGTAAGGGAAGAAAGAAATAAGAAATGCTGAATAATGATTAGTCTAAGCAGATGAAACAGGATGAAACAGGTTTAATGCAAGGCAGCTTTTCGCTGATATTAAATTCCGTATGAAAGCTTCAAGAATTACCAGTTAGGCATATGATATAAAATTTTATTGGTAGTATTTCGATTTTTATAAAATTATCTTTGTCTTTTAATTTAATTACACATTGGAAAGGATTAATGCTGCTTTTTGCTGGTACTAAATTCTGTTTGAAAGCTTAAAGAATTACCGGTATTGATAACTTTTATCAACTTTGATTTTTGAAATAGTATTTTCAATTTCTTTAAAGAAAATAACCTTTTATCTTTTAATTTAATTATTGTATTGGGAAGTATTAAATAAAATGATCGGTCTTGTGAGGCTTGTTTGTCCATTCGATTGACCGACAGATCATTTCCACTTTAACATTGTCTGTTCTTCTGTTTCTTACTCCTTCCCTTCCTTAGAGAAGAATGTAAACAATCCACTTAAGGCTAAATGCTGTACAAAAGTTGTCTGTAGGTCCCTACATTGCCAGCTAAGCAACCTTAAATACCTAGTCATGTAGACAGAATTTATTACTGGCCCTTGGAGGGCATAGGTGCTTGTGATGCACATAATTGGAAGCATGATTCATTTCCTCTGTTCAGATATTGATGAATGCCAGCGCCATGGAATGTGTCAGCAAACATGTCGAAATACCTGGGGATCATTCCAGTGTTTATGTGATGAGGGATATCGCCTCGGAACAGACGGACGAACCTGTGACGGTCAGTCAGCAAAATAACCTTCAATAATAAGTGTAATAAACTGTGGTAAAGTAAATGTTGAGGTAACGTAAAGTATACAGGCACAAATCACGAGTAAGAAATCACAAGCTTGACATCTTACTCTTCATTTTGCAAGTTGCGTTTGCATGATTACCTCTGCCATTATTTAGTTATTTTATTTATTTCTTGCATTTGCAATAGCGCCCTTTCAATCTTGCTACTCAGAGGTGCTCCCGACTACAGCACGGACACTGCATTTGAGTTTCATGCCAAAGTGCATGAGCAATCGCAAGTGAAGGACTTGCTCAAGGTCCCTATGCGGCGGTTTGAGGTGGATTCGCTCCAAGGCAACGAGCCCACAACTACACCACCGCACCCCACATTATGGGAGGTGTGCATCAGTAACTACATGAATGTAAGAAACAGGCAAAGGCAAGGTTAATGTGATGTAGCCCTTGGTGAAGTGTATTGCTATTATTGCTTCACTTACGCTTAGGTGAATTACAGTGGCTAAAATTTATAGCATATGCTTCTTAATTGCTTCATTTTCTTCTATCCGTTTCTTTGATCCAGCGCTACTGGATGCCATTTTCATCCCTCCTTCTTCTTACTCCTTGTTCCCTTCTATGACTCTTCGGTGCTGTCTTGATTCTCGCCAGTGCAACCATTTTCTGCTTGTACTTTTTCAGCCTGTTTTCAGTTTTGTGGAAGTAATGTGAAAGCAGCACAACATGGGAGCCCTACTAAATTAAATTTAAACGAGGCGGCCCACAGCATGAGAGCTGATTAAATTACATTTTTTTATGCTTGCACTCAACATAAATGTATTCCTTTGATTTGCCTAACCGTAGATCATGCCAAAAACATTATGATTACAACTAATGATTAAGCCTAAGACAACTAATACCATATTGGGGAACATCTTATATGGACCTTTACATGTCGATTTTTTAATACATTGATTAATTTTGTAAGACATTTATGGTTGTAATAAATTTAGGGTGCAAATATTTGAGCCTTCCGGAGAGATGAAATAATTATTGGACTCTGGAGTAAGCATGCATATTGTACACATTCTTCCATAGACATAATAATAATAATAATAATAAACATAATTTTAACAATAATTTATATAATGCCATAACTCGGTCATACTGTTACAAGGACGCCTCACAAACAGCTACAAAACGACTAAAATCAACTAGACAGAACTCGGTGCCTATACGCAGCCACAAGCAGCCAGTGGCGTAGCCAGGAATTTATGATTGGGGGGGGTTGATGGCCTGGCAGATGCCCTTCCTGACACCAACCCAACAGTGTTACAGTAAATAAAAAGGGAATAAAGTAACAAAGGGAATAAAAGTAAGGAAAAACAATTGTTACTAGAAACAATTCTTTTGTTTTTTCTTATTTAAGTGGATAAATAACCTTTAAAACAAACTTTTTCCTGAGCCAATGGGGGGTTTTAACCCCCGAAACCCCCTTGTCTACGCCACTGCAAGCAGCACTCTCTCTTCTTGCATTAGTAATTGCAATCATTAAACTCACAATTCAGATCCATCATTTTCCGTGGCATGTATAGACCATCGAATTCTGAAGAGTAGTAAACCTATTGCTGTTGCAGATGTGGATGAGTGCCAACAGGCTGCTGATGCTGGTGTCCAGGTGTGCCATGGTGTGTGCGAGAACACACATGGATCCTTTACGTGTGTCTGTCCATCAGGATACCAGATGGCCAATGATGGCCGTACCTGTCAAGGTGTGTCTTCTGATTAATATAAATTATGATGAACCTCTTTCCGTTGCTTAATCTTGAAAAACATCTTAGGATTGTCAGTTTGTAATATAAACCTTTCAGTGGACTGAGTGGATTTAATTGCTTCTTGTTTGAAGCCATTCATCATTATTTAACAATGTAAACTTTGCTGCACTTTTAGACAATATTATTGAAGATTAAAATGACTTTTGCTAAGTGAGGAAAGTGTTGGACTTGTTGAGCTACTGAAGATAAGTGACATCACTTGGCTGATGATGATAATAATAATGCATGTTAAGAAAAATTAGCTGACATCATGAAACTAATAATATTCAGATACTGAAGACAAACTAAAAGAAGACATTCTTCTGTGACTCTGAGATAAATATTATATTTGCAACTAATATATATATATATATATATATATATATATATATATATATATATATATAGTGCCACTTCAAGAGATACTCATTATGCGCATACCAGCTAAACCTGACCAGACATTATAATACCATGATCATATCAACAGTCTGCAAAATATATTATATTGTAACATATATTAATTAAGAATACAAATGAATGGATAGAATGGTTAATTTCTGTTAGACATAAACGAGTGCGCAATGCGAACGGCGAAATGCCATAATGCTGATGATGTGTGCATCAACACAAGAGGAGGATACAAATGCGAGACAGTTACCTGTCCCAGTGGATTCGTCAAGGCTCCAATCATCGGCAACAGAAACAGGCAAGTTACAGTAGTTAACTGTATCATACTGGGTTTTTAAGATCGAACCAATACTACCTATTTTCTGAAATACCCTTGAAATTAGCCTTGCACCATGAAAATTGTGCTACAAGTCTTCAGACTTCTGTCTTACATTTATCCGAGTGTTTCTTCTTGCATAACGTAAACTGTTTATTCTTGCAGTAACGTAAAATGCCAACGGAAGACGTTCGTATGTCCGCAGGGCGATGTCGACTGTCTCTATGCGCCTCTCTCCTACTCAACCAACTTCATAACGTTTCCCACTCGCATAAGAACGCCAGCCGACCTGTTCACCATGAGAGGACCATTGTCTCCATATAGGCGCCTCGTCTTTGATCTCAAGATGATTAAAGCGGAGGATCCGGCATCAGGCGAAACCAGAGTCAACAGAGCTTTCTTTGCTGTGCGCCAGGTACACTCGGCGCTCTATTCTTTGCTGTAATTGTTGTAGAACAGCCTATTTTTTGCTGTAATTGTTGTAGAACAGCCTATTCTTTGCTGTAATTGTTGTAGAACAGCCAGATTTGTCCTGTGTATTGTATTGTTTATTGCTAGAAGCAATGCACATAAAAAATAGAAGGATGTGCCGTTGCTTTTTCCAATCATCCGATCATACAACCTTATTTTTACAGTAATGTGACAAACATTCTATGCTCACGAAAACTAGCTGCATCATGTCATGTAGCTTTACCAAATATTCAGTGCAGAGTTTCTGTAGCAAAACCAGCTGCTTAGGGTGCCTGCATTTGTTACTGAAACTCTTAAGTTTATGATTACAGCACTGATTAACCAGGAATTGTATGCCCACTCTAAATTGGAACAACTGTCTTCATGCCTTGTGCATCACACATTTAGTTTGTACATCATGCATATACTTTGTAAATGGTTTTCAAAAGAGAACGTGTAGCATTGATAGTATTAAGTTTTGAACTGAAACACCATCCTGTGATTCCTGTCATATGATGAAAATGCCATGTAATCTGCCATTGTAGATGCGTGACAACGAAGCCGTGATTCAGTTGTTGCGTGAAGTTCAAGGTCCACAGGACGTCGAGCTGCAGCTGGACATGAACATCTACAGCAAGGAATTCGGCCAAAATAACGAAG
This sequence comes from Lumbricus terrestris, assembly GCA_949752735.1. Classification (NCBI taxonomy): domain Eukaryota; kingdom Metazoa; phylum Annelida; class Clitellata; order Crassiclitellata; family Lumbricidae; genus Lumbricus; species Lumbricus terrestris. The sequence continues at coordinate 22,820,994 of OX457042.1, forward strand.
AGATTTTCTTTGGAACGGCCGTCGCTCGCATTTTCATATACGTCACCAAGGATGACTGGTGAGCGTCACCGCTCGTGACTACCAGCGTATGACTGAGAGCAGACGACAGCGGTAGAGTCTAGAATTAGTAGAAAAGATGAGGAAACCTAGAAGATGCCTTCAATTTAAGACAGTATGAAATTCATCAGTGCTCTTCAACATTTGAAGCAGGACTAACTAACTAACCTGTGACAATATCAGAAAAAATGCCATGACCGCATTATTGTCAGAATTAGATTTAGGCGATGAGTAACATTACACTTTCTATTACTGTTGGCTTTGTTATTGAGATGTTTGAAAAGTACTTAAGACCAAGACTTTTGAATGCAGATGTCTAATGGCATTAAGAAATGAAATGCAGGTTTTTAGCACATAAGTGACAACACACAAAGAGAAATTTTGGACAGTGATTAAAGATAAACTTTGAGGTTATCTCTCTAACTACAATCTTAAGCAGCAAACATCTCTCAACTATACCGTAGCTGAAGTACTCTTAATCTCTCTATAACTTGGTCCCACTTTCTGATGTCAAGCTGCTCAAGCATAGATAACCTTTTGAGTTATTCTTGTTCAACCGCGCTGCCTTTATCGTCTTCCACTAAACTAATCAAATGTCACTCTTGAGAAATACTTAAAATCTTCAAAGCTCATATCTTGCCAACCCCCGCTGTGTTCAAGCCAGAGGTGTAGCATCCAGACTGACTGCTGCCAGGCTTCATATTCAACTGAACTGAACTATAACCAGTGCTGAAAGTGGTTTGGAAAAGTTGCTGGGTCTGACTTCGGCGGACGAGCCGACGCCTTTGAGCCGAAAATATGACGATCTTTTTTTAGTCATTGTCTTAGAATCTTTCAAAATAATACCATTTTTTATCTATTTTTGGTATCTTTTTTGCTAAAAATTGTTAAATACATGACCCGGCTGAGACCCAGCACCAGCAGCTCACGAAAATTAATGCCGGGTCGCAGACCCCAACAGACCTGGCTCACTTTCAGCCCTGACTATAACTGAAATACTTCTGGATAAAAACATGCAAGTCCAAGCTAATTCTGATGCTGCCAACAGAAAGATCCCTATCGATATTGAAAGTCAGACATGTTGAAACTCCACAGAATTATTCTGAACTCTTTAGCTAACGTCATAAATGATAAAATTATATCGAATATGAGCAATTAAACCACTGCTTTGGCTTTCCAGTCAGCAAATGATCTGTTGTACATGGAGGCTTAAACCATAATTATGACGAGAGTGACTGGAAAACCAATGAAGCTCATCCTTAAACTGTTAACCATTTAACGACCAGCTACATATGTATTTAATGCATTTTGGTACATGCTGGTCGCTAACGGGTTAGCAGTTTCACAGAACATTAAATTGCAGCCATTCGCAGTACTCGTCCAGGCCACCTGTATGCCGTGGTGAATCAACTTTCCTACACATGGAACTTGATGGAAGTCTCAGTTGTTCACACATCAACAATATCATATATAGGGGGAGTCGGGATACCCTCCCACCTCACTTTGTGCACAACTATCAAGAACCTCTTGAGACATCAAGACCAACTGTCGAATAATCTGAAGCAAGTGCTCATGAGGGTGGTAATTGGTGAAAAAAAGTGTCGTTTTCTCAAGCATGTAATATGAGACATATCCGCATGATTGTCATCAGAGACTGAAAGCAAAGCTATAGATACACACACATACACGCAGTGGCATAGACAAGGGGGGTTTCGGGGCTTAAAACCCCCCATTGGCTTAGGAAAGTTTTTTTAAATGTTATTTATACACTTAAATAAGAAAAAACAAACAATTGTTTGTAGTAACAACTATTGTTTTTACTTTATTCCCTTTGTTACTTTATTCCCTTTTTATTTACTGTAATACTGTTGGGTTGGTGTCAGAAAGGGCATCCGGCCAGGCCATAACACCCCATCATAAATTCCTGGCTACGCCACTGTGCACATGCACACATACACAACCTTGTACATTTGCACATACATGCCTCAGCAATAAACTGATTGGTTGTCTACATCAGTTCACATTGCCTTTGTCATTTTTTACCCCACACACACACCAGATTTATAGGTGCCTTGTTCAATGTTCATTAATATACTGGGTCTATAGAAGTTCTTATATCAGATGTTCGCAACATACAGACCTTTCCTTACAACTTACACGCTTGATGACAAATCATCAGTTTTACATGGCTCACATAGATGTGAACTATGAACTCCAGAGACAGATGACATCGGTCACCCATGGGACCACCCAAACCACACCCCACCCATACCCAACTGAAATTCATCCCACAATCTCAATGCTTTAAATTGAAACACACACACACATATACACACACACTACGAGGTGGATCAGGTGAATTTATGATCGTTCTGCTCTCAACTACAAAGTCTGGATAAAATTTTATTAACCAACAGCTAGAAGAGAACACAAATACTCGAGACAATGAATAATAATTTCCCGTTCAGATACATCCGCTAATAATAGCCACCTGTTGTAATGACTCTGACAGCATCGACGTGTGAAGACCACACTGTATGCAGGTTAGTCATTGATTCTAGTGCATTGAAAGCCCACATCCCGCTAATAATTTGGCCAACGTTAAATACTGTCAGACTACAAAATTCTTAACTGCGAATGATGTCAGTAAATGCGAAAAAGATGTTGCCGGAAATATGTGTTCACCGTGCGATTCATCATCAGCGTTAAGTGATCGAGAGTTAAGACCAGAAGCAGCAGAAACTCTGAACTAGCGTTCAAATAAAAGTTCTGTTGACATACGAAGCATCAACTGAAGAAGAGTCGGCAGAATCCTATCAATTTCATAAACATGACGTTATTTTGATGAAGTTCCTGTGACCGTACACAAAACACACGTGATAACACAACTACGACAGAAAATTGTAAGTTCAAAGCAGCTTCATAGATGCCGACCGATCTCGGTGATTACGCACCAACGACGATGGCATCGTCACTGATTTGGGATGAATGATGCGACAGGACGAAACGTGACAACGGAATGATGGATGGAGAAATGAATGCATGGAGTGGCATTGCAACACCTGAGACTCAGTGGAACAACTCAGGCAAATAACAGCGGCCATGTCGAACGATCCTAAGTGGGTGAAATAATTTGCCGACGGGCTTCACCGGCGGCCGTACTGCGGGTCGATGTGTGTGTGTGTTCGGTTTTGGTGTACGTACAGTAATTACCATTTAGCTAAATATTTACTTTCACAATTTAGAAACACTTAAAGTCATTTTCTAAGTTGATACTCTTTTGCCAGCTGAGCTTATATGAAAAGACGCATTGTAGCATCATCATCATCAAAGAAAGAGGAGGAACAGGAGACATGACAGTTGCTGCCGCTGCTGCTGTTGTTCTCGTTACTCCTGGTCCTCCAAGTTGTGCTGGACCTTGGAAAAGTCAAAATCAGCTCCAGTAGCACGACGGAAAATATCCAGAACGTCAATGCAAGTCGTCTCAAAGTGACTTGTAGCATCGTAAGTCTTGGAAACAAAAATCTGAAATGCATACATTACCATCACGTGCACCATTTCAAATTTAAACATCAGCATATTTGGAGGTTGTTTAACAGTTTACATTTATACCTGAACGCAAAGATGAAAACTTGGAACTTATTTACAGAGTCAAATTTCAGTATGCATTCAAACTAGCAACGTTCAGTGTTAAAACCATGAAAATTTCATCGCAACCTTTCTAAATTGCAAGTCATTGCAGGACAGGTCAATTTTCAAACGAGAATGACAGCTGGAGGCCCAGATAAGATTACAGTAAGATAAGCATGTAGGTAATTCACTGAACAGTACAACTTTAGTAAAAGGTTAGGCAGAGCTTAATCAACATAATACATCATTCCAATGCTATTGACAAATTGACAATTTTACAACATATGTAATTGTACAAGATATATAATTTCATAAGATATGTTGCCATGGTCATTTGTCTTAAGACTTTTCTTTTTCCATGAGTTCTTCACACTGGGAGTGCCTCTGATTAGGTTGTACTGTGAGAGGTGCTTTATAAATCCCAAAATAGAATAGAATATGTTCCAGAATATGCACCATTGCCGACATCAGATGAACCCCAGCCAATGTCCTAGATTACAATAGTTTACTCTGACAACAATCAGCTGTCCACCAGTACTAGTTTACTGACGAAGAACAAATTGCTGTGGTTGGTCCCTCCATTTGGACTTACCTTCTTACCACACTACGTGCTAAACCAATGACTCGTTTTTCCTCATCTGTATCTCAATCTTTACAGGCATTTCTTTTCCCTCGGAGTTTGCCTCCGAATAGTCACTCTGCAAGAGGCGATATATAAATTTATAGATACAATACAAACCGATACATTGATACAATATGGACACTGACTAGACAACAGCCTCACCTGATTGGATCTGCCATCATCATTTGGTTCCAGTTGTTCGGCCACAGAGATGAACCTATCATTGAAAACAGAAAATTAAGTACTTTGTCTTAGAGACTAACAACACACAACACATGTTATTATGCGCCCATCCTCTGTTCAGCTGTAGATTAAAGTGTGCTCAAACTTTTACTTAGCTACAGTTTGGAAAAATTTATACTGGCCTGTGACTAGAATGACAAAAGCACTCATAATTAATCGTTGGAACAATTCTGTCATGAATAGAACGGAATGAAACGGGAACAAACAAATAAGACATCACCACCAAAAAACTATAATACAGATATCAAGTATAAGTGGTCATCTAATCAATGGTCAGTGGTCATCTAATCAATGGTCAGTGGTCATCTAATCAATGGTCAGTGGTCATCTAATCAATTGTTGGTGCTTTCAATAACAGTTTCAAACATGTTTCATAATGGCCTAAAAATGAAAAGCATTCTAAACATATCCTGCCATCATCATCTACTCCAAAACACATCCGTTTTCTAAGACGGAATTTATAAGCGCAAAACATTTATACAGTAACATGCATACAACTTCGGGATAATAATAATATGCCACTCTCAACAACTAAGGAACTTACTTTTCCTTGATGTCTCCAAGCAGATCAAGGCCTGGCTTCAGTTCCGCTTCTGGGTTGCCTGTCTCCACTGTGGTTGCAACAATGGCCAAATAGAATCCTTTGCCGGTCACCATGTGAGTGCTGCTGACGCACGACACGTAGATATCTATAAATCACAAGCATTCATATATATACATGCATGTACGACGTTGTACGTACGTAAGAATGCAAACTTATATACACGAATATCATCAGGATCTGATTAACACATGTGGAGGCCCTGTTCAGTAGGACTGTGGGGTCCCAACCTGAAAGAATCCTGACAAGAGAACACATAAAACGTGTCATATTCAACTAATCAACATTCGTCTATTAATTAGCAATTCGATTCTTCTTTTAACAATATCAACCGGTCTTTTGATATTCTAGTCTAGTGTTAAAGTAGGCTTATATCATCTTTTACGGTTTTAGAGTGAATCATGTCAGACATTTTGTTTAGCCAAGACACTCGTACAAGTAAAGAAGTAAAGAGTGCAGAAGCGATTTTTGCCCTAAATAAATTCTTGGCATGGAAAAAATTCTGGCAATCTTGTGGCAGGACAACAACCATGCAGGGCAAAGGCTGTTTTAATCAGGGAATTAAAATAGAATGTCCTGCTGTAGTGATTGCTAAGTAACACAGCTAAGGACTTCTTCTATGTTATAGGATTTCTTCCATCTTATAGTATCAATCTATCTATCTATCTATCTATGGAATTTACATAGAGTCCCTTCAAGAAAACCATTCACAGACACTCCCAAGTCAGGCACAATCAAGGAAAGCCTTGATTTAAGTTTGTGATACATAACTTAGTACATTTATTAAGTTTTCGAATCAATGTATGTAATTAAGTAAAGTTTTAGAATTGAGTCCCCAAATCAAAAATTAAAAGACATCACGCATACCATCAATGCATCTTCTTTTCATCTCTACTCTCTGCAGGTTGCATACTGGTAAGTAAAAGCGAAACCAAAACTGTTGTTGGTGACTGATTTACGGTTTACACTAGTGTTCATGAGAACATCACTGAATGAAACAACTATGAACAGAAGTAGCAGCTGGTCGGCTGCTCTATACGAGTGAGAAACCATGAAACTGACCATTTTTCCTGTTCACTTGCTTCTGTGGAACAATGATTTGACAAGATGCTGCATCTTTAGTGCTTGGAATTGGATGATCCAGAATACAGATCGCACGAACCACCTGCATGAAAACAAAGACATCCAGCATTCGAGTCATTAATGAAACAAGGACAGAAGTTACCAGTGATCCACACAACACTAAATAATATTACAATAATAAATCAGTTTATTTCTTAAACTGACACAACACAGTATGTATGTATGCATGTATGTATGTATCTATGTATGTATGTATGTATGTATAACGAGTATGTATGTATGTATACTTGTTATAGCGCCCTTTCAAGCTACCTACTCAGAGGCGCTCCCGACTGCAGCGTGGACACTGCATCAGAGTTTCATGCCGAAGTGCTGGGCAATTGCTAGTGAAGGACTTGCCAAAGGTCCCTACGCAGCGACTTGAGGTGGATTCGAACCTGCAACTCTTCGGCTGCAAGTCAACGAACATACCCACTACACCACCGTGCCCCACAATGTCACAATGTCTACGATCAATAATGGAAGGGTGATCATAAGCTATTATAGGAGTCGAATTTAACTACTACACAATTTACCAACGCTAAATGCCAAATGGAAGGCTAAGCGGACCTTTTCAGAGGGTAGCAGGAAACGATCCTGCATTCGTGCGCTCTTTCTGCCAGAGTGTCTACCATTACCCTAAACCCTTCTCTCCATGGTATTACTGCAAGACAATCATCAGTGAAGAGAATAAACTTTATCATGGGAACTACTGTCGTTGTTCGTAACAAAGTAAAAGTGTGTATTTGCAGTTTAACGTCGCTGTATGGTAACGGTAACAAGGACCATTAGTGATGCCCTCCTCCTTTATCCAGGATAACAAAGTGAAAGCTGGACAAGCTTATAAACACAGTTAGGGTCATACATATAATTACGTATGCAGAAATCGTATTTTTCAACACACCCTCCACCAGGACATGTTGTTGACCCCTCTATGCGCACGTACAAATAAGCTGCTATACCCCTTTCCCCCTACAAACGCTAATTAGCTAAAGTCATCTATGAAACATGTATTTCACCGTAGGCTACTATATAATTTAGTTAAATATCATATTTGCTAGCTAAATTTTTTTAACTGTTATGGTCTACTGCTTAGATCTTAACAGAATATAATTTTAATGTAGTCAAATGCTATCGAATGACTATAGGATAATACAGAGTTAAAAATAGGCAATAAAAATAATGTGGACGACATAATTAGACATTTATTTTGCATGCATACATTTTGTCGTGAACCCTCCCCCTGTACACACCCATACACAAATCGCCTAAATCTCGCGACCTCCCCTCTGTGCGTACGTAATATATTGGCGGCATACCAAAGTTTGGGCATATATCGTTTGTGGTTTGGTGTCAGGTCGGGAGCGCCTCCGAGGACTTGAAGTGGCGCTATATAAATTACAATATGGATATCCCCTTAGCCAATAACCAATCGTGTAACGTCTTTACCTTTCCGGAGTTTTTGGCCAGATGCTTTGCATACGACGGGTCGCAGATGACCATGCTGCAGCGAGCGGTCTCTCCACACGACTTCACGCCAACGACTTTTCCATCCTCCATTACTATCTCGTCGATCGGCTTATCCAGCATGTAAGTGCCTCCATAGATTGCACTCAACCTTTAGAAAATAAGGAAACTGTGCAAATATATCTCCAACTCTCTCACAAACACTTGCATCACTTGACTTCACCAGCAACGACCACTACAGCCGTGAAAATGTAAGTAAAACAATCATTAAGGGAGACGGCATCCACACTGGGAACTTGTAACAGGAAACGATAGCAGAAAGTGAAAATTCAACTAAAGGCTGTTATATGCAAACATCGTCAGCTAAGCATAATGACTGCTATTTCTAACAAGTCCACTAAATTGACTAAATACAACTCTGGAATGGGCTCCACAGGCTTTTTGGGGCTCTTATTTCAAAGCATTTTTAGTCAACTCAAAACTGTACTATTTGACATGCTAGAGCGCTTGCGCTTCCGAGAAGTCCTTCTTGAAGAGACGCTATACAAAATCTTGAATGAATGAATGAACATGGCTAACATAGCTAACACGACTAACATAGCTAACACGACTAACATAAGCCACATAGCTAACATAGCATAGTTTGATAGCTCTCAGACATAGACCTGTGCAAGAAACAGACTGCAGTTCTTTCAATCGCCTACATACCACGATGTAATAGCATGTTACTTACCTTGCGAATCCCTGTGGCAGTTCTCCGAGGCCGTAGAGCGGATAGAGATACGGTGACTTTCCGTATCTTGCCAGTGACTCACTGTACAGCTTGATACGCAGAAGCGTTTCTTCAGCTGGCTTCTGAATATAACTGAAACACAAGTTACACGCTTTCAATAGAGCTCCTCTCATAAAATATAAATCCATACTCACCCTGAGTAACATGACCTCTGTCCGTGTGATAAAAAAATTCGTTTATTCACTTATGATTACATGAAATAGCCGGAAAACACGAAAAACAGTTAAGCAAGAGCCTATTTTTAGTTGCTGATCCGTCCCACCGCCGGTCACCCTTAGGAATTGGAGGGCCAAGTCAACCTTAAAGGGTTAGTAGATATTGAACCTGTACCTTTCTGTTCTTTGTGCTAGTGTATAAACATTCAACTATCACCTCACTCACAAGCTAGCACAGTGGTGAATCTGCACATTTCACAAAGCATCAATAAAACACCTCTGGTCTAATCAGCATGGTCAGTCATTAACGATTAATGCTCTCGAGCAGCATTTTCATTTTACATTGATAAGGTTTCTGATTCGGTAAAATCTATTTCCTTGGATGCGAGATCATGCGACTAATGTGAATGAAGTGAGAGATACTTTAATACTAACTCGTCGTTGAGGTACAGAGCCAGAGCGTGTCCTGTGAAATCTGCCGTGTTTTCGTCGAGACCGAACTTCTCGTAGCATTCCTTCATCGTCTTCTGCTTAGCGTCGAAGCCTTTGAAAGACTTGGGTTCTTCTGGGTTGTACTCGTCCACATACTGAAGGAATGATCGGAAACGCCTCTTCTCAAACAGACCCATCAGACCTAAATGCACCACATCATACACCTCAATTTACAATCATCAAACACCCAGGAAAGCATAGGCGTATGAGGTGGGGGTCCAGGGGGGGGCAAATGCCCCCCAAATTTTGGGCAAATGTGTTTTTCGGGCAAAAGAGGCATGGACGGGCAAAAACATTTCGGAATTTTTTTCGGGCAAAACAGGTATGAGAGGGGTTTTTCGGGCACGCAGGGGTAAAAAAGGTCGTCAGATTTTTCGGACGAGAAAATCCTAAGATTTTCGGCGGATGACTAAAAAAAAGGTCGTCAGATTTTTCGGGTGGGAAAATCAAAAGAATTTTGGGCGAATGACTAAAAAAGACGTCAGATTTTTCGGGGGAAATTTTTTTTGCCCCCCCACTGCCGAAATGTCCCGTACGCCTATGCAGGAGAGGTATATCACACACACACACACACACACCTAGGCACATCCACACAAACCATATAGATACTCAAATGCACTGATACCACAAACTGTCATCCATAATAACAAGCACACAAACGACATCAAATATCCAGATACAACAAATCAAACCTAGATGCACCATAAAGGCTAACCGCCAAAAAAATCAACTGCACAATCACAATGCAGGTCATGTAGCGTACAAGTGCTCGTCATCAAAATAATTTCATCATACGCAATGTAAAACTGCACTGCTAGACACCACACCTGTCGCCTGTCAATCGCAGCAGAACAGTATACAACCAACTCATGGCAAAAGCAGTCTTTTAGAAAAACGCGTTTACTTTCTATAGTTTCATGACTAGAGCTGAACTTCTTTTATCCGCTCATAACCCATGAACAAATGCACATGGCGATTAGAAACCTGGAAAGTAGTCCTTTACTTTGCACTTTTAAGAATGGAATCTATCTGACAGTTTGCAAGCAACAGCAATTGGTGAAGATCAATTATTTCCATCACAACAAGACATTTTCCTCAATTCACCATTCCTTTGCCTATGTGCAAAGCTAGGATCATCCTAGACCAAAATCTGGCTTGGTGTGTGAAGAAGTGCCAGTTTCATGTCAACTGCCATACCCGAACCAACTTCCTCTCTAACATGCTTTTATCAGCGTCTGGACCGACTTCTACAGTGCTGCATATAGTGTTGTGAGGTGGAAACTTTCCGACGAATCTTTCCGGAAACTTTCCGACATATTTTTCGACCAATAAAATATTATTAAATACATGCTCAATTCTAATGAGTCCGAAATTTTCTTTCAATATAATGTTTCTAAATACATCAATCACTATCAGAAGTTAGTGTTGTGAGGTGGAAAAATTGTCCAGAAAGTTTCATACTTTTCCGGAAACTTTCCGACTTATTTTTCCACCAATAAAATATTATTAAATACATACTCAATTCTAATGAGTCCGAATTTTCTTTCAATATAATGTTACTGAATACATCAATCACTATCAGAAGTTAGTGTTGTGAGGTGGAAAAATTGTCCAGAAAGTTTCATATTTTTCCGGAAACTTTCCAACGTATTTTTCCGCCAATGAAATATTATTAAATACATACTCAATTCTAAGGAGTCCGAAATTTTCTTTCAATATAATGCTACTAAATACATCCATCACTATAAGCAGTCTTAGGTGGTTATAAGTAATAGTTTATTCAATAGATGGCACTGCTAGTGTTAGTGATAATTGTTCGCACAGCCCAAAAATACCGGTACATTTAGGAATTAAATGCAATTAAACTTTTGCTGTAAATTAAGAGAAAATATTTTTTATCATTCAGTCACCTTCATATTTGTGAGTTATGAAAATAAAAGACAGAAACAGAAATTGATGCTGTATTACCGGTACTTCATGTTTATATCAGTTTTTTTACACATTTCCTGCAACAGAGATGACTGCAGACATGCAAGCAACTAGTTTTCTATAGGCTACTCTAGTCTGAAATGATAATGAATAGTGTTTATTGCTCATATTAATTATTTTTAAGTTCAAAATTGTTTGCATCGACAAAAGTACTGTAAATAAAAGGAGTTTTTAAACTATAAGAAAAAATTCTCAGAGTGAAATTCTTATATTTTCTGAGTTTAGTGTATTTTCCGGTTCTTCGGAAACTTTCCGGAAACTTTCCGTCAAAATACTTTTCCGGAAAAGCTACATCACTAGCTGCATATCCTGGTTGCGTGCAGATGTCGAGCGAATTCCAGAGTGCATCATGAGTGATACTCTTCGCTCAGTGCAATGCTTAATATAGATGCATGGGTTCATTTGTATATCATGGCAGTCCACTTTCCAACACAGCGTTTGAGTTTGCATCAGAAAGTTAAGTGACTTTGAGCAAGTCCTTCACCCACAATTGCTGGGCACCATTAAAGGATGAGCACTATCCTTGGATAATGGCACTAAATAAAGACAGAAATAATAATAATAATTCCATAGAAGATGCGGGATGGATTGGGCTCCACAGGAATTAAGTAATCCAATCCTATGCATGATTACTAGGGCACAGCCGGGTGCTGACCCGGATACCCGGATATGCCGGGTATTTGACACCCGGCAGATAACCGGACCCGGTGATGAAAGGTCTTCCGGACCGGGTGGGTAATTATCAATAGCATACCACACATCATTAAAGGGCTTAGCAGCTAACCGGCAAAATCTCTCAACTGCATTATAGTACAATGAACAGACAATCACAGAACAGACAGACTGCTGATGGCTGCTTTATATTAGACTATCCTATTTCAAACAGCCTACCAGCCAGAGGAAGGAGGAGGTGGAGGGTAGAGTTTGTATCACTTTCTTTCATGCTCTCTCTCTCTCTCTCTCTCTCTCTCTCTCTCTCTCTCTTCTACTACCCCCTTCCTGAGAGGAACACAGTGGTAGACAATGAAGGAGAAGAGGGGGAGTAAACAGTATATATATAATTATATGTGTGACCTGGTGGCTGAATAAATATATATATATATTTAAATATATTAGAATGGCACTCTCTTTCATGCTTTCTCTTCTTCCTTCCTCCTCTTTCTCTTCTAGTACTCCCCTTCCTCTCCCTCCTGCTGCTTGGCTGTTTGAAATATCTAACAGGGAAGAGAAAGGAGATGATGAAGGAGGAGGGGAGGAACAGTGGTAGAAGGTTAGGGAGCATAGGAAGGGGGAAAGAGCTTATATGTGTGTATATATATATACATTACATATATATATATATATATATATATATATATATATATATGCTGCTAACTGACCATAGCCATATAAGTTGGCAAGGGGTCATCTGTCATTAATCCCTTATCTTTAAAACCTGTTTGGTCTGTCACACTCTTATTCAAGTCAGAGAGACTAGTCAGAAGGGATACCTTCCACCTGTTATACGACTCTGCAGCCAAGCTTAATAGGCCCCTCTCTAATAGGACCATGTATACATCTCACAGATTAAGGGATGGTACACTTTGAACTATGTCTACATGTAGTTGGACTGCATGAACCACAGAAGCAGGACTGTTTATCAGGGGCCTCTGACCTCTTGGCTGACTGGATAGATCAGCATTTCTATACTAAAGAATGATTTTATCAACACAGTTCATGAACAGATATTACTGGCACCTCTCAATCAATAACCCCTGGCAGAACTCAACCAATAACCCCTGGCAGAACTCAACTGTAGTAAAATTCTGACATGGAAGAATTTTACTCAATTCCACCAAAGGTAGCTAAAAAACTGAGCGGTGTTCGTTTGAGAGCATTCAAAGTGGGGACTTACTATTCAGTTTAGAGATTAACGATTACTTTTGATACCCGGACCCGGTACCCGGACCCGGCAGATTTTATTCAAACTACCCGGACCCGGTACCCGGTTGAAAAACGGCACCCGGCTAGGCCCTAATGATTACTCATGATGAATTTCAGTAACAAGACTTGAATTGCAATGATTACAAGTGCACTGTTTAAATATTGCGTTTCCAGACTTTGTATGTATTCTCCTGATCCTTGATTGGTTGCCAAATGAATGATTTGATTTGATCAGACCCAGATCTTTGATCCAAACAGTGAATGATTTATTGCTTCCCTATCTAGTTCACACAGAAGACATGCAAGACTGCATCTACTGCATCAAATGAAGATCATTGCCTGGCTGAGACTAGCTCAAACGAGCCACACAGACTATGCTGTTATGGAAACACATGCCAGTCCCACCCAGACCATTGCTCATTTGGCTCTGTGCCATAAACATTGCAAAGAGCTCTACCTTAAAATGCGCTTATTTAGATCAGTTAGGTAGTCATGCATGCACAGCAATGTTGTGATGTAGTTAATAGGCAATATACGAAGTGTCTTTGATACACAGATACGAACAGACACACAGTGTCACACATGCATTGCATCACAACTAGGCTTTTAAATCAATAGATGAAAAAATGAAACCAATTAAAGCCAAACTACAGCAGAAATCATCTACAGAGAAAAATCAATTTCAGTAACAAGCGATTGCTTTAGGTCTGGGTAGGTCATATCTGTTGAATGGATTGTTTGCGTGATTGAAATAACATCCAAGTTCATCAGCAGAGAAGATGTTGCTCTCTCCATGACCATTGACCAACAAAGGATGAAAAGAACTTTGCACAGTCCTAGGGTACTCAATAGGAGCTTGCTCAAAAAATAACCCAAGAAAAAATCAACAGGATGTTATTAACTATATTTCACTTAATCTTGTAACCGTGTTGCGGCTTGTCAACCTAATTTCTATTAAATGAATATATGCATTATATATATATACTGCCATGAAACACCTAGCGGACACAAACTACATCTAACTATTATTATTCACATATTAAAATAATTTTTATTACTGTTGTTCACGTGGCTCAATCAATTAATGAATCAATCAATCAATCAAAATTTATATAGTGCCCCTTCAAAATACCTACTCAGAGGCACTCCCGGCCGAGATCAAGTGCAAAAAACAGTTTTCAACAGTTTGTGAAACTGAGAATAGTTTGGGAGGCAACGCATAGTCAAGAGAAGTTCATTAATGGTCCTCATCAAAATGGTTCAAATAATCATAATTATATGTATCTTCAATTCTGCAATCATTCCTATGTGCTGCAAATACCTTCTCCTTCTTCTACTCTGGCCATATCTACCCTATACAAACTTAGACTTAGTTCCTCCTGTTCCAATTGGAGCATTGGTCAACAAGTCTTCGCCACACCGCACGGTCGCCAGCCACCTCCACAGCCTCGTCCCATCCCAGACCCATCCGCTCCAGATCCCCCCTGAATGCTCGTCTCCAGGTGTTTCTTGGCCTGCCTCTTTTTCATTTTCCACCCTCCGGCACCCAGTTTACTGCCGTCCTCGCAATTCACTCCTTTGGTAGGCTAAGAATGTGTCCAGCAATCCTTCCTCTTCTCCCCATGATGATATGCTCAAGGTACCTCGAACCCACCATTTTCAGCACCTCCTCATTTCTGATGTGATCTCTCCATGAGATGCCCAGGATAGATAGTAGGCACCTCTATCAAAGCACCAAACTTTTATCTACCCTATGCTGTTGATTAAATCATCCCAGATGTCGTATGCTGACAACAAAAAGCGTATTGTTGTGTTTTCACTCACCTGAGGCAAGAGCTTCGGTTTCACTGGCTGGGACCTTATGGATCTTCCCTGCTTTGTAGACGTAGCTGCCCTCCACTGATTTAAACTCCAAGTAACGTGTCACTCCAGTATGGATCAGCAGTTTCACCAGGCGACCTACACGGCATCAAAACAACAAGCGCTCCAGATTAAACAAAATCAAACCATTCCAAGAAAATAAGCAAAACACACACCGGTTGTGAGGTTGGTGTATCTCCTGAAATACACCAGACTTTGTCACTAGTAGTGATAATGAACTAGACCAAGTTCTGTAGAGCTCTCACACTTTGTTCGCCACTCAGCAGCTTTACTGTCCAATAATATTTTGCCAGCATAATTCAATACATCTATATAAATAAAAATGTAAAAAGTTACAGTTTGTTACCTTGGATCTCGGAGAGTTCTGAACCGATTGCTTTGAAAATTTTCGCAAACCGTTCCATTCGAACATCACCGTTTTTTATGCCTTTTGGGAAAAAGCGCAATCTTTACGACCCAAAAAACACAACTATGCGATCTATTCGAGCGATTTCGATTTCAAGTCTCACCCGATGTTGCTTTCGAATACGACCGTCTATTTATAGCGCACATACGTGCTTCCTTTTATAGCCCTTTTTATAGCGCATATATTTATCCAGCTGTTGGTTTGAACAAAATCACGGATCTCTTCACCGATTGCTTTCAAATTTTCACACAACGTTCCTTTCGAATTCGATCGCCAGGGTTTTTAATATGCTTTTTTTTAAAAAGCGCAATATATCAAGGATCTAGGAAAGTTTTGCGGACGGACGGACCGACAACGAACGGACGGACGGGGAAGGACGGAGGGACAAAGAAAAGGAAGAGAGGGGTGAGTGAGGAAGGGAGGGGAGGGTGCGGGAGGAAGAGGGAGGGGAGGGAGGAAGGAAGGGGAGCGAGGGCAGGGATGGAGGAAACGGGAGGGAGGGACAGAGGGAGGCAGGGGAAGGAGGTAGGGAAGGAGGGTCTTTTCAGCCACAGCAACGCGTGGCCGGGTACAGCTAGTAACCAAATAATATGCAAGACCAGTGGCTTTACTAATTTTGCCAACAAAAAACCTGTTCTTACAGAATTTCTACAAACTTTTATCCTTAAATATTGTTAACAATATTGCAGTGGTTTCTATCAAAAAGCCTCTCCACTGGTCCATTAGTATGACCAACAATGCAAGTAATTTTCCATTTTTCTGTAAATGAATTACCTCGTCATTCTCCAACTTTTGTGGTATTCACAAGTGTTCAAAAGCAATACCGCACAGAATTAATTCAACAATAGAAGGGAACCGGATTGGTAGCTACACAAAAGTGGTACACATATATATGGACATATCATCTATCACCACTGGACATATTATCTATCACCACTGAACATATTATCTATCACCACTGAACAATGTGAACAAAACTGAACATATCACGTTACAATATATGCATCATATCAAAGGTGCTGTTCTGTCATGAATAGTCATGATGGGAAGATAGATCTATGAGATGCCATCACTTACCATTTGCCATCAAAAACTTTGGAATTAGGTCAACGTTCCAGTCACGTCCTCTGCCATACTCCTTTGGCAACTCCTTCTTCAGGTTGAAATGTGTATAAAGCTGAAAGATTTATAAAAAAAGTATGCAACAACAAAGAACGTATGTTTAAAGGATACCATAAACTAATATTGGACATGTGCAATTTACAAAGCGATTATTTTCTAAGCTCATTAGTCCACAAAATAAGATTCATCCGATTGAAAATTACTTAACCATGCACAAGATTTAAATAACTTTTCCATAGGATGTCACATTACTGCAATTTAAACTTTGAACTCAAGTCTTTTGTGTACGGACATAGATGCATCATCATACAATCATTCAGTAATTATACAAAACCAATGCAAGGATGTTGTGCAGATGGTTATCTTTAAATTAATACCCATCTCATCCTTCTATATACAGTCATACACAAACAAATCACTATGTACACTGTGCACAAGAGAATTCATAATTCCGCCTACAGTTCATGTTTTTCAAAAACTAAATAGCCTAACATACCTAGCTATATTCTTCCAATTATAGGTTACTGAATTGTCATAATTATCTTGGCAACATGAAAAACATTTAACAGGGCAGACAAAATAAAACTGAAGGAGGACTTGGACTAATAAAAACGCAGACCTAAATGTACGCAACAACAAAGAAGCTGAGCAATATTTTGCTAGAATAGTAAATGATGGACGAGAAGAAATAAGAGCAGTCAACAAGAATATAATTTTTCCAATACAATTTTATGTACCTCTTCCAGTGGAGTAAGCGACGCACTATCGCCGCCATAATACTTGTTGCGGTCCATGTGAAGAACCTTTTTGCCACTGACAGACATCATTCCACTTAGGATGCATTCCTATAATACAGTTCAATTCAACTCAGTTGAAAAAGAGATTATCAAACAAAAACTTCATTTTAAGACAATTTCCATGTTTTTATTTCATGTTTTATCATGCCTTTCTCCAGGAAGCATGAAGTCAAGATTGACATATTTGGCAGCTCATTAGATGCAAACGCAATCATAGCAGCTAAATAACAGTAAATAACATGAATTGTAGGCCAGTGTATCTAAAATCATGGATGCAAGCAAGGCGGACATTCAAGTCACTTTTGCATTTTTTTTAAACAAAACAGCTTACTACAAAGCAAATAATTATATGCTTAGGCAAACATAAAAGAAACCAAACAGTTTTAAACAGTTGTGCAATTTCCTCAAGTCACAATTTGTTCATCTAATTTAAAGATAATTAATGCGCATGCAATTAAATTCACAAGTTAAAGTGTCAAATCAGTAAAGCCAATTACAAATAAGGGCATTATTGAAGTATAATGCCTGATGCCGTTCATGATTTATTAAGGCAGTACAAGAGTTAAAACATCTATAAAATGCACTTTATATTCTTCATCTGTATATCCAAATTATCTATCTCTGTTTACTTTTGAAAATCCAACACAACAAACATAAAACACACCTCCTCTATTGTGTGTGTGTGCGCGCATGTGTATGTGTGTGTACATGTGTATGTGAGTGTGCAAGTATCTATAAGAATCCAAAGAATAAATTTCTAGTACAGAATTTACAACACAGATGTAGGGCACAAAGTTAGTATACTGCCATTTGAATGATGATTAAATACCACTCAAGAAGACATTCCTTCAATATCTAGGTCCTATTAGGCCAACCACTTACTACAATAGAGACATATTAATGCAGCGGAAGCCGACAATATTCAAAAATAAAAAATTCGCAAAACTACATAAAAATAGAAATCACATGAATACTCTTTTCAAATCATGTTACTGTCCATCTGTCGAACCAGCAAAGTACTTTTTGCACCTGGATGGCTTTAACACAATGTTACACTTCAGCAGAGCGTTTCATCTTCTGGGGTAGGGCTCTGTGGGTTTGTGAGTTTTATAGTTATTAGAGCCTTGCCTGCTTATTTATTAACTTTCGTTAGGCTTGACTATAGCAAGCATTTACATAGATGCACATGTATAGCTCCATCTGGCTTGTCTACATCTCTGTGGTTACCTCATGGCCAGCTTGTCAACAGCCAGGAAGTAAGAGTGAGCCAGCAGCACATTAGCATCTTTGGAGTATTGTCACATGTTCAGATAGAAAGTTAATCATAATGCAAACAAACAGTCCAATCACTTAATCAATATAAATGTCCTTTACATTACCTTACATTACATAGTAGTCAAATTCAACCCCTTTCATCTTAACAAGTGCACAACCAGAGGTGCGGTGGTGTAGTGGTGGCGTCATTGACTTGAAGCCGGAAGGTTCGAGGTTCGAATCCACCTTGCCGCGTAAGGACCTTGGGCAAGTCCCTCACTCACAATTGCTCAGCGCTTCAGCGTGAAACTCCGAAGCAGTGTCCGCTCTGCATTCGGGAGCGCCTCTGAGTAGAGAGAGCTTGAAGGGGCGCTATAACAAGTGCACATAAAAACAAACCAGAGATACACTACTCAAAAGATCATTTGTAGAAATCTGCACAAAATAGTCGTATATAGCACGCATTTGCACACATGCTGACTTCTTACTTCAATCCCTCGTTGTATTCCAAAGAAGTGCTTCATTGAAATTCAGGGTTTTAGAGCCTCAAAAAGATAAATCATGATGGGATTATCTCCTATGATTCATGCTAAATTGATCAGTTGAATGAAGACCGTTGTGGCTACATGACATGCCATGAATCACCAGCGCAGAGAAAACTTTATCTACTCAGGGAGATTTGTTGTTAAGAACTCAAGACTGAAGACGCTGATAACAGATAAATAAATAATACACACACACACTATCTGCTTGATACGACACACCCCTCAATGGACCCTCATGACCCATCACCACTTAACAGAACAATACTCTCTCACACAGAAGACCAATGGCAATACCTGTACAGAATATACATGTATACACCTGAACATTCGCATAGCAAATTTCACAAACTCTTCAAAGTGGGTATAGAAACCGCGTTACAATTTAATTTCCTGCGCCGTCTAATAATTCTTGCTGGCTCAATCACTTTCTATCTGTGGAGAGATAGCAACTAAAGATAATTATGCAATGATCAGGTAAAATAAAAATTATTTTAGGCAAATTTGGAACTGAGAGACTTAAAGTATAGTATGCCAAAGCTTTCCATACATCATCTTAAACGCTTGTTCTGAAATACTTATTTAAACAAAACCAGAGAATTGCAAACTTTTTCTCCACTGTGCTTCAAAATATACTTCCCAAATAACCTCTTCAGATTTGAAATTCTTCTCCAATGTTGACTGACTATGTTTAAGTTCAGTGCTGTTAGTGGTAAATTCATAAATCATTAAGGGGTAAGCAGGGCAATGCTGAATTAAACTTGTATACGATGACATTAGTTTTAAAAATAAGCTTAAATGCTTTCAGATCCCTCCTCTTTAAGACGTATATGCAACCTGGAATGAGCTACCTGTTATCCTTCGTCAAATACCTATTGGTCCTTCTGCCTCATTTCTCTCTCTTCTTAAAACTGTCTTATTCGACGGGGGGTTGGACTGGGAGCGCTCCTGAGTAGATAATTGAAGGAGCACTATATTAAATTGCTAGTATATAAATATAGCATTTGGAGCCTTAAGAAACAACACCTGGTCCACTCGTATCAGCCTCAGTACCAAAATGAGACTGCTCAACTCGTATACAATGCGATGCCAGTTCTCCTCTACGACTCTGAAACATGGGTCATTCGGTAGGTGGGATCAGCTGCACCTAGACGCCTTTGGCACTAAGTGCTTGAGGACCTTATGCGCCATATGCGGCATCAAGTGGTCAGACTTCATCACCAACACAGAGGTCTACAATAGAACTGGACAACCAATGGTATGCGGTACTGTTAGGCGTCTGGGGTTGCTTGGACACATTGCTCGAATGCCAGCAGACTCGGATCCTCGACAGGCACTGCTGGCGCAGGCCCCCCTTCCTGAATCTCCCTAGAGAAAGACCTAGAACTACCTGGCTCAGGGTGATAGATGAAGACTTAACAGGGCTGGGTTTAGATCTAGACGTGGCCATCACTGTGGCTGAAGATCGGACACGTTGAAGAAATTTAATAACTCATTGCACAACGCTCCCATTTGTGGAGTAGGCAACAAATGATGATGACGGAACTTTCACCTTATGTAACAACAGCATGACTTCATTTTGACCAGATCCAGTACTGTCATTTTGACCAGATCCAGTACTGAATTTTGATTTCCCCATTTGTTTAGCATCTGCGATTTCTTCGATTCAAGTGACTCGATGAAATGCTAATGTCAACTTACTAAGTCACCTGCATAATGACTTGCTCTCTATAGCTATAGAGTATAGAAACATCCTAAATTACAAACATACGGGACAATCATGATGCATGTATGTGTTCAGAAAAATGTTGTTTTGATCCCGAGTCAGGTTCTCACCAGTGACAAAATTTAGCTTTCTATCTTAGCGAACAATAACTTTACATTTATCCAGACATTACTTGTGCTATTTAAATAAGCTTTCACAATACTATAGAAACTAGTAGAATTACTAGAATATATGCAGTTTCCTGTGCAAAAGAATTCTTGCATGTGCTCTGCACCTCAATTCGAAGCTTGCTATTAAACCGTTGAATTACATACGAAAAACACAGACAGTGCTATTATTGTCACAGTCCGGAATGCGAATCTAAATAATAGTCTAAATTCGCAGATCATTTGATATAATTGAGGCATATTATAGATCCGCCATCAGATAGCCATGCAATGACTTGTAAATCGCAAATCACATCAAAATTGCACAGCAGAGCATCGGTGACGCCGAAAGGAAACTCTTAGTTATTTAACAAGAAACTGCACACAGAAATCGAGAAAATAAGAGTCTGTTTGGTATTTAATGCTGTCATCTGTGTCACGCCTCTTAGAACCGCGACAAGGATCGCATGCAAACTTCGTACTAATCTCACCTTCAGACCCGTTCCGAGTACGATTACGTCGTAAGTCTCATCCATGGTGGTAAATTTAAACAGATAAAAATAAAAAAAACTGACTAATTTGCCCTAAATAGGGGAGATTTCGGCACTTTCACAAACCAAATCACCCTACAGTCAACACAACGCAAGATGACACCGGCCCAAGTACCAGTGTATCATTGCGTTCATGCAAAGTAGTTCCGAATAAATTTTACTGGGAAGCCACTTCCTGGGCTGGTCAACGTCAACGCAAGACGCCATAACGCAGTTGGTTTACCAGCGCGTGAGTAAGTATGTAAATATCGACTTGGCTTCTCCGTTGCAGACCGCATTCCGAGTCACAATTCACAAACGACATCATACGTCCACCATATACTATCGGCCACGGCCCATTGCCCACCTCTGGCTGATAATCAACAGCGCAATTCATTATAGGCCTAATGGCCTATGTATTTGTACATGAACTGTTGTGTTTTTCACTTGTTTACGTTGCATTCAATATGCTTTGGTAAACTAGCAAAATGGAATAGAATGTGTTACACCATGATGATAGCCTACTAGTCTGGAGATGCATACGGTTGTGCAGAGTAAATGATTGATTGATTCTTCACTTACGTTCCTTTGGGTTTGCCCTCGGGGCCTCGGACACAAATACTCCAATAGGCCTCAATGTGACCATTTTTAACTATTCGTTTGTAGGCCTACCGTTCCATTTGTATGCGGTCAAAAAAAGTATATTGATCGATCGTTAGAATGCTAGCTGCTGGCCTATTTACACTGACAACAGAGTTTAAACTTTGAAGTATATAATTATAGCCTATTTATTATAGAAATCGCGGACATTCAACAATCAACAGGTAGGCTACACCCCGAAAGTTTGTCTCAGGCAGTACTAACCCGCAGTAGCAATGGAGTGGCTGATTTAACCATAGGTTCGGGACGTTCGCACCCCCGCCCTTCTCGGCGTCCCGAAGACCAGGCCCGCTAGGGACGGTGGACTGCAAGAGCGGGAAATGCGCGAGGTCAAGTTCTTTTATTAGCCCCAATGAGCCGAGTTCGACAGGTTCAGCTGTGCGTCACAAAATATTACGATCTTTATCAATTTTTTGCGTTTATATCATAATCGTAGTCTACAAATTTCTAGAGCGCCATAGACACGCCAAGGAAGGTTGACATGTATGACCTACGCCCTCCAAAACGGTGAGCAAAGTGCAGTGTAGGCGGCCCGATAGGTCGAGGCAGGTCATTTACCGGCCTATTTCACCCTCGATCTTGGCCTGCCCTATGAGGTTATGACCTGCCAAATATTCTTTGGATGTTAATCTCTTCTTTAAGTTCCTCATTAATCATTATTTTACTTCTTCCAGTTCACCAACCTGCTGAATAACTCTCACGACCTTGACACGACCCGCTGAAGCTGGCGCCGTCACGGGTTAAGTGAATGCAAGCTAAACACCCATGCATTTAAAGAGTCACCCTGCAATTGATTTCCATCCCAACCCCCACGTATATCCAGACCAGCATCAGACCGGCTCAAGCACATCCATCATCGAACAAGCACACACTCCCGCTGCCATACTCCAAGAGGTATGGCAGTAGGCTATAAAATTATATTAAATTTCTAATGCAGTCTAAAAGTCTAAACCTAAATCAGGCAGCACTTTGGATATTTAACAAACAAACTACAATTCTCTGCAAGCGACCTCGGATTGGCGATCTACATATTCTGCTATGAAACTTAAACTATTTGGTACTTATCATAAAGCAAATTTATCTTCTTGGAATAAATAACATTAGGCCCAGCATGGGATATAATTTAAAATTGTATCTTAATTGATGGCTGAATTCACTAAACGCAAAAGGGCAGATAAACTGTGCTAGGCGCAAAATTTAAAATTAGCTACACTTGAAGCAAATGCTAAGCAATGTTAAAAACTTACAACATTTATCACCAAATTACCCACAACAAATGAAATTTCAGCTGTTCAAGAAACTTGCTAATGCAGCAACTGAAATAGTAGCAACTGTTGAATTACAACCAAAGCAGGGTGCAGAAGCTATTCATACGCACTATAGGCCTTCAAATTAAAACAAAGTTTTGAAATTCGATGATGGGGCATTGTCTGTCGCAGGCAATATGTGACAAACGTAGAGGGTGCAATACAAATTATACACATCTCAGTGTGAGAATTGTGGAAAAATACCGGGGGTTGGGGGGGGGGTGGAGTTGGACCATTATCCACTTGAAATTGGAGGTAAAAAATAGACTTTACTATGGGGCTCTAAGAAAGACTGGGAGTTGAAACCCCCCGGCAATTCTCACCCTGATACATCTACAACTTGAAAATTGTCAAGGATGTATGGCTGAATCAAACATAGGATGTATGGCTGAATCAAACATTACATTAAACTTCATGTAGGTCTCCTACATCTGTTCAGTTGTTTCTATTCATTTCTCGTGAACTTAACTTTGTCCAGGTACATACACAGCAGACTAAAGATACGTAAGATGATCCTCAGATAATCAGATTGGCGAAAGGTAATCGCAACAAAAACTTCATTATGCAGAGGCCGAGAAAGTGAAGATGCCGGTTCACACAAGACAATAATCTCCCAAGGAATGGAGCATTGTCTCGAATCCACAACTGAAGCTCTACTCACTCACTACTCGCAGCAACTACTCCTTAGAGGCTTAGACATGTCATGAAGAGACAATTGATAATAATTATTGGTTCGATGGATCTAGGTCATTTAAAAAATTCCGCAGTATTCTGCAGCAACAGCAATACACGATACTGAAAATTTATTGGAACAAGAATTATAATACATCAACTTATCTGATTCTGATGTGGCACCATAACCAACAGAACAACTTGGCTCTTACGAATTTCATTTGAAACAGTGCCCGTGAATCCGCTCGTCTGCTGTGGCTTTTATATATCGCAGAGAAATTTGGAGATCTATATTTATTTACATTGCAACAGCAGTGCACGCTACATAAATAATTCGGTAATGACTTTGTAAACGGTGGACTTGATTAAGACTTATGGGAGTAACACCTACACTTGTGATTCTGACCTGATGAATAAGAAACTAGACCTAGAGAACTAAGGCATAGATAGTTGGACACAACTTCAGACTATTAAAAGACAGATCAATAACACAGAAAGCAGAAACAACTCTGTACAAATGCTTTGCTTGCTCTGTGTCCACAAGCTCAAATAAAGCTCAAACATCATGCCTAGACATCCCAAGTAGACTAATTTCAGCCACCCAGCTACACAACTGAAAAGAATAAATTGCAGATGACCCAAAATACATGCTACCACCAAATCTTAATCATCGACATTATGCAGAAGCTAAACACTACGTGAAAGTCTAATCAACTTATGCACCATTTACTAGCCGTCAACACACAACAATTGCTGAAATGAAATGACAACCCTTGCTAAGTGTTAAGTCTGGTCATTCCAACACAAATCGAATCTTTATTCACTAATCTATCGACTGGCCAAATGTTTCGAAAGCAGCAAATGTGAAAAAACGATAGTTTGCATCAACACAGTGGATAAGCATCTCAAAACTCATCTAGTGCTCTAATTTTGTGACTATGTTTGACCTGCACTACTTGCTCAGAGATTATGCCAATACCCGGATAAACCACAAATGCCTAAAGTCTGGGAAAAGACAACAAAACAGATACTATGAACCAGAACTGAGAAAAAAGGCCAAATATATTACTTTAAGACAGCACAATCGGTCCAGGATGTGTATGCTTTGATGAGCAACCTAAAGGAGGCAGACGTGAGAAAATTTTCAACAGCAAGTGCATCTATTTCAATCATAGGCATATCATTCCAGCAGTAAAAGCACGTCAAGAGGTTTGTTCGTTTGAGGAAAATGCAAAGAAACTGTATAATCAATGCGTAAATTACGGCATAGTGAGAGAAAATCTGCCCCAGCTATCTCCTTCACTTGTTTAACATCATCATTTTAACATGGTAAATTTTCTTCCACATATTCTGATGAAATTCACTAACACAAAACACAAATGAACACATATGTCTCAACATCGTACGTTCTTGCGCACCGTCAGTGAGACACTGTTCTGCAATGTCGCACTACCAAAAGCAGCACAGCCAGCTGAAAACCTACACTACGATCAGACATCATCTCACTGATCAAATTGCCATTAGTAACTGCTACAATAAGGAAGTTACAGTAGTCAAGCCTAATGTCCGCGGCTGCAGTGATAGATACAACATATATAGTGTTAGTTCATTTGCAATAATAAAAAAACAGATCATTTACCAAAGACGTACATTTCTTAATGTGACACGGTGGAATATTTCTAGACTAAAGTTTGGCATCAGTGATACGTAACAACATAACATAATCACGTTCAACACAAAGTTCCGTTACAACACTGTCAAGAAAAGTCCTACTAAGCCGACGATGTCACATCTGGCACATCCAACTCCAACTGTTGGCTCCTGACGTCTAAAGGTGAAAGATCACAAGAAGAGGTCACATAATAGAAACCAGAATCCTTAAGATTAAATAATACTGGAGTAACAGTGCAGATGAAGTAAACACAGCCCTGTTCTCCACCGACGTGGGTCACTTCAATTTCATAGACAGATAATGAATGAAAAGCATATTGGAAAAGAGAGAAAAACTACGTTGGCAGAGAATCCTAAATGGATGACTGTTTATCCGGAAAGCACAGAAAAACTGGAATCCACTTTCTTCATGTTAGCGCCTGCTGAATGATCGACCATTAGCGAAGTTCTCATCAAAATGCGTCTGGACTCACATACAAATTCTCTAATATAGCGTGTGTACCATTTATAACACTATACACATCAAAAGTTGACAGTTTTACTTCTGAAGAGACCTTCGTTTCTTTGCTACACTGGAAAACATCACCTGGATCAACAGACCTTTTTACCAAAGATGCGTTTCTCGAATTTCACCGATTATCTGACTCGCTTTTTGTAAAGCCTAAAACAAAATATTCAGCAAACATTTAAGCAAAACAGCCATATTACACACACCATAGAAAAAATTATTTTACACATATATACAAGATGCATTAGAATTGTTCAAGTGTTCACTGCTTTTCCAAAGTGAGTCCCTGTAGGTAGGCCTACTGCCATTAAAAATCAGAATGAGGATGCAAAAGAATTTTTTTTAAATGCTTCAAATATATAAGACTTTTAAAGAAGAAATAAAAAAGTAACAATTTTCGCAATCATTCCAACAGAAGAAAACAACAACAAATGTAATGAGTAGAAACAGACATCCAACTACAAACCTTGAGCATCTCAGAGGCCTCTCTTCGTCGCGCTGCTATATGCTCGGACTCTTCGAGAAGTCTCGCGATTTCTTCCTGTTTGTACAGATGGCTGACGAGTTCACTTTGCATATTGTCCTTCACGTAGTTCACCAGGAAATGCATGATCGCCTTTGGTACGCTGTCCTGAATGTTCTTACGAACGATCAGAAAGTATGACCGAATCAATTTCTCTGGGAAAACACAACAAAGTAATACAGTTGAAAACACATCTACTGTCAAATTTGACACATCTCGCGGCTAGCATGCTGAACTGTCAAAGCAGATGAAAGGGTTTTATTCGCCACTAGTTAAAAATTCTATTCTATTTGAACTCAAAGTGAGTGCTCCAATACTTGTTTCTGTATCAGCGTGACGATCAGACAGCAAGACAGAGGACAGACCAGACATTCTCACAAGCCAAGGCAAAGAAACTAGTCACTATCAATTAATACCTATGGCTGTTTCCTTTGACTATCAGAAGTATCTGTCTTTTCCTATTTACATTACTACAATCACGCTGGACTTCAGAGTTTAGATCACCTTCCGAGGTGCTAACAATGTGCAAGTATAAGACCTCCCATTCTGATCTTCTGTACCAAAAATGGGTTCTAGGACAATTACCCCCTGGACAATTACCCCCCGGACAATTACCCCCGGACAATTACCCCCTGGACAATTACCCCCTAGGACAATTACCCCCCAGACAATAACCCCCTAGGACAATTACCCCCCATGTATGCATATGTGCACACATGCATATATATATATACATACATACATACATACATACATACATACATACATGCATGTTAGACACTTGTTTGTTCATCAAATGTATGTATGTATGTATGTATGTATGTATGTATGTATGTATGTATGTATGTATGTATGTATGTACGTACGTACATACGTATGTATGTATGTATGTATATATGTGAGTATATGTATGCAAGTGTATAAACTGTATATGTATGTTTGTATGTGTATATGTAAATATGTGTGGCTGTATGTATCCATATAATATTATGTGTTATATGTATGTATATATGTATGTACATTCGTATGTATTTGTGTGTATTTATGCATGTATGTATGTTCAAACGTCCATACAGACATATATGCATGCATCCATACATGGCATATTATTACATGCACACATACATATTTCTGTATACCGTATTCATACATACATTCAGCAATGGGGGGGGGGGGTAATTGTCCGGGGGGTAATTGTCCGGGGGGTAATTGTCCTATGTCTGGGGGTAATTGTCCGGGGGGTTATTGTCCGGGGGGTAATTGTCCGGGGGTAATTGTCCGGGGGTAATTGTCCGGGGGGTAATTGTCCGGGGGGTAATTGTCCTGTCACCCAAAAATGCAACTTCATAAGGCACAAATTTATTACTAAGAGTCTCTGTTACCCTTGCACTCTCATTCGGTGCACTTTGACAACTGCAACACATTCTTGCACATCTAGTGAGGTTTTGGGCACAGCGGCATTGCACCATACTCTTGCGCACTCCCTAAATTGCGGTCAACATGCAAAGGTTCCTACAAGTACCGTAATGTGCTCTATGCAAGAAATGCTGCATCTGGTTCTTTCAGAAGATGTTATTACATGCCAGATCCTCCTACAGTGGGCCTGGACAGTCACCACAGCCTCAGGTGTACAAACAGTACATCCTAGAGAAGAAACGTCTGTATCAGGCAAACTTAGGACAAAAATGCATAGAGCAACACGAGTATGTTGTGCTTCTTTCATGCCTTTGACCTTTCTGCTGAACCTCAATAGGATCAAAAACTTAGCTGGTAGGGAAAGCACAAAACTGTTTCAGCAATGTTACATCTATAGAATGGTTAAGCACCTTTAACAGGTTCTCATATAATAATGCATAAACATTCTGATAAACAT
Organism: Lumbricus terrestris; assembly: GCA_949752735.1. Classification (NCBI taxonomy): domain Eukaryota; kingdom Metazoa; phylum Annelida; class Clitellata; order Crassiclitellata; family Lumbricidae; genus Lumbricus; species Lumbricus terrestris. Next base: position 22,849,706 of record OX457042.1, read on the forward strand.
ACACACATGCAAACACACATACATGTATAAGTGCTTTGGAGGTCTGTCTGACCATGCATGTTTACTGCTACAGTAGGAATGTTTGCATACCAATAATAAGACATTCCTTCTGCTCGTGTGGGGTAAGCCTTCTTCCACTTGGAACGGTTGGCTGGAAAACAAAACCAGAAATAAAATTAAAGTAATTCAATTTACAAGCTAAGCATTTGTTTCAAAAAGGCTGTTTATCAATATCTGTTATCTAACATCAAATCATGCAACTACATAAAATACTGCACTGTAGGTAAAAATACTGCATTGCAGCAGTGTACACTATTTTTGCTAAACCTAAAGCCATTTCCGCCAGGTTCATACCAGAAGAGTTTAAAGAGTCACACAATGTTAAATATCAAGCCACACGTTTACTGTATTGTATCTGGGCATTTATTTGACACTTCTAGCAGTGATAACCAATCAGGGGCACTCCCCGCATGAGCACTCAGAGGAAACAGAAAACTTCTATACATACATACATACAATGTCATACATGTATGTGATTCGAATTCTTCTAACTGCCAAACAATCTTCATAAGATAATAAGATACAAACTAACATGCTCAATAATACCCCATTACCATTTATAGTAAGCCTTTGAAGTATTAACAAGTGAAAAGAATTTGCCACAATTAATTATCAAAAGATGTAGGGAAGGACAGAAAGTGGTTAAGCAGATCAGTCACAATATTATTAGCAATTGAGAATCATTGCAGTACAGACCACTTCATCGAGAAGATTAATTCCACGTCGAGATGGCGACTGAACCACACTGCTTGGCGCACTCGTTGGCAGACTCATGCCAGGCTGAATGGGAAGCAGTTGGTTATTGTGAGACTCATCACCCCTTCCCCCAGTCCGTGCCCAGTTTGCCAAGCTCCAGCTCTCTGGCAACCCGTCACTTACAGAAGATGCTGATGACTGTGGTGCACCAAACTTAACCTACAACGAAGCATATAATCAAACGTCCCATCATTCCAATGCTTCATTCTGCTTGTCAAATGCTTTGCTTGAGCACAGAGAGAAGATTGATTAAGAGAAAAATAACGGTCTTGACAATGCAGTTTCAAAGAATGGTTGCTGAAACATGATCGGATAACAATAAAACTTATCAGCAACTTCTATGACACAAGGCATCATTAGTATCAATAAACTATCAAGTCAATCTAAAGCAAACGCCCAGAGACCGAGAGACAGCCAGCAGAAGGTACGCTGGTAGTAGGTAAACCGGCTAAAATGTAATAGTGCTTGAAATGAGATTGAAAACACCGTGCTCTAGACAAGGTCTCATTCGCTCTGTCAACATACCAACAGAGATGATAACCATACAACAACAAATCCAACAAATCATAAAATGCAAAGAAATAATGATCAAAATAACCTAAAATAGAAGATGTTCCAAAAAAACTAAACAAGTAATTATGCACGCAATTAAACAAAACCAACAACCTTACACAAACCACGATCGGTAATAAGCATTAAAAAATTTGTCTGAAATAACTGCATACTAAATATAACTTTTTGCTATAATGCCAAGTTCATTTATTGACTATCATCATTACGATTAATATTATATTATTACTAATGAACATTAAAATTCTGATAACTTAAAGATACAAAGTGAAAAAAGTACATGGAATGGTGCACGAATGACAAGTAGAACTCTTTTACTTCCTGCATTCATCATTAATCTGTACACCATATGGAGCAACGAGATTGGACACAGGCAAGAGCAGATGGCACTGAATGCATTTGCGTTGGGAGGTAAATAGAAAAGTCGTGTGAGAAGATGAAGCACAAATAAAAGAAAGAAAATAATGTGGATAGGAAAAGTAGACAAATTACCTTGGCAGCTGCAGCAGCAGCATTCTGGTGGGCTAACTTGCGGTAATCAGGTCCGTCTTGCAATTCCTCACCCATACCCATACCTCGATAGATCATTTTGGCTTCCTCAAAGTCTGGATGCTTTGTGTTTATATAGGCTAGCTCGATTGCCACCAAATTCTCCACCTATTTCAAGCGTAAACAATTTTAACTTTAAAGGCTTGAAGCACAGCAACATGGTAACAAGCATTTCATAAAAGTCAAAACATGAAGTCCTTCAAAAGTAACAAATTCGTTAGCCTTTCCTCTTCAAGTTTTTCCCATTTTGGAGCTTAGTATTTAAATTGCAAGCAACTCAGTTTAAACTTTAGTGTTAGGTTGCATCATCTCAAAACTGTCTGCCAGTGTCTGGTCATAAATTGTGTGTGTACAGTTGCACATCCATCAGTTCGCTCAACCTCTCTCTCTGGCAGTCCTTTCTCGTCCTACTCTCAGCTCAATGCCTGCCTTTTATCTCAAGAGCGCTTCTGAAAGGCTATGCCGAGAGAAGCAATTTATAAATTATCATATACGATACATCACTATCGTCAAACCATGTCTCTGAAGAAGACCGACAAAAGAATGTAACCAGTCAACAACGATACCACTCTGATTGTTGTGCAGCTTCACTTTGCAGTAAAAATAACTTTATGAGAGTCAGATGCTTTGCTATCCTAAGAAGGCAAAAGACTGATAAGGATATCAGCCAGATGACCTCATGTTGGATGGCACAGAAATAGACCATCGTGCACTCCAACTTTTAGTATCTGGAAATTTGAACTTACGTAACGGTTTGAAAACAAGACAAGCACATAGCGTGATAGCAGCACCATCTACCAAAAGTGCAGTTCATAGCACGGGATTGTAGCGGTCCGTCACTCCCGAGTCTAATTAGTGTAGCAGAACAGATCACTCCTGGACATACTTCACTTCTTTTATTTTATCATAAACGATGCCAGAGATATCATCTGATAAGATAGATGCCTATAAAATTTTACAGATAACAAACTGATGTCAGATATATACCCATCATACCATTTGATTGGTTACTGGAAGCCTACGTCGAAGAAGTGAAGTAATGACATCAACAATTCTCTCGTGAAGTTTTGGAAAGCGTAGCATCTCTTGCTACAGAAATGAACACAGAAATTAGTACACCTAACACAATTTTCACTAAAATCTTCATTTATGTCCCTAATTCTTATTACCATTTCAGTATTAAATAAGCATCAGCATTCAATGAGACAAATCAGCTAATGGCGTTCAGCACTGGTACCTTCAGATGGCAACATTCAAACTTCACATGCACACCTACACAGGTCTACAACATGCATTGCTTATCTTGTATGACTTCTGTTTATTAACCACAAGCTCGTCAGTTTCAAGAATTCTAGATAAACACCATTCCTTTTGACTAACATCCAGCTAAAGATCACTTTGCATATATTTCTTATGAGACACTGAAAACGAATGGTCTGTTGCAATAACAATATACAGTTAACACATTGACCGCCTACACGCCATGTTAAATGACTGGCTGTACTACGAGTTCGTAGTAGGCGGCCAATGTGTTAAACAATAGAATCTCGTTAGAAGTAACGTTGGGAATTGTATGACAGGTACCAAATTATAACCAGGTTATCTTATAATGAAACATTTCAAAGCTGTGCTAACACTTAAATTGACGAAAGTGTACTAAAAGCGACTAGGAAACTAATGCATGAAATCAATTAAGTATTGAGCCATAGGTTACAAACTGTGTTGTAATGAAGTACCTTGCACACAAAAGCCTGCATTTGTGTACAACAAATTCATTAGAACCCAAAATAGCTGATATAGGGAATGAAGAACCTAAGCTAGCACGTAGGTACCTGAGTTCCACAGTGCTGTATGATACGTTGCAGTTCTTCATGTACTAGTTCAATGCATCTCAGACCGGGTTCCTCTAATCGCCTGATCTGGCGCTTAACCAGCAACTCAAACGATACCTCAGGAACAAACAGAGCTGGTCTTGGACCCTTAAATAAATGCAACACACATTCAATCAGTTCAATTAAGCTACATGCCTCAATAGAAACCAAAAGGATGGATTAAACAACAGGCTGATTATGTAAGCACCAAGTCAGATAATTAAGGATCATCTACAGGAAAGTGAAAATAAGCAAAGAAGCTTTGTACCATAGTAAAACAGTTATGTTAATATAATTCCGTGTTTGAACTAGTCCTTTGCTGGCAAGAGTAATTTAGACATGACACTGAATCTGCAACTGTAGAGCTTGGGAGCAAAAGAAACCCAAGTAAGAAAGGTGACAGGGAGAAAAAAAGATACTGCAAATGCTTTGCAATCAGTTCTTACAAAAGATGTCTCATTGGTTCTAAATAAAGTTGTCCATACTACAAAGCAAAGCAGCACTTACTACACCTTCTTCACAACAACAGTATTTAAACCAGTCGAAGGATTGATAAAAGCAAAAATAAATGAACCTAAATGAAACACTGCACTTACTGTTGCATTCCGGATTGCAGTGAGAATATCCAACTCAGTAAGACCACCTAGAGGATCTACGGATTTCAGTGTCCGACCAAAAGCTTCATGGAATATATAACAAATTCTAGCACCTCCACATCTGCAAATTAAATCAGATGAAGAACGTTAACAGTTAATGAAAAGTATTTCAGTGCATCACATCCTTCACCATCTGTAATGGACCATTGGACAGGTATATAATACAAGTACTGTATTATATATTCATTCACGTATATACTCTGTTCAAACGAATTTGCCCAGTGCCTTCCCAAATGAAAATAATACGTAATAATTACTTACCGTCCCAAATGATCAGCAATTAAATATGCACTTGCTATTGTGCAAAAACATTGAAAAAAAACCAGACAAGCACAAAGGTGGCCAAACTTAAGAGTCACATATTTTTACATTTGATTATTCGACCTCTGACAGGAGTGCAGCATTGAGGCATAAACCAATACACTACTTCAAAAGTAGCAGTATATGTAGTATGTACATTGCACATAAATCTAACATCAGCCAACAGCTGGTCTATGTTTTATGGCAAGAGTGTCGTCAAACAAAAATGGCTAGAAAACTTACTTTGAGATGAACACTGAATGCAAATTCTTCTTCCCATTCATGCTTAGGTAATCCTATGTTTCATCACATTACTTACATCGCATTTTAAATTGGTTAAGTTTGAAAATTTAACTTCCACAAAATGCAAAATATCTCCAGTAAGTAATAAACAGAGAGTATACACTCAATAACAAATATCACGTTATGACTCACGTCCTTCAACTTAAAGAGTACACGACTCGTTAAAAACCAAGTCACATGGAGATGAAATCTGACTCCAGATGACTTGTATAATGCAGATATCCATATCTGAGGATATGCCTCAAATTATGATTCAAATGAATCTCTCCTGCAAACTAATTTGTGCAAAAATTGTAGCATTTTATATGAGGGGGTTATCCAGTTCTTACAATTCGGTCGTTTCGATGTTCTTGGCTGTTCCTTCAATCGTATTGCAGTAAGCTGCAGCAAACTTAGTGATGATCTGCAGAAGCAACTGCGGCTGAAAAGAAACGCAATACAGTCATCTCCATTCTTCGCAAAAAGTGTTTTAAGATAGTCCAGCATTTTTGTCCTGTTAAACCAGTGTAAGCAGATCTCAGCCACTAGGTGGCCATTACCCATGCTATCATGTATCCTATATCCCAAGACAGGAATTAGAATACTGGACTTACAGCAAACATTTTATCATGGAAAACCCAACTCTTAATGTCCAAATTAAAAATCCACTCTCTAAAGCATTTAAAGAATAATGGAGTCATAAAGTCTACAACTGCACAAGTAAAAAGTTGCTAAAATTATAAGTATCTGTTGCTGTCCTAATGCGATGCACAAACATTGCACATGTATCTGATCTGATACAGAAATGCAAGTACAAAATTCCTTCACATCAGAAATTCACATGCTGATCAACTGTTGCAAATGCATGTGACCAACTTTTCAAATCCAACAAGATACTCATCTATCAATCTAAAAGTTCACGGCATTTCCAGACCATTACCAGGCCACCTTCACTGGATTCTCTGCTATGAAAAATCAAGTTCGGAATTCATTGCTGATATAAATCACTTGTCAGAACCTACAACTTCAGCCTCACCTACACATACTCCCAATCTCCCTCATGTTCATGTGCACATTTAGACTGAAACTCATACTGTGGCATATCTTCCAAATGATGCCTCCGAAACTAATTACACATGAAGAATATTTGAGCAAAATCAAAAATGACTAAACACCTTCCAGCAATTGATACTATACATATAATTACTGGATTTCCCTTTTGTGCTTTCATTTCATAATATGATATTCGTATTCCTCAACTAATCATTGGATGTGTGGTGTGATTCAGACTCCAGAGGAAACGAGATATTGCCCTGGTCGGAACCTTGCCACTTAAGCACAACATACCTTGTCTTCCACTTCATCTCCAAATGAGTTTAAGAGTTGCTGGAACTGGGCGGCCATTACATTCACTCGAGTCTTTAATTCCGGAAGACAGTCGCGGATATGATGCATCAACAACTAAACAAACACACAAAACAAGCGGATAAACCATTGTTCGCGCTCTGGACAGGGCGGACGTGCTTTGAAGGCTGCTATTAGCACCGATTATTGCAGGCCGTCTGTTCTGATAATAGTTAAGATTTATGCATTCTGTAATATGAGTTTCCTGTAAACTGATTCAACTGCATAATTGTACACTGTAACCGGCTGCGGCCTGTCAATTGTTGAATAAACGAAAATTATTATTATTATTAAAAACATTATTATATCTAGAAAAATCAGTAAACCCAAAATGAGCATATTAATTGTACAAGTTGAACACTAGTCCAGTAACCACTCATTGTCTTATTCAAGTAGCCACCATTTGAATGAAATTTCACTGACATCTGCAAGCATTTCATGAAACAACAGATGAACAAGGTCAAACAAGTAACCACCTTGCTAATTAAGGTCAAGGGAAATGACCACCTGAGCAACATACGAGCACAATTATCACCTTAAACCAACACAGGAAAAGAATAACAACCTACCCGGTTGAGTGTTCTAGCCAGATACGGTGTTCCATTACGACTAGCTAGCGCTGGGTAGTGCTTCTGCAGAAATGTCGCCTCGTCTCGTAGAGCCTCCTGTATATTCTGCAAACGATAAACAATAACTGAAAAAATACCATATATAGCTTGAGGTATCACAGTTCAACTGAAGTGCAGGCATACAAGATGTTCGCATCAAATCGCCACTTAATGTACAGAATGAAGATGCTAGCTCTAGCATCTACAAATTATGCATCAAGTGGAGTTGGGGAAATCAGATTGTCATCAATTCTCCAGACTTCAATGGCTGCTGTGAAGGTCCATGATGTTCTGTAACCCTGTCATACTTGCATGTCAACGGGTTTTTCCCTGTATGGCTATCTACTTAATCTTTTCTCTCGTGCCTAAAATCCCTTGTTATCTAGACAACTTCAGTTGGGTGTTTGGATTGGGGTCTTGCGCACAGCGGCACACCCTATAGGTCACATCCCGAGATTTAGTCACTGAATATATGCGGGATGTCTTGCATTGGCTCCCTTTCCCAAAGAGAATCACTTACGTGATCTCTTTTTTGGTTTGGCTACATTGTGGCACTCTCAATTAGCTATGGAATCTGAAGCCAAATGCATTTTCATTGCATAAATGTCAGTGTAGTGATGCTGGATGAACAACAATGTCCAAAGTTGAGTACTGACTTTAAATACAATACTTTCTATACAATAGAGATACATTTAGGATACGTTTCTCTGCACAGACAGAGGTAGAATGAAACAGAAGACGAACCTTATTGTTCGCTATGTGCTGTTGGCTTCTGTTAATGACGCCAATGATTCCCAGCTTAACTGGAATGACACGACCACAGAGGACATCAACCGCATCTGTTCCAGCATCCATGATGTCCAACTTGGTAAGAACAGCTAAAGTACGTCGACCTAAATTCACACACAGATCAACAGGAACTGAAGTCATTCACAAAGCATCCTTGCACTATATATATATATGGTGGCTGTTCACTTAGTGCAAAGCCTAAATAAATAAATAAAATACTACTCCAATATATGCAAAATGTTCAGCAGTAGTGGTCAAATGATCTCCCAACATCTTACAGAGATTACCTTTGCCTTTAGGGCCCCTACCTAGCAAAATTTTCTTCTATTCGGGGTACCCATCAACTCCATGCACTACAGTTCTCTCTCATTGCACTTGTTTTGAATTGCTTAGAAATTATCTAGTGTAGCTGTCTACATCTATTTGGGAGCGATAAATGAAAAAAAGTCTGGGTTTTGACAACCTTGCCTTGGTAACTCCCTCACAAAAAATTTCCTGAAAAACAACATTGTTCACAACAAGTAAAATCTCAAATTGTGTTTCACTTGAAATGTTCTCACCATCAGGATCAACCTCCCTGGCAAGTTTAAGCGCTTCTGAAGTCGCCAGATCTGTGTTCGCTGCAGTCACTGCCAGGATGATTGAGTTCGGATTGCCGATGTACGTGGCGCACATTTCACGAATCTGAAACTCGATGTCGGGCGGCTGATCAGCCACAGGGACCTTCGTTATGCCAGGCAGATCGATCAACGTCAACGTCAGAACGTGAGGAGAGAATATCTTCAGAGTTATTGGGTCAGGACATATCCCCTAGAAACAACAACCAATTACAGATCATCATTTTTTAAACAACAGCCAATCACAAATCATCATTTGTTTTACTCTAACTTGAAGATCAGGTGCACCACCCATATATGCTTCTAAAAGGCACTTTTAAAAGATCACCAGAAATTGAACCTCACCATTTATAAATTTAAGTGCTTCTCGCAGCAAGAGCCTTTCACAAGTGCTCCCAGTGCATGCAACCCTAAGAGGGAAAAGGCAGGTTTTGTGATGACAGAAAGACCACCAGAGTAGTTATATAAATATATATGCAGTTAGAAGGAGCGAACTGATGGAGGAAGTCCATTCCATCTATAGGAAGGGATCTATGCAGGGATGTATGCATGCAAATGAACTGGATTGAGAAATGGCAGTCCTGACTCAGGGAACAAAGAGGTAAAGCCGATGGAACAAATATGTCAAGCCGACAAACATATCAGCTGAAATGCAGTAAGAAAAACCGATGAACACACAGTGATGAATAAGTTACTTCCTGAGCATTTAGCAGCTACTCAATCAATACAAGGCAAACCCTAAATGCAGAAGATGAAAACACTAAACAAAGATATCGGCAGACACAAAAAGGAACTAAACGTCCAGTACAATAATAGCATGTATTATTACTTTAATGAACAGATATTAAGGACATCAGTGATGAAAGTTAATTCTATTTTGTCACATATCATCCAGGACCGAGTGACATATCAAATTTCCGAAACGTCATTAGCTTCTTGGTAAACGAATTAGAGAACACGTACAGCCACCAACCTTTTTGTCACCAGCCACTCGATTGGTTTCATTTTGAATTTCTGCTCTTATATCACTGAAGTCGGTGTAGACCTTGCCCTTGTCGTGTGCGAAAACGGCCCATTCCTCTGACCCTGGCTTTGCTGGTTCTCTACCTGCTGGTAACGAAACTTCATAACTTGCAAAGATGAAATATCAGTAGCACAGAGTCTGTATGGGAAAGTTGTTCAATGAAACTGCATCCCTCATTCAAGTGTGTTCAGCAGCTATGCTCTAAAGCGTATCATCTGATCTCAGCATTCAATACTCCATTGTACTGGAGTTCAAGAGGCATGCAAGCTAACTCTGTCTGAACCCAATGCATATTCAGGCAGACGACAAGCACCAAAAAAATGTTTGTGTTGGAGACATTGAGCTGCAGTGCTCAGTAAGACATTGCCACATGCTTCAATGGTCATAGAAGCAGGATGTCAATAACCTCAAGATGACCTGTCAGCAGCAAAGTCACCTTACAGGCTGTACCAATGATTCAGTACCAGAACTACCGCTACTGACTATTGATTTGTAATAATGGATGAGTAATTACCTAAACTGGCTGGCTAATTAGCAGTATTAGATTAGTCAACATTTTTAGGATTAATTTCAGTCAACATCTGCCTGTCCGGCCAGGTTAAATTTTACTTTGCTTCCACCAGTTAATTGTATTGTGAAATTTAAAAGCAATCTTGCAAGCTTCAGCATTTTCAGGTAACAAAATAATTCAACTACCTGTCTAACACAAAAGTAGGTCAAAGTCCTCCTTTAAAATTAGCATTTCCACCTGTATCATTAATTTATGCTTACCTGGCCATACAAAGGAAGCAAGTAAAACTGTTACAAGATCATTATTCAATCTTTATAACTGTTCAGATATCTAAGTTCAACTCCGCAAATAAATTACCATACACATCCCCTACACCAACTAACAACATTCGTGCAGACATTAACAACCTTCTTCACTGAAATTTGTTCAGTCCAATCAAAGCACATAACAGCATAATGTAGTGAGGTGTAAAAACAACTTTTTTGCTAGAATGACACCTGCACAGAGTGCTTAACTGCTAACTTGATGCACAACACAAGAGTATTGCTGCAATTACAGAAATGCATCTGAATTTGATGATAGAGTAAACGTCAACAATAAACAAATTGAAAGTGGTTACAACAATAGATAGCACTTGTATGAGTCGCACGCAAACGTCAGGGGGTAAAAGAAAAGAGTTCTAATAGGAAAGACCAGAACTGCTAAGGCCCAAAAAAAATAATGTTGTGTTTCCGGTAACCCGACCGACCCTCTTTTATTGCCGCGACTCAAATAATTTTGTAAAAAAAATTTTTTTTTTAAAATATTTTTAAAAAAAAATTTATTAAAAAAATTAATTTTTTTTTCAAAATCTGTTTTGACATTATACGGTGACATTGCCTTCCGCATAGAGTTGGATCTTAGGCAAAAAATGTTGTGTTTCCGGTAACCCAACCAACTCACTTTTATTGCAGCGACTCGGAAAAATTTTTGTAAATTTTTTTTATTTACAGTGACATTGCCTTAGAGTTTCATGCCTGCCCAACTACTTCCTGGTTGCCAGTCTTGAGAACCTCTAGCCTTATCATTCTCACTTGAGTCACCTCTAACGGTGACTAGGGAAAATAAATCTAGCAACCTCTAGGTGTAACTAGTCACTGGCTCGGTCAGTCTGGAACGACCCCTAGCAGTGATGTTTTGTTCGCACTCATCTTCCCATTCCCTTCCCACTTTATCTTACCAGAAAAGATGTCAACAAAATGAAATTAATAGAATTGTTTTCTAGAGCAAATTTGGGTACAGACAGTCGGGGAAATAGGCAGTTTATACTTGCTTAGAACACGTACTTTGTTGCAGCATGTACCCATATGCAAAAAAGAGTATTTCGGTATAACTTTTCGTATAGTCACTGTATAAAAATATTTTACCAAAATAAAAATATTTTTCGACCTACCTACCCAATTTTTTTTAGCTCTGTTACCGGAAACACAGCATTATTTTTTTTGGCCTAAGCATCAGTCAAAATAAAACAAGTCTGTGCAACAACATAATATCCAGATGAAAACAACATAATATCCAGATGAAAATCAGAGAAGACTTCAACAGAGCTACAGGCAAGAAACATGTAACGATAGATCTAGGATACAACGGCAGATGATTTGCACAGGACAAATGCCAGGTTAAAGTTTGATATGCTCAGATGCAGGAAGCCAGTGTGGAAACGAAGAGTAGATGCATTATGGTCTCAGTTGGAACAGTTCAAGATACTGTCAAGCAGCCTAGTGCATAACTCCAGTAAAAAGAAACAGTGCAGTACAGGAATACTGGTGACCTTAAAACATACAGCTGAAATAGCTGAAGCTTGTCAAAATGAGATTGAATAGCAGCGTCTTCAGCAAAACTCAATAAGAAAAAGTATAGTGAAATTGTCAGGTCTGCTTCTGAGGTTAATCAAGAAAGGTCACAGAGTTGCAGTAAATCGTGGTTTTAGAATGTGTCAACTAGAACACAACTCCATCATCCCAAGCACTAGCAGATGGGGAAAGTAGAGGGGGTGAACATAGTGAATGTTCAGTGCACTGTGAAAGCCAGAATGGAAAGTGAAAGCCAATTTGTCAGGGTTGATTTTATGCATGTTTAAGCATGTTCTCTACGTGAGCCCGTTAATAGTACCCCATACGACCTCAAATAGCCAGAGAAGTACACATAGTTGCATATCATTGTCGTGGAGATGACCATCAATTCTAGAATGCCATGAATGCTGGTTGCTTTATACTTTCACATAACTGCCAAACAGACGTACTTACTGTACAATCAATGTGAATTTACAACCTCAATCTTACAGTCATTGAAATAGCCACTCTAAATTCAAGCAGATCTCAAAGATTTCTTACAGATTGAATACACAATTTTTTATGCCAGTGTCAGTTCATCAGGCAATAACCACAGTAATGCATATTAAACTAACTTTTAGAATCATCTTGCTGTGATTTGCTGTCTTCTTTTGGTGTGTAAAACAACTGAAGAACAAGGGGTCGCCTGGTTACAATTCCTGTGCCTCGGGGCAAAAAATCCCGACCAACCAAGTTCTCAAGTACCGAACTTTTCCCAGAACTCTAGAGATTCAAAATAAAGCAACATCAAGTGATCAGTTTGCTAATGAATTGAATTAACAGATGTTAATATCAAAAGAGCCTTAATAAGATCACCAATAAGATCAACAGAAGAAATTTTACAAACATACAGAGAAAATATAATGACAAACACCTTTTAGGATACTAGTGTTCACGAACAGTTTTAGACATCCAACTCAAGTTGCCATTCAACGACCTGAGTAGGAAGTTGATGCCAAGTGACAAGGTATTCCAGTCACCCAATCACAACACCACATGTATGAACTGGACTCAATTGCACAAGGCCACTCAATATTTAGATAAGAAACAGCAGTGCCACACACTGCAACTTAAAATTCTATAAAATTAATGCCATATTACATTTTTTAAACTGCAATCGCCATCACAGCGCTCACTAAGTATGTCAACACTGGGAGCCACAAAGCCCTTTTACCCACATGAAGGAGGCTGCCTGGACCCAAATCATGGGAGCCAAAGATATTTCTGCAGGAGGGCTAAAACACAATGGTGACAATTAAACATTTTCAGCAAGAGCCTGAAAAATGCAAATCAGGGAATTAAGAACATGGGTATTTTTACAGAGGTTAATAATGTAATTTTTCTTCAATTTCACTCAGTATCACTAGTGCTCTAGTTTGAACAAATTTGCTAAAAACTAAAACGTAGTAGTTAGAAAAGTTCCCATCAATTTTTCATGAGGCAAATGCACCCTCTTGCATCTGTGTGTGGACGCAAATGGCCCAAATTGAATGGTTTGAATGTTTTATGCAGTATCCTGACTTGACTGGTCAATACTAGTAGTCTAGCACACACGTCTACATCATTCATTGAGTTGGGGAACTTCTATCCATGGTAAACATAGCTGCTTGCAATTTAGCCCAGTCTGATGCAAGGAAGCAGAACTGGGCTAGTCACAATCGGGTCTTAGCAGGTGCACACGAATTCTTTGAAAACTTGTATTCTTGCATGTGCTAAGTTCTATACATGCCAGTGTTGAAACTAATTTATGACCCTGAAACTATAGTGCTATAATGGGGGAATAATTATGGAAATGGTCAAACAGTTTTGGAAGCCAAAAATTCCTACCAATGTAATTAAATATTTTCTTTATTACTCCACTTGCAAATGCACAATGGGACATAGAACATTGTTATAATACATTGAAGCAATAATTGGTAATAAAAAGTACAAATTAAATCACAAGTTGAATAAAATTATTAAAATATTAGCATTAAACGTCATCTACACAGCATTCTGGTGATAAATCCAGTTAACGAATCACAGCATGGTATCTTTAGAATCTAGATTATGTGAGCGAGGCCTAAGGAGCATCCAGTTACTCGTTCTGGCGGGAGATCAATGGAAGCATGTGCTAACTAAACACAATGTTCAACCATGGAAGCTCAGTGGATGATGAAATACTATGAAGTGAGTGGCAAGTTTTAGAAATGAACAAACAGAAAAGCTAACGTGATAACGTTAGAAAATTGATGCCGATTAGTGAGGCAAACTTAGAATAACGGTCCAGAAGGAGCACACAAGGAAAATTCAAAGCATGGAAACGAACGTCCGTCTGGCAGGTCACAGCAACCTGTTCACCAATTCAGACATGTTTACAACCAGAGTTTACTTATTTACACCAGAGTTTACGTATTCAAATACATTATGTGAATCGTTGCTCAGAATCCGGGACAGCATTGCTTATGCCACCGTGCATCGCCAATGAAGATTGACTTATTAACCGAGACGAGTATAATTATTCGACAAACGGCTTAAAATGTCAATTACCTGCGTTCCGATAACAACAATCTGTGGTAACTGAATGACATCAGACCCGACGGTACTAAAGACATCCTGCAGTTTATTAATAACGGGAATTAAATGCTCCATCTTGAAGGTGTAAGAGTCTAATCAATGACAAATGTTTAATGTCAAAAACGAACGAGAAATCTCCCCTTCGTTGTCGACTCAGGTCAAATCACTTTCAAATGCACCAGCGACAACTTCCGGTCATGCGCACTGCCACTCGGGCGTCGATCCATCCGCATTCAACGCCTTATTTGCTTTCACGTCTAACAAGTAAGGCAAATTTATACGAAAAAACAAAATACAATATGATTTGATACAATAGGATACGGTAAAGTACAACACAATGCAATAAACTGCAGATAATTATCCGCAATCACTGCAAACGTTGGAAGCTAAGCAATAGAAAACAATGCCCATCATGTAATTACAAAGCTGTCTGTTCAATTGGTAGTTAAGTTTAATTAAGATTACTGCATAACATGTAAATGTAAAGCGCAGTGCGTCTTGCAGGCGTTTCATTAAAGAAAAGATATTATTATTATTATTATTATTATTATTATTATTATTATTATTATTATTATTATGTGATGAGTTAGACTGATTGCGACATTCTAATATCATTCTAACATCATTCTAACATCATATAAGCCTCTGTAGGATAGATGCGCTTTGCAGGCTACAATTCGAAGAATTTCGCATTTTGATCATTTTCCATTATCTACAACGGTAAAAATTAAATGAAGCAGATTTTCCGGTAAAATTTTGTATTTAACGCAACTAAAATTTGTAACTTAATTGTTCTCTGTAGGCCTTTACGCCTAAGTGATGACCGATGTGAGCCAAGCTTCAAAAGGCCGTCAATTTTAAAATGAAAGGCTACATAAACGTAGGCCTACAATAAATTCGAAGTTTGTTTCATCGTACATGACTTGTTACAACTTCCTGTAGACTTGTAGCCTACTTTACAGACAGCGTTGAAAGCGCTCTTGTAGCTGGTTTTGTTGGTTAGCACACTGCAGGTTCTGTCATTATAAACATGTGCACCATAGGTTCTCTAAGATTATCGGATTCAGAATCAGTCTAGCGCATATACATTATATATATAGGCTATGCATTTTATATCTAGCCTAAACGCAGGCTGGCAGTTTTCTCAATTATGCTCAGTTTTCATTTGAATTATAGTCTTTCGATCGCGTGAGTGGTTGCACAGAGTGTAGGCAGGTGACTTTGTGCGGATCTTGCCAGCTCAACATAATTTTACATAATTATCTGGAATAGATCTGCCTATGTAGACGAGGCCTGATCCGATATGAGCAGTGTTGAGGTCAATGACTGCTAAAGAAAATGAACGCATGTACAGTACTGTTCTTCTTCTTGTATTTAATAATTGCCCACCCTTATCTGAAGTAAATTACGGCCGCAAGCCACTAACTTATATGCGTAATTAGTAGGCATTGCTCTAAATAAAATGATGGTGAAGACGGCCATGGTCAAATACGATCCCAGCTGATTTATGTCACGTGATATGTAGGCCTTTAGCTGCAACTTGTAGTACCTGTCAGTTGTTTAAAATAACTTAAAATTTAAGCAGCAACAATTAATAAAATATTCGGAAAATACAAATGAAGACTAGAATTGTTGACGATTGGTAAACGATATAAACTTCTGATTACTATGAGCACTATATTTTAGGTGTAGTGATACAACGATGTGATCCGGTTGGCCCCGTAATATCCTCTGGTTAATGTTATGTGTTTATTATTAAACAGCAGCTATCGTCATCATTTTGTTGATTGCTAAAAATTTCCTCTTTGTTTGTGAAAATGTCTTCTCCAAGTCCCGGAAAACGTCGCATGGACACAGATGTCGTTAAACTGTATACTTTTTTGTGTTTAGCCCTGTTTCAGATAATCCAGTAAGAGTGATATTAATGCTATACCTCTCCAAAAGCACGATGAACTGCTGTGGAGATTTTCGGGCTAGCGTACCCGTTATAGGTGGTTGGAAAATAAAGAATTGTTTTAAGTTACTTATATAAAACCATGAACGTTGATGCTCCGTTATATTGAGTAAGGTAATCCTGTAGTTTAGCGTCGTTATTTTTTTTCAACATGATGATAGTAGAAACGTGTCATTACGCAACTCTCATGACGCGAAATGTCTTTATGCGTAGTTTTCGCCCAAAGTGACCAAAAAGCTCTTATGCATATCGTCTGCACGAAAGCAATTACGGTAAACGAACTCATGTAAATATGAGGGGAAAAGTGCCCGACTGGTGCCAAATTGTCGTTTGAGCTTGCGCTTCGCGCGCATCCATAAATTTTCTATGTTCTGCGTATGGACACTGTCGTCATCGGGGTTGACAAAGTTGTGCTGATGCACGACCACAGAATGCTGGTAAATCCCGTTCTGTATCCGCTCGATGTTGGCGTAAGCAGCCCATCCGTCTGACACTATATGTGACCCGGGTAAAATATGTTGTTCGATGCATGCTGCAAGCGTGTCAGCTCGACGATTCGGCACTTCCACGAGAAAGCAGCGCCCACTTTCCCTCTCTATGCCGCCGAAAACCCAGTGCCCCTCTCTCCATTGGCCACGATGAAATTTCCTATGAAAGTATTTTGATTCATCAATTTCCACTACTATTGGGTCGCCGTTATCATCCATGCCGCCGATTTCTCCGGAATGACCTTCGATCCATTTCTCGCACTCCTCGCGCATAAAATTGCTCCAGTCAACCGCAGTTTTCTCATTCGCCTTTGATTCACGCATCATCTGCGACTGCGGCATGTCACAACACCAGCAGTAAATCATTATAAGAATTTGTTCCAAACGCAGATGACTACGGGCGAAAAAAGAACCTTCACGTACTGATTTACGAAATCCACATCCTTCGCAGGCCCATCTGCAGCCGTCAACACCATGGCTGTACAGGTGCAGTTTGCATTGCTGCTGACACACGCCACACGACATGCCATTCTTGATTAGACGGCGTCGTGCACACCATTGAAGGGCTGACTCCGTGTCCGATATTTCCGGAAGCAACGTTGCTAAACGCCACACTTCCTCGTTCCGAATGTCGAAGGAAGTCATAACTTCGTTGTTCGGCACAATATTTACCACATTTCTATTACGCCGTTGTGGTCCTGCCATGTTATAGGCTAACACTGAAGTAAGTTTTGTAATGAAGTTATTCAAACAAAATGGCTGATTTACGTCATGCGTTGACGTCATATTGAAAGTGCGGGATTATCGGGGGGAAATTACTTGAAAAAAAATAACGACGCTAAACTACAGGATTACCTTGAGTAACAGTGATGCCTTTTCTGTTTAGGGTTTATATTAGAATTTTTAGAACTGAACTAGATAAAGGATTTAAAATTGTGACGATTTTTTGTTGCGTACTATTCCGAATGTCACAATCATCTGACCCCAGTGATATGATTGGAATCCTCGGTTACAATAATCATAATCTATCGTTATAGCGTTCTAAATTATTTACCCGATGCAGGATTAATATTTTTCTCTAATCTGACTTCTACTTTGGCATAAATCCTTTTATTTAATCCAGCTTCTATTTGAGCAAGATTTTTTTTAATCATTCCAGCGTCTGTTTAATAATTGTATAATAATTATTGTTAATTATTTTTAAAATCCAGCTTCAATTTAAGCATAATCTTCTGTCACAGAGTACGGTACAAAGTCTATCACTCACCTACAATACACTTCAATCATCCTTCGTCAGCGATTCACCATCCAGCCACTTCGTTCAACTCGCTCCTCATCCACCATAACACTGAGCCCTTTGTCATTTCATTACCTCATCACTAAAATTTCCAAATCGTTCTACAGCCATTGCTGTTCCGCATCTTTGGAACAAACTTCCGCCAGCCCTACAACAAACATCTGACCCATTGTACGAACTCACCAAACTCCACCTCTCGATATATCCCCACAAGTATTTCACTCCAAACTGAAAATATTGCTTTTTCAAAGATCCTATTCTGACTTCCACTCCCCCCCCCCTACCTCCCACACCGTTCGAACTCTAAACATCATCCACCGTAGCCATGACGTCTAGCTCCTTGCCTGACTCTCTGAATCTTGACACCTGCCTATCGACTTTTGTTTTGATTGAGCGCCCGTGAATAAGCTGGTCCCTTTTGTGGGCACTGTAGATATTCCGAGTTTACGATTGCAATATCTAATTAAAAATTATTTTCATTGATCCAACTTCTATTGGGGAGAATTCTTTTCATCAACCCAACTTGTATTCGACCATTGCCAAGACCCATACAACATTGGCAAATCATTTATGCTCCATTTATTAAGCTTGTTTGAGACAGGTAATTTCTTTGGAATGCTTTCTGTCGCAGCCAACCTAAGATGCCTGAGTTACGAGTTACAATTGCTGTTTTATCAGATGTCCACTAAATGTCTTTTTTTGACAATGAGGTGGCTCAATCTTGGTGTTCTCTTCTTCCTGCCTAGATTGCTTATTTAAAGTATTTGTTGGTGTTTATTTAAAATTCTTTGACAATAAAATGGTGTAACTGATAGCATAGTTGTTACTTGGGTGGTAGCGCAATGGATGACACGCTGGCGTAGAGTGTGAGAGGTTTCGTGTTCAAGTTCTCATTGGGCGGACATGCTTTGTAGGCTGCTATTAGCACCGTTTAATTGCAAAACTGTCTGTTCTGTTAGTAGTTAAGTTTAATTAAGATTGCTGCATAACTTGTAAATGTAAAGCGCAGTGCGTCTTGCAGGTGCTTCATTAAAGAATAAAGATTATTATTGCTTAGTGCATGGCAATTAATGTCTCACTAAGTTTTATGCTAAGGAAAACCATGGACATTTTGATACTTCGTGCCACCTTCATTGTGTCATTTTTTTGTTGCTGCAGGTTTTACTATTCTTCACTCTTGATGATTTCAAAACCTTCTTTTGACCCGGAATTTAATAATTTATGCATTTGAAAACGTTTCTAGCTGGTCAGTAATTCAAACCAGAATTAATTGGTGTATTTTTCCTTTCAATTTTGAGCAACCATATAATTAAGTTTAGTGTAGGCCTAAGTGTTTTTGCACAAAATTTAATAGATTCCATTGCCTATAATGTTGTAGAGTTTTACCTATTTTTTATTCAGCATTGCAGCTGTTGTGGTAAAGTGATGTTTAATGTGCAATCTGAACTGAAACAAACATTGTCTAAATTTTTCATTGTTATCTTTATGCGGAGGTTAGCCGAGTTAAACTAAGAAAAAATACACTAATAATTTTAAGTTGACAGCTGAAATTGTTAAATTTTTAAAGATTACTTTTCATTTTATTAACATTTAATCTTGATAACACGTAACTGATTCTCTGGTGTGTAAATTGACAACGACTTTGTGATATGTTGAAATTCAAACTGTGATTTCCTTAATCTGTTGAAAGTATTGAAAGCAAGCATGAGGTCACCTTGCTCGGTGGATTGCATGAGTTTGTCGTGAAGTTCTATGGTCCAGCTGGAAGTGAGTACATTTTTCTTATGTTAACGAACAGGCAATACTGTACAATGTAATTTAATGTATTGTAGCATGGTGCTTATCGTGTAGAGCGGTGATTGCTTTACCAGATTTGGTAACGTAACAGAGCTTTCAGCATCAGCAAACACAGATGTTATGTGATATAAATTGGAGATTTCAAATTAGTGTTGTCACTCTTTAATCATGCAATGGCAATAAAAACATTACAGCTGAGTGTGCTTTTATTACTGCTGCACGATTAAGTGATTGAACTTGTTTAATATGTATGAACATTGTATCATGTTCTTATTGTGTATGTTTTACAGTGCGTACAATTGAATATTGTATTGAAATAAGATCAAAATTGATTGTGAGTCCAGTTATAGTTATAGCCGTAATTGAATTACGGTATTAACGTAACAATGCAGAGTCGCATAGTTGAGTAGAGCTCGTATATAATGTGTTGTGTGCATCCACACACACACATACACATTACACACTCACATGCACATATACACACTACTTTTAACAAGAGAGAAGTTGATGATGAATGTGACAATTGGGTCTCCAGGGTGTGTAAATATTCTGTTGGATGTACAGTAGGAATAAGGTTTCAGCACATTGTTAATTTTCAGATAATGAATTATTGACATTGATGTGTACAGCCATACATGCATGCAATAATATTATGTGATAAAATGTATGTACACATGTGCACACACAGTTATTCCCAAATGATTTAGCATGACACCACAGGCACGCAGTGAATGTTATTCTCAGGCTAGGCACATGTATGTCAGAAGATGACTGGGCAACCTTGATCTTTTTGTGTACATAGCATACTGAGCATAGTTTTATATCAGTGATGCTGTAACAAGCTCTTTGACTCTGACCCTTCTCCATGTTGTATGAAGGTTGAATTTCAGAGTTGTCAGGTCCTTCTCCAGGTGATGAAGGGATGCTGGTTAAGGGCGGTGCGAATAATTCTGTTTTTTTTAGTTTGTTCTTAACAGGACTTCATAAATTCATTGGGGAACAATGTCTCCCTTCAGCCACAGCTACATGCCTGTCCATGAAATGGTTGATTAGTAGGTGCTTTACAGACTTCTTGGGGTAGGGCACATGATGCAGAGCTTGTCTGAATATCAGGCTGTGTAAGTACGATATTATCACAAAACAACAACAGCAGCAGCCCTGAGCAGTACAACAGGACGTCAGGCGCTGAATTATCACACAGCTGCTGCATTAGCAGGCTACAGTGTTTGAAGGGGATCTATGCAACTTGAAGATAATTATGCATGGATGTCAGACTGATGAGTGATACTGGATTGATTTTGATAGTAGGATTAATGACAGTCCAGACACTGATGTCTTATATCACCAGAGTTACCAGACACTGATGTTTGATATCACTTGATGCACACAGAGCTGTTGTCTGCAGAGAAAATAAATTAGTTAAGGGACCTGTGATATATTGATTGACAATTGTCATACACGTTCCAGAAAAGTAGGTTTTCATTTACATGGGGTAATAAATTATCTGTTTTTTCTTTTACTTTTCATTGTTTCATTGGTTCTTCATTGTTTCAGCTCCATACGAGGGAGGTGTTTGGAAAGTGAGAGTGGATCTGCCCGAAAGATACCCGTTTAAATCCCCATCAATAGGTATATGGAAATGCTGATCAGTTTGCAAACAGCTCATAAATTTCTAAACTGCTTGTAAATTTTGTGTAACGTGCTGTTTACATCATGAATCAAGATATTGTGTTTCACTATCATTTGACTAATTCACAGCATGCCTTTTAGTTTGATCTTCGTGATTCTGCCATGCTACAGCATAGTTTTATTGTGTTTCAGAGTAATTATAGAGCATTGTGAAGATGTTTAAGCTTGACAGAAATTAGGGACAATTTTAAGAAGCAGTTCAGTATTTTCTTTGCTTGAGTGCTGTACTGACATACGGATGAAAAGTGACTTGAGTCTTTTCCTGTGCTGTTGCTTAATGCTGTTCTTGACCTTTCTATTCATTCATTCATTCATAGCATTTATATAGCGCCCCTTCAAGAAACTGCTCAGAGACGCTCCCAGCCCAACCACGAGCAAAGAAAAAATACTTGAGAGACTTGTAGAACCCAGCCGGATAGGCCACAAGTAGAGAGCGAAGCGTAACCGGGAGGTCGTTCCAGACTGTAGGCCCTACAACCGAGAAAGCATGGCGCTGCTTAATAGCTAAGCGGGCATATCTCCTGTCAGTCAGTGTGTGACACTATGGAGGAAGGGAATGAATGGATGGACAGAGAGAATGAGGGAACTAGGAAAAGAAGAAGCAGTGGATGTACAGAGATAGGATTGCTGCAAGGAATGGAGGGGATATGAATGGGGGAATTGATGGAGAGAATGACAGGATGGAGAGCGTCTGCTCTGCTCTTGCAAGCATTTATTCCGATTTAAAGTCACGATTCCTTGTATGAAATGTGAATGTTGATAGCGATCTCATTGTGCATCTGGTCTGTCTGTTAAATTTCCCAATGTATGTTAGTTCAAATGTGAGCCAGCAATCAGATTCATTTATTAAGCCAATTGTTATCTAAAATTTTGACTGGTGTATTAGCTTGCTTGGATATTGAATTTGCATTTCCATTTACACTTAATTTCCCATGGTTTTAGAAATTTTATTGATTGAATCTGCATTTTCTTCTGAACATATTTTAATCTGAGAGAGAATGTGTTTCTTGTTTTTAGGTTTCATGAACCGGATTTTCCATCCGAATGTCGATGAAGTGTAAGAGACGAGAAAAAATCGCTTTTCTATAGATTCAGAGTTTTGATTAAATCTTAACCATTGACTTAAGATGCTAGAATTCTCATTTATCAAGTCACAATTTAGCCAGAAAGACCTACAGCAACATAACAAACTTATAGCAAATTATTATGGCAGCAACACTTTTGAAAGGTTAATGAAAGTTTGTAAAAATTTATGTTTTAAGTTTCACTGTTCAGTCTTTCCTCAAGCTTCATGAAATGAATTAATGAATTTTTTCAAGCGATGGTTTTCAACTGGTATTCTAAAAGTTTTTTTTTTGTAATTGCTCTGGCTGATGTTACTTTGTTTGTATTTAAGCCATCAATCAGATTGACCTAGATTAGTTCAATTTTGTCTAAGTTTTTGCTGGCTGTACAGCTTAATCTGCTGAATTTGCTTGTTTGTTTGTATGTGCACTTGTTATGGCACCCCTTCAAGCTCTCTACTCAGAGGTGCTCCTGACTGCAGCGTGGACACTGCATCGAAGTTTCATGCCGAAGCGCTGAGTAATTGCGAGTGAAGGACTTGCCCAAGGTCCTTACACGGCGACTTGAGGTGGATTTGAGCCTGCAAACCTTCAGCTGCAAGGCAACGAACTTACCCACTACGTCACTGCTTCATCATTTGGATTTATATATCTGTATTGTTGAATCTGCATTTGGTTTGTGCTTTATTTAATTCTATTTTCATTTAAAAGAGTGCTTAATTGCTTATTTTTCGAGTGATTAATTGCTTATTTTTCTCTGACATTAGGTCGGGAACTGTTTGCTTAGATGTGATCAACCAGGCATGGACTGCCCTCTATGGTACGTACAGAAGAATTACTTTTGAGTGGAGTTTTCAAACTTCACATAGTTTCATTCATTGTATGCACTATCAATATAGCCACTATCCATAAATGATTATTCTAATATAACCACATATGTATTGTACTGCTTAGTGATGAATTGATAATGGTTAAAAGCCATTTCTTAACAGACTTAAGAGTCACTGAGGAACTGCAGTTGTACAGTTTGTTAATGCATGTCAGATAACGGCCATAAACTCGTAATGAAAATGGTGACTTTAAGGTAGAAATGGAATCTTTTGAATGCATCTGATGCATGCAATGTCTCAGCGTATGAACACAGACAGAAGGATAATGGCTAAGTATATTGGTGAAATGATAATGGCTAAGTATATTGGGGAAATGATAATGGCTAAGTATATTGGTGAAGTGATAATGAATATTGAAATGGAGCTGATTAGTTAGCAAGAACATATGATTACCATGGCAGAACTGTCTGAGGTGCCAATGATCATGCAAGTAGAGCTATGGTATTTTATAAGTCATGGTGTTGTTATTATTATTATTATGATTAAATATTGTTATTTATTGCTGGGAATTATTTTATGGAACAAAAGTTGATGTGACCACTAAACGTTCACCTCGTTTTTCACGAAGGAAATCTGACTTTCAAACTAATCAAGAATTTCTGCTGTTAAAGCAAATGTTGAAAAATGAAGGGACAAGATTTTGCTGTATTTCAGGCGTTTTGCAGCACAAGAACTGTTAGAAATTACTATTAGAAATCACTGAACAGCTTTTGTTATTGTTTTAGAAATTACTATTAGAAATCACTGAACAGCTTTTGTTATTGTTTTAGAAATTACTATTAGAAATCACTGAACAGCTTTTGTTATTGTTTTAGAAATTACTATTAGAAATCACTGAACAGCTTTTGTTATTGTTTTAGATTTGTCGAACATTTTCGAGTCTTTCCTGCCTCAGTTGCTGACCTACCCGAACCCAACAGATCCTCTGAATGGAAGTGCAGCTGCACTCTACCTGCACCGACCGGAAGAATACAAGAAGAAAGTTCAGGGTCTGTGTTGGATTATATGACAACAATGGTGTTGTTGAGTGATCCTGTGATTGCTCTGTTGCCCTCGCAATAGATTATATGTTCAGTGTTTGCGATGTCCAGTGGAATTTCATAAGGAATTGTCTTTGAAGCATTTTGACCCCGCTGCATATTTCTATGTGCATTTTAATGCTGAGTGACCAAACAAAGACCTTGAGGAATTAGTAGTACCTTGACGTCTGTCCTGAGTTACGTAAATTCTGTAGCAGGGTGTATGAGATATGTTTCAATTGGTTGTGCAAGTCTGATCTTGCAGGTAGCTACTTAAATGGTAAGAGTTCAGTGTTTATTATGAATTACAAAGATGGAGGCTACAGGCTGATTCCCTTCGGTGGACTTCAGTGTAGGTAAATGAACGGCTGTTCGTTACGATTTTTGAACATTCAGAATGATGTAAAGTAAAGTACTACTGGAGCCCTGTTGAAGCAGATTTCAGTGCAATTTCGCCTTTTTCTGTATTTGGGTGTTGTCAGTGTGTTGTGGAATTACCACTGACTTCCAATGCATTGCAGCTGGGTGCCATAGACAGGTTGGTTTTATTGCATTGCTTTATTTATTTGCTGCCTTTAATGGAAAAATCGTCGTTGTGGTGAATCCAAATGATGTTCTGCTTCTTACCAAGTTGTATTTTTTACTTGGTTCTATGGAAACTCCTCAGACTTTACTAGGCCTCTAAGTTGGTGATATGAAAGGGAGCTATGCATGTTCCCACATAAATGAAAAGAACTATAGTACCAGAGTTGAATGGAGATGCCAGAGGCATACCGATACCCTTCCTCTTCACCCAGTTCCTCTTCACTCAGTTTGATTACATCTGGGCAAACTTTCATGACCTCCTCATTGTGTACGGTCTTAATGCATGACTCTCCTCTGTGTCTCCAGTGTGTGGCCACGGTATCTGGAGTGTTTGTTGTCAGAGGTTGCTAAGAGATGCTGTGGAGATAGCCTGATACATCCATGCTTACATAATATATCTTTGGTTGCAGTTTTGTTTTAGATGTTTAAATAAAATAGTGTAATGACCTTGCATACTTTACATTGTTTTGTTCTGATTATTGTGCTTTATTATAAACTGTTAATTATTTGTCAGTGCTAAAATTTATTTGGACAGCACAACTTTGCTTAGAACTGGGTGACATTTCAACGTCAACTGAAATGTTTATTGTGTACTAGGAGCTTCTAGTTTTTTCCTGGCTTCCTGTTGCACAGTGACGGCTGTCATCTCTACTTATTTTCTATTTTCTTTCTCTGGCACAATAAATAAATAAAAACGAATCATCCTATCTGATCTAAATGTTACCGTTAGTTCCATTGATTGACTTTGTGTGTGTGTATGTGGTTAATTTGAACAGAATACGTGCAGAAGTACGCCACGGAGGCAGCGTTGAGGGAACAGGAGAACATGCAGACGTCCAGTGAAAGCTCGATGAGTGACTTTTCTGAAGATGAAACTCAAGAGATGGAGCTATAAAATTAAAGGACGTGTTTCACCTGTTACTGTCATTTTAATGAAAGAAGCGTTTTTTTGACTGAACTAGTTAATTCATTGAGGAGATGTGTGTCAGTTACATATTTCTGAGGAGAAGAGACAGTTATGCAGCTGTTGCCGAACCAAGATGCACTCACGTCATCATTATCACTTTCTTAGCGGATCAGGATGGTGTTGATCCAGATGATGATGATGATGATGTGCTAGTATCTCGTGTTTGTCGATTCAAAGACTCTGTGTGAGTTGGACATTTTCCATTTCAGCTGATTCTCCATTACCCTCCACACCCAAGAAATCTCCTATTTATGGGCCAGTGCTAGCAATGCATTTCAGCAGATGATTGATTGGTTGATTTACTCCATAGATTGATTCAGGGCTGGTCCTACCCCAATTGGGACCCACGGCAAAGATGCATTTGAAGGCCTTTTGCCACTTTCCATGGTCCACTCACTTGAAAAGTCCAATGAAATCAATCACTTTTAAATTTCTTCCTTGAGTGAAAGTTTTGCATTCAACTGAAAATAATTATTGCAATTGCACAGATGTCTAAAAAGCAAAAAATTTTAAACTGTTAAAACACACATACTGGACCCCTAGATTTTTTCACCTCTGGCAACAGCCTGCTTTGCCTGTACCTAACATCGGCTCTGAATCAAGTCCTAAGGATTGTTTTTTTTATGGAGCATGCATATGATAAAAGATTGATTACCATACCTTACAGTATCGTATAGCTTGAAGGTTCTGTTCTTTCGATTTAGATGTTCATTCTGTACTGCATCTACTTGGAAAAATGTTTATCTGGAAAACCCTGTTCCCTGTTTAGACTTTTGGAAATTGTTCAGTGTTTGTTGAATGTGTGACCAGTTATGTGCCTTTAATGCAGAAGTGAAACCGTTGGAGGAGGAATTTTCCAGTCTTATGTGTCATCACTGATGAGAGTCTGGGGTGTGGAAAATGTTTACAAAGTCATGTTCATGCAGTCTCTTCATTTCCAGCTTCTTTCAGTCATCCACTGGTTGCTGCCTTCAGACTTTTCGATCGGCACTTGTATGCTTTGCATCTGTTTTGTTAGGAACTTTTTAAAGAATAGCGTCTTTTGTACTAGCAAGTAATTCATTTTTAACGATCAGCGTTGGTGACGGGATGATGATATCCTTTGATAAACTAGTGGGTTTTTATTGATGATATCCTTTGATACACTAGTGGGATTTTATCGGAGTGTAAAGCATTACTCTCACCTTCCGTCCCTTTTTCCTGTGTCTTTCTATTTCTCCTGTCCAGTGATCATTCTCTCTCCCCTCACTCTTTCTCAACAATTGTTGGCATCTGTTCTGGTCATTGTGTAATGTGTATCGGTCAGTTGCTTTTATGTTGACTGTCGACTCTCTTGTCAGTTTTACAGGGAGCATAAACCTTGGTTTACGGAACAGTTGGGTATATGTGTGTATGTTGGTATGTATGTGTTGTGGTACGGTGTGTTGTGGTTTGGGTGTGTGCGTGTAACAGAAAGAGCATTGCTGTGAGAATTAGAGTTAAAGGGACGGAATCAAATCATGAGAGAATGAAAGATGAAATGAAGTGGAAGTATTTAGAATGAGAGAGAGAATGAAAGATAGGAAGATAGGAAGAGAGAAAGAGAAAAGAAATGAGAGAAGCGAGAAGCCATGACAGTCTTTACTGTTGTCCAGATGATAATATGTCAATTGCTTTTGCCATGCCAACCGCCTCCAGTTAACGAAAGTTCTTAAAAATTTCAATTCAACACGTTTCTTTATTGTCGCTGATAATTAGATTTTACCTTATGTAAAAATAATACTAGTGAATGTTTATAATAGGGATGACTATTGTAGGTACTAGTGATCAGCCTGTTGAAACAATGGCATTGTTTGTTTCCTTGGCAGTTTTTTTGGTTTGTCTTCTTGATATGCACTTGGCTTTGACGGTTTTTTGAGGGTTTTGTAATTATGTTCTATATCATGAGATGATGATGATGATGATGAGACGATGATGATGATGATGTTATTGTCTATTGCTTCGTGATCACTGACGACAATTGAGACTGATCAGGGAAGACAAATTTCGATTTTGGCTTTGTTACTTGCTTTGTGATTTTTGTTGGCTTTGATGCTGCAGTGGTAGGTAAAAACTGAAAAGAGAGACAGAAGGGAGAGGGAGAAATAAAATGAGAGAGAGAATGAGGACAGAGGGAGAGAAGAGAGAGATAGACGGCAGAGAGGAAGAAAGGGAAAGAGAAATAAAATGAGAGAAAATGTTTAATCTGGAAAATCTGCTTTGGTGTAGACCTGGAAATGTTCAGTGTTGACAAATAGTGAAAAGACATCACGTAGGGGAGGGAGATAGACTGAGAGAGGGATAGAGAGGGGGAGAGAGAGAGCAAGCAGGAGAGATGGAGACTGATGGAATAGACTCAGAAGCGAGTAGTGAAATGGTGTGAGTTGAACACAGTGCAGTTGTTGGCGTAAAAGGCATTTGAGATCGGAGTGAGGTATTTATTAAGAGATGTTCAGTCACAGTTGTTTGCTTTATTCGTTTGCACTGAGAAGCGAACAAAAGACTTCTGGGTCTGGTTAATAACATAAGAAGAAAGAGGATAAGAAGGATTAGAGCAAAGTGCTTCATGTGTTTGTGAATACGTTCTTTTTCTCTTATGTGTGTGTTTTCATTTCTTTTGCTTCTTTTTCCTGCAACGGCTGAATGCAGCATGAACAGTCAGAGTTGATGGCACTGCTTCAGAAGAATATGCTTTACATGTAGTTGATAGTGTTTGTTTCAGAGTGGCCAACGAAACCGTATTATTATTATTAAGACTAGCTGGGGTACCCGGCGTTGCCCGGGAAATTTAGGATTCGACCCGCTTCGGCCACAACCCCACCACACAACACCCGACCACACTCCGGTCCGTACCGGTACGCCACCCGAGAAATTTGGGTCTCAGGAAAATTTCCACCTCATCCCACCCCCACACCCAACCCAGCCCTCCACCCCAACCCCCTCCATCGCAGCACAATCAATAATTAAATTAAATGTTTCAATAATCATCGGGAATTAATAATAATAATCTTAATAATAATAACCCCTCCAACCCCCACCACCCCCACTCCACCCCTATTCCACCCCACTCCACCCTTATTCCACCCCCACTCCACCCCTAACCCCCTCCGACCCCCACTCCACCCCAACACAACTTCCACCCCATCCCCCTACATCCCACCCCTCCACTCCCCACCCCTCCATCCACCCTCACCCCAACCCCACATCCCCCCACACCCCAACCCCCACCTTACCCCCACCACACCGACCTGCACCAGTACGCCACCAGTGAAATAAGGATTTTCGTTAAAGTTACATGAGCGGCTCTCGCCGTTTATATAATGAGCATGCAAGCGTTTAAGAAGGTGTTTAACCGTCTTAATGTTTTCGCCCCCACACTGGCCCCCTTGGTGGTAGAGATTCACCAACTACTGATCTGGGTGGTTCTGATGGCCCTCTATCCAGGAAAAAAAATTCATATAAATGGCTAAAAAATTTGGAAATTTTTTGGGGGGGTTTCGCCCCCCACCCTGGCCCTCATGGTGGCAGAGAATCGCCAACCCCTCGACTTTGCGTCTCGTGCCGAGACCTACACAGTAGTGAAGGTTTGGAGTGAAAAGCTCAAAAACTGTGGAAATGCATCCCGAACAAACAGACAGACAGACACACAGAATCTTCTCTTTATTTATATAGATAACCGTTGCTAAATTTCGTTTAGTTTTCGTTTCACTAACGCCAAGTTCTTTCCTGATGCTGATCTGTGTCTGGCAATTCTTCCATAAGATTCACTTCTTAATGGCAATGACTTCTCTGAGCTAATGACTTTTATAGCGCCTACATTGTAAAGTACAAGATATCAATTATTATGACAGCTTGGAGTTACATAAGAATAAGAAAGATTTTAATCCAGGTCGAAATTCGGTGAAACCAGCGACTGTATTTGCTTTCATTTGAGTTGCATCGAAGATAACATGTTATGTCCGCCATTGGACTGATTGCGTGAGATATATGTGTCTTGATCCATTGAGAGCGTGCAGTTCCCTGTGGACGACTATTCTTTGAAGTTTCAGCTAGGTTCGAGTCTGGGTTTTCTGGATATTGAACAGAGCAGCCGTTCTGTGACAGATCAAGAAAAACACTGCTCACAACGCTATGGCTTGGAACTCTGTGAACACATCGTTGCTATAAACTCCTTTGGAGTTCTCACTGCTCACTCAAGTCACCTTAGGTTTGTTGGTTGAACAATAAGATGAAGAGCAGTTGAGATCTTGTGTAGGTTATTCACTCATAGAAATTTAACAAGACTCGCATCCAGTGTTTAATCCAGTCCCACTGCCTTGGGTGGTGGGGGAAATCGGGTTTCTGATGGGGGTGGGGGAGGGAGAAATAAGTCCATTTTGGGCGGTCGGCTCAACCACTGACGACACCTTCATTTTGTGACGTCCTTTTTTTTAGTCATTTGGTTAAAAAATGTGCACATTTTACAATTTTTGCTGCTGAAAAACAGATGACTTTTTAAAGTCAGATTTCTTTCTGTTTTACCAAAATTTACCACCATGCACGTCCATGTATGAAGTGCAATTGTGCATGTGCACACAAGGCCGGCTGGTTTCTTTTGGGGGAGGACAATTAAATTGTAACACAATGTCATACACTTTTCTGGGGTTAATGGTACGTATTTGCATGTCTACAACACCGCGACATTTCCTGGGTAGGTCATTCATGGGGAGCTTCCCCACAGAGACGTCTAGATTAAACACTGTTCGCCATCGTTCATTGGCACTGTGGCCGTTTCGCTTTTATCTTCCTCTTACAAAAGGAGCATCGTTTGTGTTTGTTCATGAGTAGCTTGTTTACGTAGACCTCCGTAATGTTTGTATATGTACTTGTTATAGTGCCCCTTCAAGCTCGCTACTCAGGGGCGCTCCCGACTACAGAGCGGACATTGCATTGGGGTTTCACGCCGAAGCGCTGAGCAATTGTGAGTGAAGGACTTGCCTAAGGTCCCTACGCGACGATTTGAGGTGGATACGAATCTGCAATTGGACAATTGAGGGATGTGACACAGAACAGAACGGAGTGGAGAAGGCTGGCCATGACAGTCGCTAGAGTTCCTCGAACTGACGGCACAAGGTGACAAGGTGACGAATCTGCAACCCTTCGGCTGCAAGGTGATGAACATACCCACTATATCAACGCGCCCCACAATGGCCGGTAGACTACATCTAAAAAGTTAGGGTCGGCAATGCGGTGGAAAAGCTTAAGACTATTTTGTAGGATGAAGGTAATAAGTTACGTTCATATCGGTACCCGCTTCATAAACTTCCCAATCTGCGTAGACGTAGTTCGCCAACATCTGACCTCATCAATTTTCAGCTGCTGAAATTCTTGGAATCTCGGTTATGCATTAGGCTCGGAACCCAGTGGCGGCGCTAGGGGGGGGGGCTAAGCTCCCCAAACGGTCGTCAGGTTTCTTGCACAGGGAAAATGAAATATTTTCATGAGATTTGGACTAAGCCCTCCCGCTCCTAAAAAAGCCATCAGGATTTTTGGGAACAGGGAAAATTTAATATTTTCTTATGATTTTGACCGTGATGCCTAAAAAAGTCGTCAGTTTTTTTGACTGGGAAAATTAAATGTTTTCTTGAGATTTTGGCCTGGATCCGCCCCTGCCCTAAAACTGAAATCCTGGGGCCGCCACTGTCGGGACCCCTATATATAAGGGCTACATAATATGGTAGGTCTACTACGCGTTTTAAAGGCAAAAGATATGCTGGTCAAAGGCTCCACCATATTTGGCGCCAACGGATTCGCACGGTCCGGCCCTGAGAGGCGTAACTTTGGGTGGCAACAGCTAGATTTCCCATGTCTTTACAACAGTAGCCTACTGTTAAATTCAATGCACCTTTTATACATTCCATCTAACAATATCGGTGATAATGATGATGATGATGACGACGACGATGATGATGATGACGACGACGATGATGATGATGATGATGATGATAAATTATGATGATAAAGTAGAAAATGGTTGGACACAAATGAACGTGATCACAACCGGCTCTGTGATTGGTTAATAATCGTATACGTCATCTGTAAAAACAAAGGATACTCGTGTGACGTCAAATTCATTACCATGACAACACCCGATGTTGAAGAGCGTTTATTTGAAAATCTTTTCTCTGAATGTCGGAAATGTTTGCTCAAAAGGTCGGATTAAACTTATTTTCGGCGTATTTTGGCAGAAATTAAGAGCATCATTCATGTCCAGAAAGAAGAAGATTAACACGGTGATCGAATGACTTACGGTAGGGCCTTTTATCATATTTTATCATCGAAATATTCGATGGAAACGAGCAGGTTTGGGCGGTAGGCTATGAGAAGCTGTCGACTTTGTTAGAAATTTACTGCTGGAGCTAACTGCATGTTAAGCCTATATGACCATAGGCCTAATTGTTTAGGCTATGAATTTCGACAGTAGGCCTATATCCTAATTACAGACTTTATTGCCTAAGCGTATACGGTAACATAAAAACGTTATGATTGACACCGTATAGGCCTATAATTTGGCTAGGCATAGGGCCTAATTGCAGAGCCGTTTTAAGGTCGTGAGCTCCTGTGCATTCGTAGGCTATATACGGACTGCCAAATCTGCACAAATCAGGAACACACCCAGTTTTATGCTAGTCCTACTTGTATAGCGTAGGCCTACTTTTCCATTTTTCTGTTATTTATTTACTTCCAGTTTTGCACAGTTTCTTGTTTAAGCAAAATGGTCAGCATTATTCAAACAGAAGTTCCACGCATCTTTGCGTTTGAGTAGCCCCATAGGGCCTACTTCTAATCTGTTACGCTGAAAACCTGAAGACCAAAGACTTCTGCACCATATGTGGGTCACCCGTTATATAGCCTAATTGCCACGCGTGACTGCGTTTGTCCTAAAACCATGGCTGACTTGTTTCTACCATCATTAAATTTTAATATAGAAGTAGAAAAACCCCGGCAATGCTTCCCAATTTTTACGCTACAAGGCCACGCCATAACTCGGTTTGAGCAAGAGCCCTGTAATCTCTTATTTGCCGACGCCCTTGTAAGCAGGCACGTGTAATGGTTCACCATCAATTATAATGTCTTGCGCGTGCGAGATAACACGGTTTTGGACGCGACCGGTATTTATACTTGTCACCATAGAGGCAGCGCACAATTATTCAGAGGGAAAGTGGGTGAAACATCTGGTTGAGGTCGATCGAGTTGACATGGGACGCAAAAGGAGCTGATCAACGTCTTATCAGCGGTTGAGTCGAGTGAAGGACAAAGTCATAAGACATTCAGCATCTAATTATTTGCAGCATATATAATAGATCGTAAAAGAGGTCGTAGGCCTACAAGTTTTTGTATTGTCCCATAGAGCCGCTTTACTAAACTTTATTTATATCATCATCATCGTCATCGTCATCATCATCATCATCATCATCACCATCATCATCATCATCATCATCATCGACATCATCATCATCATCATCATCATCATCATCGACATCATCATCATCATCATCATCATCATCATCATCATCATCATCATCATCATCATCATCATCATCATCATCGTCATCGTCATCATCATCGTCATCGTCATCATCATCATCATCATCATCATCGACATCATCATCTTCATAACCAATATCACCATCATCTTCATCTCGGTCATCGTCATCGTCGTCGTCGCCTTCATCGTCACCGTCGTGGTCTTGTCATCATATCGTAATCATCGTTGTCGTCATAGTTGTCGTCATCCTCATACAATACAATGCAATGCAATACAATACAGTACAATACAATATTTATGCTCCATTTATTGGCTGTAACAAAAAAGTTCTCGACAGAATGCACATGAACATTCGATGGCGCCCACATTGCGATCTGCAAGAATCACACCATGGGGGCGCGGTGGTGTAGTGGGTCTGTTCGTCGCCTTGCAGCCGAAGGGTGGCAGGCTCGAATCCACCTCAAGCCGCCGCGTAGGTACTTTGAGCAAGTTCTTCACACGCAATTGCTCAAGCGCTTCGGTGTGAAACTCCGATTCAGTGTCCTCGCTGTAATCGGGAGCGCTTCTGAGTAGATCCCTGACGGGGCGCTATAGCAGTTGCACATACATAGCCTACACACACTCCCATAATTTATTATTTGATCCGTACCAGGTATACAGACTTCATTAAAAAAAATTTACAGTCGAACCTCTCAAGGTTAAGATTTTTGCTGTCTAGGTTATGTCATAAACTTTAGAATCTAATTAAGCTATGCAGTAGCGGCCAATAGGCATTATAAGATGATGACAGCCAGAAATGAACGAAATCTGGTCCTGTGCCGCCTATGGATGTTTGGCTGCTGAAGCATGGTAGGCCTTCGGCTTTTGATGGCGGTAATCAGTCGTGTGCTTTCAAGTTTCAAGTTTAAACCAAAATAGACCTAGGCCTACCTGTAGGGTCATCACAAAAATATCTGGCCGTATTTCAATAAATTATACTGAAAGCATCATAGGAATCATTCATCATGGTCCTGTGTTGTCAGCACCGATTAAAAAAACTCAGAAAAGGCGCTATAAAATGATCTGTATAAATGCGAAATTACTTAGACTACAAAACGCCTCGCTTCAGCATGGGCGGAGTTTGGTTTCCGTTCTAGGAGGGGCTAAAGCCTTATTGGGAAGGAGGTGGGCTAAGCTCGGGAAAAGATAACATTTACACGGTAAAAATGAATTTGGGTCTTCTTTGGGGGGGGGGGGCTTAGCCCACTAGAGCCTGATAAACTCCGCCCATGCACTTCAGACCTTAAGCATCGTTCACGCTGTGGTTCTTGCCTCTGTCTGTCTGTCTCTCTCTCTTTCTCTATCTGAGTCTGCGTCTCTCTTCGTCTTCCTCTCTGTACTTCTTCGTCTCTGTCCCTCTGCGTCTATGTGTCTCTGCGCATCCGTCCCACTGCGTCTGCCCCTCTCTATGCGTCTCTCTTCGCATGTGTCTCTCTTCGTCTCTCTCTCTCTCTCTCTCTTTGTCTCTGTCTCTGTCTGTCTGTCTCTCTGTTTGTCTGTCTGTCTGTCTGTCTCTCTCTCTCTCTTTCTCTCTCTCTCTTCGTCTTCTTCCCTCTTTGTCTCCGTCTCTCTTCGTCTCTCTCTCTCTCTCTCTCTCTCTCTCTCTCTCTCTCTCTCTCTCTCTCTCTCTCTCTCTCTCTCTCTCTCTCTCTTCGTCTCTGTCACTCTACATCTCTGCGCCTGTCTATACCTCTGCGCTGTCGTCTACACAGAATGCACGAGCATGCACTGCGTCGATGATAAGCAATTTTTACGAAGGCTTAGATTGACTAATGCGCTGGAGAACCAGTTCAGCGATTTGGTTTAATGTAAAATGGAGTCCATAGAACACATGCATGCGTCACGTAGGCCCTCTAAGTCTTAGGCCTGCGCCACTCTGGAACATTGCCTACATGCAGGACACTGAATTCAATCAGAAAATTAAGGATGCATGTGCCAACCATGATGTATGTAATTACGTATACATAATATATATATATATATATATATATATATATTATATATATATACCATATGCTAATATGTACAGGGTGGGCCAGCATAAATGTCCCGACTTTGCACGCGTATAACTTCGCCAATTTTTAACATTTATTTATACTTTATGCATCAAATTAAAGGTATTTCACTCTAGTATTAACTCTAAAAAAGTCGAACTGATACTAGTCTCGGTTTTAATTATATGCCCGGAACAGCGCTAGCTACCATATTTTGCTGTCATTTGTGACGCAACCTGGCGCCGTTGACAGACGATGATCGCGTTTCGATCTTAATTTTACAAACTGGTAAGGGATTTAATTCGTTTGAAATGATTAACGAATATTCTAACAGAGGATGGAATAAACAATACCTTGTATTATCTGCTACGGAAAATTAATAAAACAGGACTTTCTACTTGCAAACCATGGGAATCGGAGCGGACGGCGCTCACATCCGCTAACATTGCTCGTGTGTCCGCGTACATTTGCAGTCAAGACAATGACCAGGGCAGGCCCTGCATGCAAATTCAGCGCAAAACAGGCCGTCTTGGAAGCACTGAATAGCGTATTGGAAAAGATTATAGACCTAAAGTTAAAGTAATTTGTCGACGAGAAGTCCCACGAACTCTCCAGCTCTTACGCAAAGAAACGACTGGCAGCGTGCAAGCGTCTGAAGCAGCGCATGGCAGTGCACGGCTGTTGGCAAAATTGAAAGGACGCGGTTTTGCGATTAGAATATACTCATGGTAGGGACCCTACAAACACTCAAAATGATCGTGTCTACGCACGTTTTAGCAAAAAACGATAGAATTTTCCCGGGAAACGGCGTCATAATGCGTCAGTAATGACAAAAAACGGTAGCTAGCGCTGATCCAAGTATATAATTAAAACCGAGACTAGTATCAGTTCGACTTTTTTAGAGTTAATACTAGAGTGAAATACCTTTAATTTGATGCATAAAGTATAAATAAATGTTAAAAATTGGCGAAGTTATACGCCTGCAAAGTCGGGACATTTATGCTGGCCCACCCTGTATATATATTGTCTGCATGCATGCAAGAATTCGCTTTCATGCTTAAATTCGGCCTACTTAGGCCTATTCATACACAGAGCTTATACGTATGCATGTATATAGGCCTACACTGTGTCCGGAAAAATCGAACCCCATTTGCTAAATATGAAAATAAATAGTAAACCTAAATATTCATCGATTTTCACAAATCAAACACTATTTTAATCTTGACCAATATTTAGAGAATTGAACCAAGAATAGGATTCCAAAATATCATGTCAGAAATTTGAACGGATAGAAAGATATGAATACTTCAACTTCATCTCCCGAAATTTCAGCTTTCAGCAAGTCTGTAATGGTGTTCTTTGCGGTTTGACGCTTGATAGTTCCCAATTGTGGTCTTCAGTGATCCTGGAGTAAAAGTGAATGGAGCCTATAGCGACGTTCTGCTGTCACAGTATTTTCTACCTGTAATCAGAAATCTAGCCCCAGAAGGCGGCTTTGTTTTTCAACAGGACAGTGTCCCAGCCCACAGAGCCAAGGAAACTATCGAAATGCTACAAGAGAGACGCCAGACTTTATTTCTCCCACATTATGGCCTCCAAACAGCCCAGATTTGAATCCTGTCGACTATAAAGTGTGGAGCGTGATGCAAGACCGAGTCTACCAGACAGCAATCCATGATATAAACGATCTGAAGCAACGCTTGCTGGAAGTGTGAGATGGCCTGGACCAGAGAATAATCGACGATGCATGCTGTTGCCTAATGGCGCCAGCGCTTCCAGGCTTGCGTGCAAGCAGGAGGAGGACATTTTGAGCATCTTAATTGATTAAATAATTAAACCATACTGTTCTAGTCATATTGTTAGTTCAATTCTCTA